>VXAA01003591.1:987364-1123140 GCA_013399115.1 Anseranas semipalmata | reverse complement strand
TTTTTTTGCTTCAGTGCTTTGCATTGCTAAATTTACTAAAATTCAAAAATTAATTTATAAGTAAGTCTATTAATCTGTTTTACTTCACAAAAAAAGGAATCAAATAAAAATGCTTTTCATATTCAGATAAATGTGAAATGTGTTAAACATAGTGCATGGAGTTGTAAAATGCTCTAAGGACTACCCAGTGGCTAGGAAGTTGTTGAACCAAGTGGGCAATAAGTAAGAGATTGTCAGTCAACTATCCAATGCCATAATTAACGGGCAAAACAGTTCCTGATAGTGTGTCAACTGGAAATGTAGGTTTAAAAAGTTGTTCCTCTATAGATATTCTGTGTGATTTTAGGAGGAAAAAAAATAATTCACAGCATTCAATTATTTAAAAACTTACTCTGTAAAAGTCATCCAAAAATGTTTATAGATCAACTCCATGTGCATAAAAAGGTACAATAAAGGGTCATTCAAATATCTTTCACAATTTAAGCTTAACCTAAAACAAGCTTTTTGTTAAGATTACAAGGTTCACTTATTAGTGGTGGTTTTAAAACAGAGGGAAGCTTTCACTATATCTTTTATCTGGCTTTTTATTCTTTCACTTGTCAACAAAAAATAGATAAAAAATACTATTTTTTTCACATATATGTATATATATATATATATATATATATATGATTTCATAGGCACGTAACAAAACAGAATTTGTGAATCATCATAAATAATATTGTTTGGGTAATTCCTGGATTCCTGACCTGCTGGACTAGGATGTGTTAGAAATCACAGCCACCAGATAAGGCAGGGAGCCTTTTGGTCTTTCTGGATAATGCACATACATGAAGCTTAAGCAGCACTGAATTTCCTGTGCTTCTAGCTGTCTGACTGCAGTTACATCACCTAAAGAGTTAGTGTGTCCCTACTACATGTTACCCCAAGTCATTCACTGAAAATTGGTATGAATATTTAGGAGAAAATATCTGCTGTGATGGAGCTTCCTATCCAACAGGAAGATCAGAAATAGATGTATATTGAAGTGCAATATTGAACTGACCAGAAAAAGTTTTGAGAAAAACGCCATCATTCATCGGTTAAGAAGAAATAACTGCAGGTTTAAAGAAGGAAGAAACATGGGAATGGGACAGCATTTTCCAACAGACAGGTATTCCTGTTGTGCCTGGTGCTCTGGTTCTGGAGGTGCTTCCCTCGACATTAGGTGTGCAGCAATCTGCTTGGAGCCACATCTGAAATTTTGAATGTATACTTGTGAGACTCTCTTCTCTTCCCTTCCCCCGCTTTTCCCTCTCCACTTGTAAATGTTCTTCTTAATAAATTGCTTAAAAGTGTGTTAGCAGGAACACTCTTCGCAGTTGGTGTCCCTGTGCCTCTGACTGTGTGCAGAGCTTTTGTGCTTTTTCATCTCTGCTGGAAAATGTCATCTGTAGCGTTTACTCTTTGGCAATTCTTATTTTCTCAGGAGCATTTCCTTCATTTTACTGAACATCAGCTTTTGCACTGTAATTTTTGCATAGTGAAATTATACCACACATGCAAACCATAAAAATACATGCAAGGAAGAGAATGGGGGCAATGCGGGGGTTCAGTTACTTCTTGTGTCTGCAGCAAGATTGCGTCACAAGGAAAGCTTGGGAGTATAGCAGAATGCCTAAAAAAAAAAAAGTGATGTCATCAACAACCCATGCTAAAGAAAAAAACATACTCTTACACCCACATTTAAAATCAATGTGCATTTTGAGCTGTATTCACATTTACAGAAATTGATTCAAGGCCCTATATCACCACCACAGCTAATTTCCATCGGAATACAATGGTTCCTTAATTAAGCAAGGCATGCAGCTGATGGTCATTTGGTTAGACTCAGAAATGGCTAATTTGTTATCAAATCCTTTAATAGTTCATGCTGAAGTTTCTGTCATTACTTGTTGCTCCTCTCAATCTTTATTATGACAAACCCTTTAAAAATGCCTAAGTAGAAAAAAAGTGCGCCCATTAATCCTTTCAAGGAAAGACCGCCGGTACCAGATTAAGTCAAGCTGGTATCTGAAACTATTCTTTTCTTTATGACACATAGTAAGTGGTCGGTAATCCACATCTTAATCTCCTTGTTGCACAGCTTGGTTTATTGTAACTGATACTCCTGTGACTGTTGCAGACCCCTATTGTGTTACCTGCAGCGCTCAGCTCTTCTTCCTGTTTTTCCCCCTGGAATGTCTGATAAAGGCACCCTTGAAGTTGACCATAGACTCCTGAGAAACTGCTTTTCAGAGAAAAGCCAATTTCTTTAAAGTTGCGTTTGTGTTACTTTTGGATCTTCCCCTGAGCAAATTCTCAACCAATATTTCTTCTTTCCACCAACACATGAATTTAATTACTACTTAAAGAAAATCTCTTTTAAATCCCTTATTCCAGTCCATAATTTTCTCTGAGCTATAATTATACCTCATGTCAGTGCTTAAGTATCAAGAAGAAAAATAAAAAGCTGCAAGAAGTGAAATTTCCCTTGACCAATATGTACAAAATATAAGCACCAGGCATCTTAAACTGGAAAGGAAAGTTGTGTCCATGTAATCGTCTCTGTAAGTGATGAGAAGCATTTTTATTATATATTAATTTATTTATTATTATAAATTATAATTATAGATATAATTAATTATATTATTATATTAATGAATAATTAATCTAATTAATATAACACAATAAACATAACTATAATTTTAAATATAAGTAATTTATATATAATATTATTATATGTTATATTATTTTATTTATTTATTTATTTATTTATTTATTTATTTATTTTATCCTATTTTGAAAGAATTTTCCTGAAGAGATTGAAATTTAAAAATCTCACATTCCTTGCTGGTGAAGCAAACATTTGCAAAAAGCTTTATTTTAGAGGTGAAGAAACTGAGGCAAGGTGATATAATAGTTCCTGCCTGGATTTCAGCTGTTTGCTGTTCCTCAAGTCAGTGGCAAAGCTGAAGCATTTTAACAAATATTTTCAAGAAGCATCCAGGTCCTGATTTCTTAGCATTTTACAGTTCGAGGGCAGTCCTCTTCCTTTTTTGGAAAGTATGGATACCTGATCTGTCCTTTCTAGTAAATGCAAATTTTAATGAATTTTATTAAAGAGAGTGATTGCAGGTTGTTCTGGAAAATGTGTGAGAAAAGCAATCAGGAATCTTACAGATAAATAGGCTCAATTTCTAATCTTAGAGCAATTGTATTCCTTTGCCTGGAGCTGGAGCACAGTAGCTTTTAGAACATTGACAATTCAGACCCACACAGCCCATGAAAGCTGTGCTATACACCAGGAGACGCTGAGCTAATGCTTAAACCATGGCTTGGGTTTTGCTGGAGGAGTCTGCTTCCACCATGCTTTGGCTTGTGTTCAGTGCCTCCTGCTTGGGATGAGCAGTGCCTGACTCAAGGCTGATACCGAAAAGGAGGAGGAGGACACAGAGAGCAGGAAATGTTTGTTCTAGACACATGGGGACTGGCCACAAATTTCCATTTCTGTGCTGACTTAGCCAGGCTAAGGTTGTGAAATTGCTTCTGAAGTGCCTGTTCTTGCATCTGACTTCACTGTAGAAATGAGAGGACTCTCGTTATTTCCTAGAACATGATAGCACAACAGAGGAATGTTTCTCTGGCATTTTGGACAATGCAATATCACAATAACCTTTGTAAGAGTCTCCTGACACCACTGTACAAAATGTTTGACAGTTTCTATCACAGATTTCCAAAAAAGAGAAAAAAAGCACTGATTTGATTATGATGCCCAAATTCTCTAAAACATCATTTGTAATCAGAGCAGACCTGGGTTTGCATGAAGCAAAATATTTCACCTTAGAGTTAAGCTGAGATGCATTCTTACATCTGACTGACTACAGTGAGATAAGAATTTGTGTTTAAATGTCTGCTAAATGGAGACAGAACTATCTATGTACTGAAAACTAAGCATTTCAAAAGCCTTTCAGAATTGGGGCCCCTTAAACATGGTATTCTTTAAATCTTAAGTTGCTAACATTTGGAAAAAAAAAACAAGTGTATTGAACTCCAGATTTCAGAGCTTATAGAGGTTTTTTTATAAAAACTCAACATCTTGATTTGTGTTCAACTACTTTAAAGTTCACATATTTCGTATTTGAACTTTGCTAGGTGCAGTAATTTTATTCACACTCAGGCTGGTGAGTGTGGTGGCTTGGTTCTGCTTATTCAGATGTCATTAATTACGAGAAACTGGACTCAGGCTCACATATCCCATTCACCCATCCTGCCCTTAGGCCAGTCAAATTATCTGGCATTTAATGATGAATTTTAGATTTTGCAAGTTATCAGAGTTGGGTCTTGAAAGTGTTAGCTTGTGAATTTGAAATAAATGGGCTGTTCTGGGACTTGTTTCAAAACAGACAGCACAGCATCTCTCAACATGTGAGTAAAATGCTGTGCACTGTTATAACAAAGGTGCTTTTTTGTGCTTGGAGAATATTGCCTCTATCAGCTTTAATGTCTCTCAGTTGTGTGAGAACTTCATATCTGCCAAGGTATTTTGTGTATTTAATTACCCAGCTTTGGGGTAATTGTATCAATATTTTGTATCCCCAGTCTCCCAGATGCAGGGGGCTTCATTGAACGGCACTTCCAGCGATAACATAGTACCATTGTCACTGCTGGTTATTTGATATCTATCAGTGGTAGCGCAGGTCCAGAGCTAAATGAAGGCCATAACAATCCCAAATACATATCAAAATCTCTTTGAGGTGTATATGACATGTCTATTAAGCATATTAGCACTGTAGCATACTCTTCAATATAAAATTAATTCCTCAATAAAAAAGACCTGCCCTTGACTATGATACTTGCAGTGGTTGGCTCCAGTGTCTTCTCAGCATTCACGCCTTCAGAGAACCACCCAAGGACAAGTGGCTTGGTTACAGAGGCAGCCATATTTTGTCACTGAGTCCCCAGTGATTACTAACAACTGCTTATTGTCTTAATGTAGACAGGTTCCTACATTCAGGCTCTTTTCTTGAGCAAATGGAGAGGATATGGGATTCTCACCACCCATTCCATGGTGCTTTCTCCCTTGTCCTACAGGGAGAGGTGCAAAATGTCCCCTCTCTGGGGGCTCTTTCAGTTTCCTTCCCTTCATTTGCTGTTAAATAAGTTTAACCTCAGGGGAGGTAGAAAGAATGCTAGAGCATCGTTTAATTCTTCATCGCACCCCCAGAGAAATTGTACCACTTTTTTCTCTAGCAGGAACATACATTTAGAAAAACAAACAACACATGAATGGTGTAATATTTTTAAAAATTGTTAAGTGTGAGGCACAATATTCTTCTGTAATGCACATGATCACACACTATGGAAATGATGGTGCTTTGCTCACATAAGCTAGCACAGAACTCAGTGCAGCTTTTCTCATGATATCATAACCAAGCAGTTGAGCAGGTGTTAATAAATTGCTACTTTTGTACAAGATTATTTAATTGTAAAACAGCACCTCTGGACTGAATTCAAGCCTGAAGCCCTGTTGCAATGAATCCTTTACAAACCGAGGGTAAAAGACTGCTTTCTCGTACTTGTGTATATATGTATATAAAAGTGCTTTATTTTTCTTCTGGAAGAACAGCTGATGGGTTTCACCTCAGCTCGCTGCTAAGAAGAAGATTGCCATCTATAGATAACTATCCCCAACTGCACTTTCTTGCAGCAGTGGGGGAGATGGTGGTGTGCCTTGCAGAGGCTGTGTGAGAGCAGGCTGTGGCTTCATGTCAGCAACTTCTAGTTCAAAATAAAGGTGTAAGACAGAACCGGCAGTTTACAAGTGGACATTGTTGAAACCCTTTTCTCTTTTGTGGTACTTATGCAAAACTACAGACAGTAATTGGCTCCAATCTAAGCACATTTCAAGTCACTTGCAAACACACTCATAGATTACTTCCTATTTACTTGTGTTTTCTTCTTTTGTAGATAATGAAAACAAAACAAACAAACAAAACAAACAAACAAAACAAAACAAAACAAAACATCCACAGTACTTCTCAGCCATGTCCAATTTAGAGAGCAAAAATCCAAATGTTGAGAATGTCACTGGGCCTTACATGACATGCTGGTCCAATCCCCAGACAGAAGTAGCAGTAGACCAAAGACATAGGGTGCTCCATGTATACAAGGATCATGTAATGCTGAGCAAAAGAAAAAGGAAAACAAAGCAGTTAAATTTACACACAAAACTAACAAGTGTGAACATCTGTACACACACACAGATAAAAATGATTATTTGCCATTTTAAAATCACATTAGAACTAAAATAATTGCTATTTTTCTCTTCAGCGTCAGCCTGAGCTTTTACTTGCATGGAGTGGAAATATTTTCTGTGAGTACTGGGAAATGCAAAGTTTTCCGAAGGACACTGAGCTATGGAAAACCTGGCTGGGATGGGACTATTGCTAGAACTATAAAGAGAAAAAAAGCTTACACAAAAGTACATTTCAACTGCAAGATGTTTTGAATGACCTGTTGCTCAAAAATCATTGATCTGATCCTCAATTTTACACTCTCAAAACTTTCCAGAAAAAAAAACTTTTTCCTCTGGACATACCTGCCAATTTTCAGAATAAACTATTCCAAGCCAACATGAGCATAAACCAAAACTGTCCTTTTCAATGGAACATGAGAAAACCTCATGGTGAAAGGACTACATAAAGCCAGTAGAAAAAGACTATCTGTAAAAGAGCATTCAAACAGCATAGTTTTATTTTTAAAAGTGGCTATTGCAAGAATCAAGTATTCTTTTACTTGTCTTTAATATGCAGACATACAGCAGCAATATGTAAAATTTGTGAACTGATCCATCCTGAATACAAATCAAATTACTTTGGTCTTGTCAACCTACCAAATCTTTCATCTTTTCCCTGGTCGCCTTTTCTTGCTACATTTCATTTATCTTTGCTTGCAGTTTGAAGAAGTGAATGGCAAAGAGTCATCTCCAGTTCATCTGAAGATAAAACCCATTAAGCTGTTGTATTCACATTTAATTAATGTTTTCCAACTCTCATTTCCTATTTGCCTCCTGAAAATCTTGCCTAAAGTGCTTATTTGCCAAATAAAATAACTCAGGTAAGGTATATCTGATCCAAATGTTTCACAGAAGATGACTGGATAAGATAACTCTAAGGAGTTGATCATTTTTATTATTTGTGGACAGGCTTTCTAGCTGAGTTCATTCACTGCAGACATACTCTTATCCCTGAGGGATGGATGGTGTAAACTGAGCCTTTCCTTTTATTTTTCAAGCATTGCCTGATGCTGATACGATTGCACTTTTATCTTTATTAATTCACACAGGAGCCAGGTACTCGGATAAATAAGGTGCTAAAATCAAAGCGTCTATTCCTGCAGATCAGCCAGCACTTTCTAACATTGCAGACATTAATGCAAGCAAGACACATAGCATCAGCTCCGAGGCTGGGGAACAGAGTGATTTTCATTTTATAACAGGAAAGGCTGGTCCCAGAGGTGACAGAGGTGGCCATGCACAAGATGCAGATGCTGCAGCACTGGCGTCCTGTCCCCCAGCTGTCCTCAGGCAATGCCAGCAGCTGCCTGGCTGCTTTCTCCTGGTGCAACCCTCTCTCTGTCGAGCAGACCGAGAGCGGCTGTGTAATTACTTGGCTGCAGTTACCGCCCTGCTGCGGACAAGGGAGAGCATTGAAGCAGGCGGGCAAGGTGAAGGCGAGCTGGGAGCCAGCGCTGCAGCCAGAGGCTGTAATCTCAGTCTGCGATCTAGGGATGACCGAGATGAAAGGAAAACGAGCCTGAATTCTATTCCGTAATCTTTGTCACAAACCACTCGCAGGGGCAACTTGAGCCCAGTGATGTTGCTGGCTGGGTATTTACAGCAGCATCCTTGTTGGGTGCGCATTGCCCAGTGGTTAACTATTTTCATTGTTTTATTGCCATTTGACTGAGCCAATTGCACATAGCTAGGACATTGCCAGGGAAGAGTCTGAAACCCATCCACTATGAAATAACCCTTCAGACATCTCAGCTCCCTTCTCTTTAGATTTAGGAATTTTAATACTTTTGTCAGGAACAAGTGATAAAGATTAGAATAAAGCTGGTGTTGTCAGTAACCTGCAAGGATTTCCTTCTCTCTCAGACTTTTTTCCCCAGTGATCACAGGTGTTTATGGTCTTTATAAGGCATATTGGATTTTAATGTGAATGCTTGCTACGGAGATTTTTCACAGCATTAATTTTATCACTTAACCTTTGTGAAGTGGAATCACAGAGTGTTGCTGCTTGTCCATATTTTGTTCAAAATCTTTCACTAAACTAGAAATATTGTCTTTTTAAAACCTAGTTAAACATTAGGTAAATTATTTGGGCTTTAGCTTCATAAAGCTGTTAGTTTTACAAAATGTTTTCCAGGGCGAGGTTTAAAGCACGAGATCTTGACTTCTGTGATAAATATGCACACTCCATGATGACTCTTTTCTTCACCACGTAGAGGGGATCAGCCCAAATTAAGCCAGGTTTTCTGACCTTGCAGAACTGGCAGCTTGACTTATTAGTCATTAGAGGAAGAAAACAAACAACTACTTTCTCTTGTTTTTTTTGCAATTTAATATTCATTTCTTGGTGGATTTGTTCCATTGCAGCACAGTTTCTGCAGGCTTCTCAGAGGGCTGAACTGAACGAGTTGAAATGATGTGCATGAAATCCCATTAAAACCTGTAGCCAGGTCCTGATCCAACACCTTGAAATCTTGCAGATCACTGCTGAGGTGCTACTTAGCCCAGATGCTGCATGCATGGAGAAGCAGCATCTCTTTCTCTGAGGCATCAGCCACTCTCATTATCACTGTCCCTCTTGGCAATGGGGTGGAGTGGATTTTAGCCATTCACTGGAGCTGGGTTGCACAGCACTGTGCGACACAGACACGGCAACACAGCACTTCAATGAGTTTACATGCAGTTAACTGAGTATAGTGATCAAGCCTTCCCAATAGCTCTGTCCTTGTCCTCCTGCTGGGTACTGATGCTGTGGTGGCTGGTCCCAGCCTGGCTCCTCTGGGGCTGTGTTAGCACCAGCACAGGGCACACCAAGCGGCAAACTCCTGTTGGGTCTTCGGAATAAACACGGAATTATTGAAAGCTCCACGCGGTGCCGCGAGGTCATTGCAGACGAAGGGATCAGTCAGGATTTCATAAAGTATTTATTTAGCTGACAAAGGAATTCCCAGCCTCCCTTTCATGTACGTTAGAGCTGATGCTAAGTTTCCGAGACAAGGCTCCGATTGTGGCTGTCACCAAACAATGACATATTTCTTTTCTTCTCTTAAATTCTCTGTATCATTCTATATAAGAGGGCAATTTGTCTGTCATGCAGCTAAAACAGGGCCCACTCACTGCCCTCATTAAACTGACAGCACAGTTATTAGCAGTAAACGAAGCCAACAGGCAATGAATTTAGCCACTGTTTTATGGCGAGCGCCAGTGAGATTTTTTCAGTAATTAATTTGATAAATATATTAATTATGAATTGAGTTGACAGTACAATCAGATTGTCAGCCTTCCAGACAGGCTCTTGTGATAAGTAGCTTTGTGATGAAGTGGTCGGATTTCAGTACCTGTCATCCTCCGGTGTCAGTCTCTTATCACTGTCCTGGCCATTCACTCTGTAATTTCCTGTGTGTTGTAATTAAATGGTGGCTTTCTGATTGGAAGTGACTCCTCAAACTTAATCTCTCATTCTCTCAGAATATATTGTTTAAAAAAAAAAAAAAAAGCCCCTTTGTTTCAGTGGCTTCTCATGTTAAAAAATGAGGTTTTTATTTCATGTGTGTTTATTGCCCCGGCGGGTGTTTGGAGATGGTCATGGTGCCTCCAGCCTGGTGAGTGGTGTCATGGGGACACCAAGCCAGGTGGACACCTCTCACCTGGGAGCGCCTGGTGCCATCTGAAGGACTTTGGGAAGGGTCACTGCCCATACCTCTCGTCAGCTTTTTTTTTTCTTTATGAAATAATTAATCAGGAACTGTGCCGGAGGTCATTTGGCAAGAGAGATACATGTCAAGATAAGATATTTCAAAAACATCTCCTTGATAATTTAATATGAGGATGGAATTTGGAAGCATGATAGAGAGTTGTTTAGAATTGCAAATTCAAGTGAAGTAGGCAGAAATCCTCCAGAAGAAAACAAACAAAAGCAATCACGATGCTGTGACTTTTTAAGTTCCTGCTTAAGTCTGTCAGAAGAAGACTTGTTTTTATTTACTAAATGCTGCAGATGAATGTCTGCTCCCAGTTGCCTCATGTTGGAGGGGAAGGGTGGTGGGGGGATTGGGATCCCTGAGATTTGGGTCCTATTCAGAGTCCTGCTGTCAAACTGCTCCTTGACCTTGAGCAAGTAACTGTGATCCATCATGGTGAAAACTTCTGTTTATGCTTAATTTTAAGCACGTGCGTCATAAGACTTCCTTCTATGGGGCAACTTGTGTCCATGTACACATGCTGTCCAGTTCTCACATGCTTGTCCCAACCCAGAACACTGTTTTTTATTAATACTCCTTAATTCACAGCAAAGCAGAGAGTATCACTCATGAGTTCCAGCCTTTTCTCCAGTATCTGCACACTGCAGTGTGGCTGGAAATACCCACTGCTTATCCCAGCTCTGGCCACTGATGCATTTTAGCCTTTGATTTCAAGGTCACTGTTAACAAGTTTAAGTCCTAATGTTACCCTAAGACATTCCAGACTGTTTTAGAAAAGGAAAAGTACATCAGAATCCCACTCCAGCAGTCAACACGAAGACCAAAAAAGGCCATCCAGAACTGAACCAGGGCCCTGCTGTAAGACTGCCAGGATTTGCATTGTACAATACAGCCTGAAGCCCTGCAATGAAGCATTAAGAACAGTCTTTTTGAACTTCTCAACAGGGACAGTCTTTATGGATTATTTAAACATAAAAATATACGGCTTTCTGGAAAAGAACCGTTTTAGCCTTTAGGGACTCATACTAACTATTGTATTGTGGGAAGATCTATAATTGAGCATGCTAATACTGATATGCTATTGTTCGAGATAAATTTCACCAGGCGTGAGCCCATAATGCAAATGATGCCTTAAAAAGATCAATTTAAAGACTCTATTGTGTCATTTTACTGATTTGCAGATGCATCCACACTACAACACAAAGCAAGCAATGACTGCATACTGGTGAAGAGACTGCTATTCACTTTTAAAGCTGTTTTAAATTTGGCAAAGTATTTTTTTTTCAATTTCTTTATAAAACATCTATGCCTAAATCTGATAATCTTAAATGTGATTACAACTTACTAAAATCACCAAAAAAACTTAGTAAATGTTAATTAAAGTGGTTTTAATTGTCTCTTAAAATCAGTATGGGTCTATACTTTGCTACTTTCAGTAAGACGGGTATTGTCTTCATATATATGCAAATCTTCTATAATGGAATTGAAATTTCTCAGTAAGCTTTGAATATTCTTCTTACTGAATGTGTTTGGAGTTTGTGCCTAATGCTCTTGGTTTCTTTCACATAACATAAAGCAGTATATTCAATTAAAAATGTATGTGATAGTTCAAAAATTGTAGAGAAAGAAAAAATAATGTCATCTCACATATTTGTATGGGTGATTAGGTGTCTTTCTCTGCAGGCAGGATAATGTTCTTTTAACAGTTTTTTCTATGTATTAAATAATGTCAAGTTGCTACATATTCTTACTTACTTTTGGGGCTGTCACAGATATAAGTTATTCCTGAGACAAGCTACTGAGGAATTGCACCCTGATAGCAGAATTCAGAATTTTTTAATATATATTTATGGTATTTTTTCTCTCTTAAACATAAGCTTTATCTGCAAAGCAAGATTTGCTTGCTGGTAAATGAAAAAGTGACTTATTCCTTAGAATAAGACTACAGTTGCCTGCAAGCAAATGCATCTTTATCATGTCTGAAAAATTCTAAACTGAACTGATTATGTGTCACTTGACAAAGTGCTGGAGAAGAATTATAGGTGTATTCTTGTTGCCACTAAAACCATCAGTGAGCTCTGCAGCAGCAGCAGCGTGCAACACATTTTCTTTACTCCCAGGCTGTTGGGTGTAGCATGGCTCTGACAGCAAGGAAAGTTGCAAGGAGATTGTAATTATTCAGTAAGGAAAATGCTCAGTATTTCCTGAGTGAGGCTTTAATCTGGGTTTGAAGTCATTGCTGCCATTGTAAGGTCCAAGTGGAAACTGTGGTGCTTTTGTGCATCTGTCAGACGCCGCTGCTTATTACAGAAGAAGGAATGATAAATATGCAGAGTGCTTTGATGTGAATATCAGCTTGAACTCCTCTGGTGCTCAGGTAGACAGCAGCTGAAGCTATTGTTTTCATCTTGCATGAAAGGTTGAACAGATGCTTGAAAATAAATAGGACCGGGTAAAATGATAAAAATCCTGGGATAAAAAGCATAGCCTCTGTTCACCACACTTACTGCGCACCTAGCCCAAACTTGAACTGTCAGCTACACTTGATGTGTATCTCCAAGCATTGCACAGAACTGCCCATTCAGTAATAGTAATATATAGCCACAAGAGTAATAAAATCCACATTATCTGTCCAGATTAACTACTAATCTTCATCTTCAACTGGCCAAGAACAGAGAGACTTTACAACATCAGTTCTATCATCTGCATGGATCAGGTTGCGTTACTTCTCTGAAAAAAAGGGATTTTGGCAGTCAGCCCGGACCCAGAGACCTGAGTTTGTCTCCTCGACGTGACACAGACCTGCCAGGTCTACCTGCAGGAGTGATCCAGGACAGGGTGCAACAGAGACTTGAGGCACCTAAAGGACAAGTGAGTTCCCAATGAGATGTTTATATATTTGTCTGCATAGCTCTGTGCAGGGCTGTGGGGAATCACCCCAACTAGCTTTGAGTAAGGTAGGTCAAATATCAGAGAAATATAAACATGCTAGAGACTGACCCTCTCTGGAAGGGACCAGCGCACAAATATATTTTGCTTCTCAGTCAAATATTTGATCCAGCTACAAGACTATTGACACCTTTCTTTTTTTTTCTTTTTTCTTTTTTTTTGCTTTCCACATCTTATTTCCTGCTTGCTGCTAGGTCATGGAGCAGCTGGCACCCCCCCAAAGTCCTTGCTATGAGGCAGGGACGCTACAGTACCCATCTTCATCTCAGCCTCTGAATGAGCCAATTACCATTGCCATTTCCTATTAATTAAAAGTATTATCAGCAAATCGCTGAAATTTTACCTCTTGGGCAGAGCAAAGTGTACAGTTTGAATGACTTTAATGATACTTTGAATGAGAAATGCAGGTCTGAGGAGGAACTACTGCTAGTACTGAAACTACTGTAGAAATAACCTCTCCTCCTGTCACTTCTGTGCTCATGTTTTCTAAAGCAGGTTGTCAGTTTCCTGAAATATATCCTTGTTTCCTGATTCCAACAACAGCTAAAATCCCTATACATTTGCTTATAAACCCTCTTTCCAACTTTTGAGGAGCAGGGCAATGGCAGCCACAGTTCTGGCCACAAGAAATGGATCAAGACAATCTCCTTTATATGTTATGCCATCTAATATTTAGATTATACATCCTTAAACTGCTGTCTCCTGCCTTATTCGTGGAAGGGACTGATTCTACTGATGGGGGAGTTGGTGACTGAGTCATGCTTTGGAAGGCCACCAAGCCTAAAAGATCACTATCAGTTCATAGTCATCCCTTGAATGCTTTTCTAATTTAATTATTGACATGATAGGAATATGTTGTTTAAGTACAGCTCTTCTATATTCTTTTCATTTCAATCTTTCCCATGGATTGTCAACAAGATTGCACAGACTGAAACAACTTTTATTTATAATACTCACCTTACTGTGCATTCACCTTACTACTTGCTGCAGACATGCATCCAGCTGTTGATGATTTCCCAATATCCCATCCGCCTCCTTTCACAGGTAGGTCATTCTGCCCAAATCCACTGTTATCTCCTCCCTGTCTTCTCTAGGATTCATTTTCCAAACAGGTCCTGCAATCTGCATGACTTTATATACCCAGCCTGTTCACCAATATTTATTTTTCCTCCATGTCTTTATTATTATTTTCCTAGCATTTCTATACCTGTGGTAACGTTAAGCAGATCTAGAAAAGTTTAACTTTTTCTGCTGGAAAATCACCTTCCTGAAGGAATTACCAGTTTTGGTGTTATAACTGGGCTGTTGGAGCTGGTTCCTCTGGGGTCTTTCACTTGTGCAGGAAGTCCCATATATCTGCCCAGCAAAAACCAAAGCACATATACCTGCTCTAGCAAAATTCCTTTGAATTCCCAGGAACTTATAGGAAACCAGTGGAAATCACTGCTTTGTTTTGCATTTTGTGTCTCTGGTTCTGGGCATGCAATAATCCATTTACTTGTGCCCAGCCAGCCCCTGTGGTGGTGAGAAGGATGGAAGCACAGCTGAGGAGCTGGCTCTCCCCTCCTTCCTGCACTGCTGCTGGCTGCCAGCAGAGTGGCTGGTCAGAAATGCTTCAAGCATGTAGCAGAGGGCTTTGGAACAAAACTACAAGGCAGTGGGGTGAAAAAAAAAGGGGAGGAGAAACATGAAATGAAAAGGTTTTCTCAGTCTTTAGTACTGGCCATAAGGAGATTAACACATTCATCTCATTAAAATGAATGCATTTGATTTCCTATCATTTTCTAATGAGGTTTTATTTCCTGAGGAGGATAGCTGAATATTCCAGTCCACTGTGGAAGAAAAAGGAAAACAAGAGGCAAAAGGTAGGAAGCTCAGGGAGAAAGAGGTGAGTCAGAACATCAGTAAAGAAAAAAATATATATCACCCTGAGGTACTGGCCCACAAAAATGCTTTACAATAGCTGAACACAAAATCAATTCAGAAATACAATATATCACAGTCCATAAATAACATGTCCAATCAGAAAAATGTGAGGGGAAAATGACAAAAGAAAAAACCGTCTCCCAAGGGGGCAGCGCAGAGCTGGGGAGGGCACAAGGAGCACTGTGCCCTTTGGAGGAGGACAGCTTGGCAGAGCAACGCATCCGCCTTTGCTCAGACAGAGCCCAACAAGAGGCAGCTTTTCTTCCACAGGAAACAGAGTGGCCTGCCTGTAGGAAAGTTTTCCCAGCTTCAGTTAGCACATCCAAAGACACTCTTTAAATCCATTCTACTATACAGTATGTGCTTAAATACACAGTAAATATGGTCTTACACGGCTCAGGACATCTCCAGGTGGAAAACATTCAGACAGCACTAGGGGGAGCATCACATTAGTGTGCTCTGTGCACACTCTGCTAGCATCTCCACCTGGACGCAGCTGGAGAGGGAGCACTGGACCACCGGCACCTCTACTGGGACCAGTCCAGCCACCCATATCCAGCTAGGGAAACGCTGTGTGCCAGCTTATGATTTTCCTTGCACATTCACCCCATGCTCAAGGCAGTTGACTTTCATTTTTGCCAGCCAGGTAGGCCTCAAGCCCTGAATGAATGATCGTTCTTTAACACATACTTTTGTGTCTCTGCTCCAAAGAAAGTCTTGTCCAGCTTATTTCTTTCCATCCTAGTTAATTAAACATATTATACATATCTAATTAAATGCATTTAATATTGCTTTAAGCTTAATCAAAATAAAATCTGCTACAGCTAAGATCAATTATCAAGGTTCATGTTTTAAATAAAACTCATTTCAGTCATGGTTTACCTACACTGTTTGCTACTGTGAGAAACAGAAAAGTATTATTTTGCATGCACAGCCAGCTAGACAGAACACAAAATGTTTGCTTACAGAAAAAAAAAGGTGTTTCATGGATGTTCCTGGGTGCCCACAGTTAACTGCAATGGTCCAATGTAAAGAGTGTTGTGGTTTTGGGTTGTGCTCTACACACTTTACAATCTGTTACGTGCCATTATCTAAACTATGTTTTACATGCACCGTGAACCTGTAAAGCCTCTCAGTGGCCAGGTGTGTGCAATAAATACCCAAGTCAACACTTAGGCTTCTACACTATCAANTTTTTTTTAAGATACCAAGACACTCTAAGAAATGACACCACTGAAAATTTAGCCTTGTGGAGATATGTTTCAGTTGCTTAGAGGTAAAAGTCCTTAGCTGGGCTAAAGCTCAGTGAAATTTTAAATTAGTTTTATTTTATAGCATTTGTGTAACTTTTAGCACATGAGTAGTTCTGCTCTTCAGCCAACTGATATTTGCACTCATGCTGCTCTATAGTCTGTACTTCATGCTCTTCTGCTCATGCAAAGTGCCTATGGAGAATGTGGTCACCTGATGAAAACACAGCCTGTTAGTCAATAAAATAGGTACAGCCTCCCTTATGAAAATGAAAATGAAATCCTGGATTTGGTAGGCCTGAGTTTTATTCCTGTTTGCAATATCCAGTTGCATGGTGACCATGGTTCATCCTTTCATTTCACTAGGACTCACACATCTACAGTCATAAACATGGCAATAAAGATATCTAGTTCTTTGTAAAGTACTTTGATGTCTGAGGAACAACAGCATTTGTGAAATGCAAGCTATTGCTTCTATTTATCAGGAACATTGAATTTGTCAGTGCCAGGCAATCATACTGCTACCAAAGTATTCACTTTTTTACTACTAACCTGCTAACCAGTCAAAAAGCTTTTTTTTTTTTGACCATATAAGCTACTTGCACAGTGTGAAATAGCTGCAAAAGGTGATTCTCTGGTAATCTCAGGCACTGTGTGAGTCCCACCAGATGCTGCAGCAAGTTTCTCCTTTTTTTCTGATAGAAATATATGCCCTCTGCCTGCAGGGAATATGAGAACTAGCCTAAGTCAAATAAGAGTTGATTTAACTACTGCCAGGCAATCTAGCTAAAGACTGTAATCACCTTTAGTTTCTTGTATTCTTCTTGTTACTGGCTTTAAGGTGGGTCAAAACCAGAGGAGGCTGGTTATCATGGTTGGTGAACATGCTCCTGAATTTCCCAGACTCTTCAGGTTTGAATAAGCGACTGTACTGAACTGAAATTCCGAACCTTCAGAGGTTCATCCATCACTTTTACTAAATTACCTCTTCATTCTCTTTTCTGCTAAGAATCTAATTTTTATAGCACTGTAGAGAATTTTTATAGCACTGTACTTTATCTTGTCACAGTATTTTTTGTCATTATTTTCATCTCAGTGAACTCTCGAATGATACTAAATAGACTATGCCAGCTTGACGGTAAGATAATGAGGGAGGTGAACATTTGCAAATGTTCCTAGCTTACCCTCCTAGCCTTTTGCCTGGGAAGTCAGGATTTGTGGTCTTCCTGGGCAACACCTGGAGAAGTTGCCTATATTTAGTCTTGCTTTTTGCTAGTAAATGGGTCAGTTTGGATGTCTTTTTTTTGGCACAGTAGGAACCTAAGGGTTGCTGAGAGCCTTTGGGATACTAAGAAAGCTGAGATGAGCTGCTAAACTCTATGAATTAGATGGATGTTTTCCCCCATGCAAATCAAAAGAAGAAATATTCACAAGCTGTGAGTCGGTATTTGCATGCCTGGGGTCAGGGGTGTAGGACTACGGAGAACCCATGTCCCAGAGTACTTTTCATCTAAAAAAACTGAGAAAGTTAGGAAAAAGGAGAGAAGCAACTTGTGCAAAGTCACATATGACCCTGTTAGCCTTCTGCTCACTGCATGTGTCAGTGCAAATGGTTTTCTCATGGAGGAAAGGTTCAGCTCTCCACATTTGCATAGCTGATGTTAGGTACATTTCCTAGCATCACTCAGCCAACTGTATCTCCCCAGCCCTGCCAAGCCCCTGCTCGCCTTGCCCCTCACTCTAGGAGAAGTGTTTGCCAGTATAGGGAAGCAGAGGAAGAAAGGAGGTTTGGTGATTTTCCCTCATCAAGTTTTATCTTCCCTCCTTTGTCTTGACCTGATGCTAGGCCCAGCAAAAGGATAATTATCTAAAATGAGACCAAATAAATGTGTGTAGAGGTCAGGGGTGGCAAATTTAGCTAAAGATTTTAGTTTTGCTAAATGTTCACACAGCTGAGCTCATATATTTCATTCACCTGAATATACAGTCCTGTGCAGAAAGCCTAGAGGCAGAAAAGTCATTTAGACTTCCACAGCCATAAAATTTTGTTCAATTAATGCACTGCTGCAGTAGACAGCCAGATCTTCACCCCCTGTTACACCTCCTTCATACTTTCTCTGGCAGCAGGGGACGAATGGAAAACATCTCTGTAGTCAAGGGAACGCATCCAGGGCCGAGAGGGAAAACAGGCAGAACCCTGTGTGCTCAGCCATCCCGGCCGGCCACCCTGAGACCTTTGCAGCTGGGTGTAATTACAAGCCCATCTTTGCACCGCTGAGGACATCAGCCAGCCCCTGCAGCAGAGATGAGCTTGAGAGGAAAGCTGTTCCCTTCCCATGCAGAGCAAAGAGGTGCTGCAGGGATGGGTGCTGAAAGTGCCCAAGCAGTGGTGGATCTCAGCACATATTGTGGTGTTTCTTCTTGGTGGCACTAAGGAGTTTTTTTTTATGCATGATCAGATGTGCAGTTTCTGTGGAAACTTTCCTGCCTGAGGGGAGTGATGGAGAGGCATCGAATGGATCCTAATTTCTAGACTGATAGAGTGAAAGAGCAATCTTGGACATCACACTGGTTGTCCTGTTTTTCAGTGAACATGCTTTCAGCAGGTAGCTTCAGACTGCTGCCTCCAAGTGCTTTCTCAATTCATCTCTGCTTCCACCTCTGCCTTTCAGAATTGGAAAACCTCAGGGAAAATATTTATACAAAGTCACCCTAGCCCTGCAAGGCAGTAACAAAACAAAATGATGTGTTCAATAACAGTGCCAAGCACAGGAACAAGTTGTGTGGATATAGTCACATTTATAACACGGACAGGCGAGAAGTTCTCCATGGATGTACATTGTACATCTTCACAGACTGCTGCCGGGTAGCGTGTGTCCCACGGAGTGAGACATCAGCCGCGTGCTTTGAATGTGCATGTTGGGATTTCTTCTACTAGTGACCGAGGCACAGGACAACTAGGCAAAGATTCATGGTAGGCAGATCAGCATCACTTTGATACACAGCCCCAGATAATGCTCCTCAGATACATATGTGGGACAAATCCAAAAAGATGTATGAACATGGGACACTCAGTCACCATCATCCTTCTCTACCCAGGTCCTGCAAAGGGACAGGTCAAGAGGGCAGATCGGTGGTCTGGGAGACTGAGAAGGGCAGAGAAAAGACCAGAAAAAAGCTGGTCTCTCACTGTCCTGCATTGCCCTCCCATGTAGGGATTATTTGTGCCTTGTACAATGGTGCTCTCAGCCTCTGGTTCAAGAAGCTTGAAGTGGTTTGTAATCTGCTACTGCATGGTTTATGGCAGGCAAATATAGGGAGTAAGACAACACCTTAGGTTTTTCTCTGTAAGGCTGTATATCCACTGCAAAATCTGTATGGGTTCAGGATTGAAAAAGGGCCAAAGTCTATTGCTTGAGCCCAAAGCTGCAGCAACCTGCCCTGATTACTGGCTGGGCTGCAGCATCACCAAAATCCCACCATCAACATCGGTGAGATTAAGCAGAGAGAGGACTACAGAAGCTACGTGGAATTTTCTCTCTGTCAGACTTTCAGAATGGGTTTTGGGGAATGGGATAAAGGGGAAGGAACCTTTGCTTTATTGCAGATGGAACCTGTCTTGGGCAGGAGTTCTGGGAGACAGGAGGGCAAAGCCCCTCCATAAAGATATGTCCCATGGCCATTGCCATGGCTCCCCACAAACACAATTAAGAAAGCCTAATAAGGGCAAAGTTGATCTGAAAGAGATCTTGAGGCTTTGAGTGTTGCTGCAGCTGAAGTGAGAGAGCTAAGAATAGGCAAATGCCAAAGACTCTTGCAGATGATCAGCCAGACACCTCAGTGCTTTCGTCTGCAGACACCACAAAAATAGCTGCCCCTTTCTATTCAGCCCTAGCTACAGCACAGCTGTGCTACAAGAACTGTGATTTGCAGTGGTCGTTGCAAGCAAGGGCTACAGTAACAGTGCAGCTGCACTGTTAGGAGACTTCATTTCCAGACCTGTTTCTGAGGTTTGCATTCCCTGCAGGAACACTGCATAGCTTTGTTAAGCTCCCTGCACCTGCGCTGTGCAGGGGAGCAGCAGCACTAGGACAGGGTTTGAGTCAGCCTTTTTAGGGGACACGATTTAGGCTCCTCACCTTTGCCCTTTTAAGCATCATTATCCAAACTACCAGGGAAACGTTGAATTTTCTCCTTGTTTTTTTTTTTTTTTTTTTTTAACAAATAACTTAAAACTCTATCCTGATGGGCACTTTCATCAGTTGCCTGAATTGAAGTACTCAGGGCAACTATGTTCCTTCAAAGTAACATCTGTTATTTATTTTACTGGTATTCAGTTGAAAAGCCTCCTGTCACTAACTTGTTACACTCCTGTTACACGCGTGTCCGTGCTGGTGTTCATAATTGTCCAGTTTCTCAAATGTACCCTATCTATTTAAATCAGCCAGTCCCTGTTTCTTGTCTTACCTGCTGTACAGAGAGAGTGGAGCCAGGGAGGGTGGAGGTGATGACAGTGGAGTTTTTTATCTCTACATCTCTGGGGGGATAAGGTTGCATGGTTTGCCATTAGACAACCAGGTACTGTGGCAGAGGACATCATTTCCTTCAGCAGGTTATCATTTTGAGAAAATCAAGAACATTTTAATATACAGTATGTCTTGCTGAATCTATTGTGGCTCTCTTTCAGTCAGCTTAAAAGACTGAGCTTAATGGCTTTAAACTTCTTTTTGACAAAAACAAGGGTTTAAGCTGGGTTCTTTATCCTCTTCTTCCCGGCCAGCTTGCAGCTGCACTGCAAACACTTTGCAATGCAAAACACCGAGCGGATGCTAAAGGCATCCCTGCTGCTGCCACTCACACACGTGCCAAGAAGGGCTGCTCACACAGCTTTGCACGGCAGCTAAGCTGGGTTCAGCACAGCAAGGCTTAGCTGCCAGTTTTGGCAACATTTTCTGTGTAATGGTCATCAGATGCAGCCCAGTGCTGGGTTACTGGAGCTTATCTTCTGTTGCAGAAGAAACATAGAGTTACGTTTATGAAAGGACCCATGTGATAGATGAAGCTGAAATTCCCATTTTCTTCTTTGTGGTTGTGCAAAAAGGAGAAGCTATAGCTCTAAGCTTGCAATTCCAAAAAGCGTAAGAAGAAATTTAGGACTTGGAAAAGATGATGCTTGGAAAAGACAGTGCTTTCAACATCCTCAGTGTTTTTATGTCAGGGCAGACCTAATGCTTATGCAGGACACACAGGAACAGTGGAGAAGGGCCTGGACCACTACTTGCATCATTACATTGGTTTGGTTTTCTTGCTGTCATCCTCCTGAGTGCACAATTATTTTTCTCAATTATATTTCTAAAATTCTATAACTGTAATTGCAATGGAAGAACAATATTCAAGAACTGTTTGTTACAACTTGGTGATGAGAAGCAGCCTACTCAGTGTGAAAGTTATTCCCATACAGTCTGCACCACCAATCAGGAAGCTTTCTGATAATAACCCAAACAATTTCTCATCAGAATCTTTTTATCTAACAGAAATAGAAAATTTATTTTTCTAGACTTTTTTCTTGAAGAAGTTCCAGCATAAGAATTCTTCACTTTGATCAAACTCATCAGCCTAAACTGGAATTAAGGCTCTGTGTTTAAATAATTTTTTTCTTTTTGAACAACAAGCCCAGGAGACTGATTTTTTAGCTACAGAAGATAAGCAGTTCATTTTTAAAGCCTGTTGCCCCGAGCTACAGGAGCAACAGGATAGGTCCTCCAAGTTATCATTTGGTGAGTTTGCATCCTTTGTTCAGCGAAAAAATCCAGGAGTAGCTAGTCTTTCTTCCAGAAATCTTTGTCATTTAGATCTATCACAATGCAATGCTAGCAAAAAAGTTTTATCTTAATTTCCTGATGCCAGCTATATGATATGACAAGAGTTATAAAGGCTCATTTATCTTGTCAGACAGAAGGGGCCATCACCATCAGACCCCAGAGACTGATCTGCAAGGTCTGTCTTAAAAAATTATGCACTTGAAAAGCCTCATCCCAAACCAGCCATCACAGAGCAATGCCCATATATTACCTACCTGGGCTTCATCGGATGGATTACTGCATAGTTCCCCTCCTGAAAAATTGTTGTTTTTATGATTCTTATTAACGCATTTCATTAATAAAAAAAATATTTTCTGTGAATTCTTCCCTTCACCCCACCAACATCTAATTTTTCAAGGACAGGATGAAGAAGACAAAACAGTGCCTATTACTCCCTGCCCTGCTCTGCAGGCTCAAACTGTGTAATAAAAACTGGAAAAAAAAAAAAAAGTACTATTCCTTATTTTAAGCAAATGACAAAAATGTAGATGGAATTTAGTTGAAGTACTGAGAAAATAGTAATATGTACTGCTTGAAGTGCTTTAAATTAATATTTTTGACTCACAAAAAGTGTTTCTCTGGAAACAATCATTCAGTGAACAAATAGCAAATTTACTACTAGAAATTATTGGGGAAGGAATAGAAAAATAATCTGCCTAGTATGCCTGATCTCTGGTACTGCTGAATTTATGGCTTGCAGTACTACTTGTGAACCAAGTTAAACATTCCCGACTGTTTCCTAAATAAAGACTACAAAAGTAGGAACTATTTGTACGCGACCAGGACAGGACAATTAATTCACATTGTCAGGATTTAACTCACATTTCAGGATTGCCTTGAAAATTTGTCCTTGTTGGTAATTTAATCCTTTTGCAATCCTCTCTCACAGGACTGAGGGAATTGTATTCGTCCCCCTATCTTTCTCTCTCCCCCCCCCCCCTTTTTTTTTAAATGGGAGACATAATTTATACCTGTTTCAGTGAATTTGCCACAATAAAGAATCCATTTCTTTCAAGGTTTTTTTAATCTCCTTGGAGAGTGAAAGTAGGATTCACTGAAATTAAGGTGCATTTTGCCAGAAATGTGATGCTAATCCTCTTAGTTTTAATGGTTTTGAAATGGTTTGTATAAGAAGGTAAACAGAGTAGTTGATTAATAGGAAGGAAGTCAATTGGCCATGTTGCAAGTGTTATATGCTATACTGTACAATAGTTCTTTATTTCTACAGAGGGAAACACAGACTGGTCTCCTTTTTAAAGTCCTTACGTGAAAACTGATACATCTTCTTATACTGTACAGTTCAGAAGTGTTTGATTCCATCACCAAAAAAAAAGCAAGCAGTGCACTTTGGAAAGAGAAGTCAAACAAATGCCACTGATAAGCCATTGATATGACACCCGCTATCTTCCCTTTTTATTGGAAATAGACAGATATAATGAGGTGCTTCACATTTTAAAGTCTTAAATCTTAGAAAGCTCCAGGCCTAGATGGTTTGGATTTTGGCTTATTAAACTTGCAGTGAGGGGAGAGGGGGAAGGAAGGGAGACAAAGCGACTCACTTAGCACTGCCATTTAACCTTTCATTGGCCAAATAGATTTTCATATGTAATTTATTAAAAAGGGCTGTTCAGTCCTGAATTACTTTGCAGTGTCTCATATCCAAGCCCCGGTGCCAAGTGCCACTGAAGCCAGGCTGGTGCCCCAGTAGGGCTTCCCCATCAATAATTCACCTGTAATTCTCTCAGAGCTCGGGCACTACTTGCATGTAAGGTGATAGGAGCCAGCAGTTCCCTTAATTCCTTTGTCTGGCACAATAGCAAAACTCTGGCTGGCAGGAGCTATGAGGCTGAACGCCCACATCAGTTGTGCTCCATCAATTAACACTCTCAGTTAAGTGCTGCAACATCAGCGTGAAGTGGCTGAAGGTCTGAGCACGAGAGGCGGTAGGTAACCCAAGAGCTCTGAAGGAAGATGTGGTGGCTGCGATTACAAAAGGGGGGCTGGTGACAGAATTTCGGGGTTTAAATAGGGAAGAAACAGAAATACATTTGAGAAGTAACTGAGGAACAATTAGAAGTCAAAGCTGATGCAGGAAGGCAGTTTGCAGGTGTTTCCCAGGGCTCAGGGAGACCACGGTGTGGGCAATACCAGAAGTAGAATGGCCTTCATCCTCTTCTAAAGAGATCCTTAACTAGCAAAACCAGTGAAATATTACAGCATGATTCAAAATCAATGAAGGGCTTACTGGGGGCAATCATGTTATCTCTTGCACCTTTGTCCTGACTGCAAAGGTTCTTTTTCTAAAGCTAGCTCTGAAGACCTTTGTTAGTTGAAACAATTAATCAAAATAACCTAATTTGAAATGCCAACTTAAAAAAAAAGTCTGTGGAGCCAGGTACCCTGTGTCTTTTTTGAGTTGAATGACAGATAAGATTGAGTCAAGAAACTACCATGCTAATTTAAAAATAAAATCACTAATACACTGTACTTTATTTATTTATTTATTTTGTCAGGCTCAGACACCACAGACTGGTGTCTGCACTTTCAGTGACCTTCCAGAAGGTAAACTCAAATTGTGATAATTTTTGTTTGGAAATGAAGCAAAACCCAGACATGTAAGTTAGTTACATAAGTCCAAGTATCTTTGTGGGGTTAAATGCAAGCCATGATCAGGGATGATTAATTTTGGTAGACACAAATCAACGAACACCACTGCAGGATCAAAAAGCTGTTTGAAGGATGCTGGGTACAGCTGAGGGGGGGAAAAAGCTGGTTTGTATTGCCATGGATCCTCAGGGGTGGTCTCAGCAGGTCAAGAGATTTCTTTATGAACAATATGGGTAACAGCTGCTCAGAAAATATAAAGAATTTGGAAAGGTCTTTGGGTTACTGACCACTGAAATCCACAGCCACCTCCCTTCCAGCACCTTCTGCTTTTCCTTGAAATGGACTGGTTATTCTTCCTATCTTGCACCCCTGCGTCCTCATTTCAGGTAGATTGCCCACTTGCCACAGGGATGCAGCTGATCGTTCTCACAAGTACATGTCATCTACTTGTGTAGATTTTCTGGCATTTTCTGGCCATTTTCTTATCTTTGACATCTCTTGGTGATCCCATCAAGATGAATACATCAGGAACTGTCCTGGGTCTGTAACTTCTCTGCTTGGGCCTGTCTACACTGGTGTCAGCAGGCAGGCAGGAAAGGTGAGTCCCGCTGCTTTTAGGGTGGGACAGGGGCATGAGGATGCCCAGAGCAAAGTGCAGTCCCTTTTGTGTAAACAGCTCTGAGTAATGGGGCACTCCCCAGAGAGGTTTCACCTCCTGAGTTTCAGTGATGTTTGACACTGCTCCATCCCACAAACACCTTTTCTTTTGGTTTTGGTTAAAGAACAGCTTTTACAAAACATTAATTTATGATTCCATCTTCTCTTGCATATCACAGCTCTCATTTAGGGAACACCATGCATCGTATAAATGCTTAACACTCCTTGTTCATATTAAGCTACAAGTAGCAGAATTATCTAAGAGACTTTGAGAGCTATCTTTTTTTTCTTATGAGCAATAATTTGTTATTGACTCAGCATTAGGACTTGACAGTTTTATAACTATATTGTATGGGAAGACACACATAGAAATAGTAGGAAAACTACTAACCATTCTCCTTCTTTATTGCTCCTGAAGAAATAACAGTATTCTTTTAATTTCAGAAGTTCTATGGGAATAGAGCTAAACATGATCGCATCAGTGCACAATAAATGCTAATAAATGCCTCTGTACTGCAAGCTCTAACTATTGCCTCTTCCAGCACTTGTAAACTTTCCTTCCAAGTTGGATGCACTTTCATCTCAATTGCTGTAGTGTCATCCAAGAACAATTTCATTAGATGCAATGGTCCAGTAATCAATGCAATTGTAATCAATAGCTGTAAGTCCAAGAAAATAGCTGAGTGCAGACTTCCAGTCTTCCCTGCCCTGTTCTTTGATTAACTTCAGAAGTGTTGTGAAGCCAAAGCAGCATTCTTGTGAAGTGCATTTTAAAGTATCTCCAAGCCTTCCAGTTTTATGAAGCTGTCATGCCTTATTGTTAAAAGCCAAGAGAAGGCTTTTTTTAGTCTGGGATAGATTTTAATGTCTCAGGCTGTGGCTGATAGCAGGAGGAGAGAAGCAAATACAGACCACCTTGTCCCAGTGGGTACACCCTGCTCCGCTGTAACTGCCTCTGTAGCATCATTTCAGTGGCCTCCTGTAGACGTGAAAGGAAGCACACAAGCAGCATTCTGAAGGGTTTGGAAGCCTTGTTGAAGTAAAGAACTAAAGTTTCATGGCCTGTCAACTTTTTTTGTTGTTGTTGTTTTTTTGTTCCATGGGGCAGGATGCTGCCTCTCCTCTGCCCTTCTGGTCTCCCAGCATTGGACCTGCCAAAGCCAAACTAAGCACCATAAATACTGGTAGAGCGACTTCTCCTTACTGCTTTATCTCGTGATGCACATGAGAGCCATCAGAGGTGGTGTGGGGAGCCAGCATGGAACACAAAACACAGGCAGGGCTGTCTGATTGCAAACTGGTGCATATCTTTTTTTCAAAGGCACTTTCAGTGCTGCCAAACACCACTTCGTGACTACTCTCTGCAAAATTTCACTGTCGTTACTGAAGATTTGCAGCCAGAACTTGCTCTAATTTTACATTAATGAGTATTCCCTTTTTCTTGTTATGTTGTAGATCTAGTGTTCATCATATTAAATTTGTTTCACATTCACAACAGTTGTTGTCTTTAATTCTGCACTTTACAGGTCTTAGATGCAACATGTAACTCCTACTCTCTTGCAATACACAGGTGTTTGCCCTACACTTGACATCTTTCAGCCATACTGAATCTCGAATGACTAAGCAGTGATCCATGTAAACGTCATGTCATCCTGAGTTTGATGTGATACCTTTTAAACACAGGAGGTGAAAAAGATAATCCTTTCCCTTCTTTCTTTCACCTGAAAGATAAATCACTCTATTTGTACTGGCTGGAAAATTAAAAAGCTTTTATTTAGCACCACTATTTCAGAACAAGCACCTTTATGAATTACAGAGGCACTTTGGAAACACAGAAGCATATTTTCAAACGAGTGCAGATATTCTCAACACTGCTTTATGTATTTATTACAGCTTTTGCATTACAGTCTCAGAAGCTGATGTATTTGTTTTTTCATGATGTCTCCAGCAGATGATAGGGTATATGCAGCACTTTTCTTTATACACTTGGGAATGTAGGAAAAAGGTCTCGTGCTATAACTTGTCATTCTTTTTCCAGATGAAAGTGGTAGCAGACAAAGCTCCCTCTCTTCATTCCAAAGCTCGTGTTCTTGGAGCATAACCAAACTCAGACCTGAATGCTATGCAATCAGAAAGACTGAATCCATTCAGAACAGAAGTAAAAGAACTGCATGTTTGAGAAATTTTGACACTTGTGGCCTCAATGCTACGTTACCTATTTCTGAATAATGGAGCGCAATTTGAACCACACTACTCATAGCTTTTCCATGCTGATGTGAAAGCTTGGGGCCTGCTTGGGTACCACATCATTTTTGGGTGTTCAGACATGAAGAATGACTCAAAGTCCCGTTTCCCAGCTGCTGTTGACCCTGAGACTGGAGTGTAGCTTATCCCACACAGCTACACCTGCTGCTAACTAAGCTACTGCCTCTGAAAGTTGAATTCTTGCAATACACCTGTTTTAAAACAGTTTTGATGAGTTTCTTTAGCCTTCAACACTTAGCAAAGGTTTATTTTCTGGAGAAGGGAAGGAGGGGAAGATTTACCCTTTCATATTTCTAGCCTCGTGCCCGTTGTGTTGTGCCATTTGATGCTGCAGCAGTGGCATTGCCCCACAGCTTCCTTCCCCTGCCTGTGCCAGCTCTGGCCTGGACTTCTGAGGTTAATGGTGAACAAGGAATGAAGGACAACTCTTCTTCCAAGTTTCCCACTGACTATTTGTTTCAAAGGGCAATGCAGTGCAGACTCCAGTCCTGTGAGGCCAGAAACCCACCTTCATCACCTTGTCCAACCTCCTGGTTAACAGGGGCTATAACATTTCTGAACTGGAAGAAGTGACATTCTGAACTACAGTGAAGCTGCAGAAAATGTCCTCTTCTCATACCTGTTCTCTTTGTGTGGTTAGAAGAACCATATGTATCTGGTTAGTATTTATTAGTACTTTTTTATTATTTACCTTATTTTTTAAAAAAGATTCCAGACTAATAATTAACATCACCCAGGGAGTGTGGCTGAATCAGACACACAGAAGACAACAGATGACTTGGGTCCTGCTTTCTCCATGGCATGACTTCAAGTGAGCCATTTCTGCTCCTGCTCCTGCCTTGAGCACCCATTCCTCCAGGCTGGGTGAGTCTGAGAAACAGGGGCTGAGCAGGAGGAGGTGCTTTACCAGGGGCTGCACTTCACGAGCTGCAAACCTTTGAGCTCCTCGCTGCCTGGGACTGAGTTCCCTGCACTACACAATGCAACCAAATCTCTGCTGTTGGCAGGGGGTGCAATGCAGACCCCTTCCCTGCAAGGGCAGGCTGACATCTCACCACCCTGCCAGAAGCAGCGAGGCGCTCCTGCTCCACATGCTGTTGTTGTGGCCGGGCTTTCTTGCAACTTCAAGCCCAGCAGGCCTGTCACCATCTCTATCAATTAAACCCCGTGCTGCTCTGTAATTCCGCTGAGTGCTGGGAGAGGCTTGTTCTCACCGGGGTGTAACAAGAGTAATTATAATAATGATTTGCCCATTCCTTGCCAGCGTATTTTCTCTTAGCAACCAGCTTGAGCACTGCAAGAAATGTGATCAAAGTTGAAAGAAAATTCTCTTTGATGCAAAGGAGTTTTTGTTGCTGTTTTGGTTAGGGAGGGCAAGCAGGGGAGCCTGTCAGTGCAGCCAGCTAATGACAAACATGGGATAAAGCTCCATGGGGATTAGTGAAGTCTGAATGCAAGTCAAGTGGTATGATTCTGTAATTTCAACCAAGTAGCAAAGCAACCTACAAGCTTTTTAGTGTTTAGGTTGCCACAAAGAAGCTTTGCTGTCATCTCTGAAACACTTTCTCAATAAGAAATTTCCTGGAACACCAAGGTCCTATTTCTTGTGGGAGGTTAAGTCATTGCATTATCTCCTTGGGTGAAAATTCATTAAGCTCATCTTGCACGGGTGTTTGAGCAGCCTCTTTCTGTACCACAGGCTGCCCATCTCTCCCTTAGGCAGTAACAGCATCAAGTGGTGTTCAGTGTTACTTATCTTGCTCACCTGCCAATTAGCTATAAACTGTAAGAAGCATTGTCCCCCAAAAAGGGGGGAAAAAAAAAAAGAAAAGAAAAAAGCTGGATCAGTTTCAAGTTTAATTACTCCAAAAGAATTCAATATATTATTGCCTCAAACAAAAAAAATCTGAACCTTTAATCCTCTTTGAAGATGCTTCTTACTGATATATCCCATCACATATTTTTAACACTGGTGTCAGTACTTAGAGAAATCATATCCTATGTTCAGGTAAGTCAGGTAATGTATTTGATTCTTCTGCTATAATTTTCACAGCAGCTTAGCAAGTGAATCTCTTTACCTTTTGTAAACTATCCCATCAATGCTACTTGATTAAATACTATGTAATAAATAGAATAGTCATAAATTAATTTAATGTGCTTGTGTCTATATCATACAACACATTTGTCTGGCACATATGTCTTTACTTACAGTTCAATTTCTTTTTTTAATATAAAAAAGTTATGTTCCTTCCTTAAAGAGTTTCAGTACTTGGCTGTTTTTGTCTCTGAGATTAAACCTGACCCCTGGCAGCAAGCGCAGGTGAGAGCACGCCCAGCCCAGAGCAGGGACAAGGGGACATTCAGGCTCTGGGGCTAATCCTGTCTCAAACGGGGCCAGGGAGCACAGCGGGCTGGTTGTGCACTCTCAGGAAGAAAATGTCCTTCATTTGGCTTGCTTGTCCTTCATTCAGGGCATGAAGCCTGGTTTTCAAGAGTAACCAAACAACCACGAGGGGTTTTTGCTCTCACAGGGTTTATTTGGCAGGTTTCAAAAGAACTGTCCACATATCTTCAAAGTTTTGAATAATGATTCATTTTTCACATGTGCAACAATTTATCTGGGGTTTGTTTGCTGTCCCCGTGAGTCAGCTCATGTACCAATCTGGGGGCTACTGAGAGTGGAGTTTGTTACAAATTTTTAAAAAGTCAGCATGCTTCCTGTAAGCATTCCTCAGAAGTGAAAAAATACAGAATTTGTTTTATTTTAAAACTGAGCCGGTTCTTTGTTATCATCAGATTTACAAAACAAGACTGTTTTCAACATAAACTACTTCAGGAGTAAAGGTCCTTACTGGATGACATTGTTTCATGTTTTCTTCTTAATACAAGCTCTAGCTTTTTAACAACTGAACTTTTGAAACTTATATTCCTCAAAAGACCTATTCTCAAAAAATTACAGCAATTAAAAATAGAAGGTGTCCTGTAGATTTTAAAATATGAAATTTGAAAAGTGGATATATGTTATTATAAAACCCATTTGATTTATATTTTATTATACAGTGATATTCAATACAGCATAATGTTTTGTCATTTTGGACAAGGACACATGATAGTATTTTTTTATGGTAACTCTTTTTGAGTATTAATTTCTTGATTTCTAAGTATTACAGGCACATGCAGATACCAGGTTCTGAGCTGCATTTATGTTGCTAAAACTAATCAGAGCCCTGGTTTAATCCTTCCGAGTTAGATAGCTGTGGAATGAAAACCAGCCAGTTTTTAACTCTGCTAGTAGACCTGCACTTTTCACTAGCCTGAGCTTAAATGCTCAATGTCCAGAAGTTTTAATATTAATCTTCTGTCCGGCACTGTTGGTTCACTTGTGTAACATTGTGCAAACCAAAGATCAGAGCTGCAGACAACAGTCTCCTTCCACAGGACGCCTGCTTCTGGCTCATTACAATAGCTAATTCATACCGCAATAGTAACTCGTTGATGACGAGGCATAAATCGGGATATGAGGTAAAAGGAAAATGCTGAAAAACAGCTCTGACTTCTTTCAGCGGTTTAAGGTAGCCCTCTAGAGACAAGACAGAGCACTGCACTGGGAAAAAAACAGCACAAACCTGGGGGCTGGCTTGGCTCATAAAGAACAAATAGTGTTCCATTTTTATTTGGCTTCATTTTAATATTAAACTTCCTCACTTAGCTGAAAAAAAGGGGGGGGGGGCTACAGTAAGTCATTAACTCCCAATTCCTTGCTTTTGCAGCAGTTTGCATGTTCTAGTGACAGCAAGGCAGCATGCAGTGATCGCTGCAGCGCGGTGCTGTGGGGCCCAGGTGGAAGCGACTGCTGCCCTGCGGTGCCCGGGGTGACACCGGGCTCTGCGAACAAACCGTCCAGAGCACATCGAAATGCACGGGAATGCCAAATGGTTCCAGTGAATTTTGGGCTAGGTATTTAAGAAATGCAAGCTTAACTCTGCACCCGGATGAAAATTTGTGATTGAAGTGCTGCGTATGTGACACTGGCATTTGATGAGGGCTTAGATCTGGAACGTAGTGGAACAATGGGACAGCCTACCCTTAACTTCAACTTCCACTTACCCACCTTCCTCAACCCCCATCACTGCTGTATCTGAGAGCTTCACAAACCATCTGGCCAGGCCTCAGAAAAGCAGAGCTTCTGGCAATGAGGGGACGTTTAAGATAGAGGGTCTCTATGGGACCTCGCTCCCGAGCTCCCATCTGCCACAGCCAGTACGAGAGATTCCCCATCTGGTTCAGCTGGCTTTAAATGGGCTCCCTACCCTGTGGGCTAGTGACGTGCTGCCATTGAGTGCATGTGATCCCAAGAAAGCAAGTTTTCATAAAGAAAACGTACAAATGTCCTATCTGAAACCTAGCCCAAATTTTCTGTTTTCATCAGTTTTCAAGCACAATGTCATATATGCTGTTTAAGAACAGGCCCGTCCTTGTTTCTTGTCTTCTCTGTTCCAAAACAGAAGAATCCATCTGTTTGATTTCACAATAAAATGCAAATCTTGTATGTTTGTAAGTTTTCGTCAGGGAGGGTTTGGAAGGAAAATGCCCTCTTGTTAAACACAATGAAAAGGGTAAAAGTAGATTATTGAACAAAAATGGTGCGGTGTCAAAAATACACAGTGATTCCAATATGAAATAAGAACCATTCCCTATACCTTTCACTTAAAGTAGGTATTTGATAAACTTGTTAGTTCACTGGGAGAATCATGGCAATCTTTATTTCAGTGGGAACTGCTGCTAAGTGTTGGACTCAGAGACATTTTTTTCAGCGATGGAGGTAGCTGATACTGTAATTGACAATTGCATTGTGTGCTGGTTCTTCATCTGATTTCTGTTTGTATATTTTTCTTGGCTTGTAGTCATGCAACATTAAGCTCCCAAAAGGAAGTCTGAGACACTGCAGAGCATCACATCATTAGGTCTAATCCACTGTGCATGGATCCAGCTGGTATTTTCCCGTGAATTGAGTAGGTGCTTAGACAGCTCTTGTAGCTGGGCTGTTGGTGTCTCCCAACCCTTCTGGCTTAGCATCTTCATTTATATTTGACCAATGAAAATGTCTTATGCTCTGCTCAGATTTGGAACCCAAACCCAGTCCCCCTGGCAGCCCGAGGATGGAACAGAGGAAGAGTTTGGTCGTGGTCTCTTTGAGTGCAAAAGCTAAGGAACATTGGATGAAACCATGAGGCAGGTTCAAACCAAGCAAAAAGGGGTACTTTTTCACCCAGTGCATAGTTCATCCTTGCCACATTGTGGGTGCTCATGGCGTGCCTGGGTTCTCTTGTCTGCAGATAATGAAGGAGGCCTGAAATGTTTAATGTCACACAGAGCCAGGTCCCATCATCCCCACAAATTTCATACAGACTGAATTAAGCAAGATGCACAGAGCAAGTCCCAGTTAATTGTATAATTTTTGGCAAGCAGTTGTACACCTGCTCACAAGGCTTGAGGAATCATAACCATACGTCCTCAACATGCAGGTAACAAGTGTTTAAAAGGGTTTCACTGAAGTTAGCATGCCTTTTTGTTACTGAAAAATCAATGTTTTCCTACCTCATAAGAACATTAACAAAAAAGCTAGACAACCCTCCTTGCCAATGTAAAGTCCAGTTCCGTTGCCAGCCTTTGATATTTTCTGCCTGGCTCCTGATTTTTCATATTGACACCTAAAATGCCCCTAAAATACAACTTATCTGTGAAATTGCAGTTATTGCAGCATCCTTCTTCCACAGACAAGGAGACTGAGCAACTGGCTGCCTAAAATAACAACTCTGTGTAATTTGGTTGTACTTTCTTGATGCACTTGTATTCACCTCCCCTAACCCTGTGCTAGCATGATAAGCATAATCATTTTCTCCCTTGTACTATATTTTGGCCATATACTGGAATTTGATCCAACAGTCACCATTTGCTAGGGATAAGAAATGGCTTTAATGCCACTCACCAACACCTGAATCCTATCAATTTTTCCCTGTTTCATTTCTTCCAATAACCCAACCAATTGGCTTGAGCAAGCAATTCAGAAAAAAAATAAATGTAATAGAGGTCCCTCTTTTCAGAATGGTACTTCTGCCCAATTGCTTTCATCTTGAGAATACAGCTATGAGGTCTGTTTCAAGGGATGTCCTTCAGCAGGCAGCATGAATTGTAAAATCAGTCACACAAATGGCCTACCATATATAAAAATAACCAACATATCAACAGGACCGAAGCCAAGCAGCAGTTAAAATAACTACTAGATCAGTAACACTAAATTTACAATGCAGCTCAACAGATACACCTGGAAAGGAAAAGTGCAGGCCATTTTTAGTTTGATTTATATTATTACTTCATTTTTTATTCAAGATAAGAAACATTCTGAAAAGCAAATGCTAAAAATTGGAAAAGATTGTGTACTGGGTCTGGCCAGGATAGAGTTAACCTTCCCTGCAGCAGCCCATATAGCATTGTACTCTGCACTTGTAGCTAGAACAGCGCTGGTATCACACCACTGTTTTGGCTACTGCCGAGCAGTGCTGGCACAGCACCAGGACTCTCTCCAGACCCCCCAAAGCCAGTAGGTGGGGGTGGGCAAGAAGTGGGGAGGGGACATCACCAGGGCAGCTGACCTAAAGCAACCAAAGGGATATTCCATACCATGTGATGTCACACTCAGCAATAAAAGCTGGGAAAGGGAAGGAGAAGGGGGGGGCTCTCGTTGCGAAGACGTCTGTCCTTCCGATCAACCACTGCGGGTACTGAGGCTCTGCGCCCCAGGACGTGGCCGGGCATCGCTTGTTGGTGGGAGAATCACTTGTTTTCTCTTTTCCTCTGTGCTTGCACACAGGCTTTGCTTGTACATATATATATATTTGTTGTTTTTTTTCTTCCTCTTCTCTAATTAAACTATCCTTATCTCAACCTGTGAGTTTTTTTTCTCCCCCTCTTCCTTTGAGGAGGGGGAGTGAGAGAGCGGTTGTGGTGGAGTTCAGCTGCCCAGCAGGGTAAAACCACCACAGATTGCCATAACAATATGAAATACAATGCAAGTGTAAAATTGATAGGGGAATATTCCTGTCTTTAATGAGACAAATGCTGTGGCTGAGATAAAATTTGAGATGGTCTCTGTGGTGGAAAAGCCTTCTGAGGTGGGTGCTGCAAGCCCCGCTGCTGCTGCATGCAGTTTTGCTCTCTTCCATGCTGCTGCTTTAGGTATAAATCCTACCCTGCTGGTGCAGGCATGAGTCAGCAACTCACTTTGAAGCTGAGCTGTATTTAGTTGTAGTAGTTTCCTAAAGTTTTGAATGTGTTTGTTTGGAGAGCTTGAACAGGAAGATGGAAGGGAGGTAACAAGGTAACATGCACAATTACAAAGACTTTGCAACAATATGTAAGCCTCTGAGCCTGTTCTGAAATCCCACTGCAAAACTTGCTATATCAGCAAATTCTTTCCTGTTCGCAGGGAACTAAGGTTGTTTTCTTCCAGCTTGAAAATTTTTTTCAAGATTCATCCAAGTTCAGAGTTAAGAGACTAAGGATAATATGCAGGATAACTGAGGCCTGAGAGCCCCAAGTTCGGCTCCCTGCTTCCTGCTGGATTTCCTGCACAACCTCTCAATCCCTCCAGCGACAAAGGGCAGCTTCTGCTATATGTGGCTCCTTGTGGAGGACAGAGAGCATCCCATAGACAGCTTGGGTGACATCTTGCATGTTTGTCATGTGTTGGAGGATGCCAGGCCTGTTGTCTCTGTAAGCAAGGAAGGAATTGGATTGGATGGAGGACAATAATATGAATCTCTAGCATGCATTATAGAAGATGAGACTAACCTTGTCAGTACAGGTGGAAGGAGACTTAACAACAGCATAGTTAGTAAGTGATACTTTGGATCTCCCTTGGGAGACAAAGGCAGAAATTCCATTCTGCTTAAAGTCATGAGAAAAAAATCATATCAACTTGAATGGGGCCAGCAATTTGGCTATAATCAGAAAATGAATTGATTCAAAAAATGCAAAAACATTGTCCAGGCTAAGACAATTATTTTGGAAGTTGTCATTACTTGGACAAAATTTTGAGTGGGAACAGATACACCTTTAGGTAATATACTTGTGTGAATGAATACAAATCAGGTTACAAAAATACCGGTCTTTTTCCTGGCTGAAACTGAATCTGGAAGAGCTCCTTTTGGAATGACAGAAAGATTCCTTGCATGGCCCTGAGTCGATCCATTGCTTTGGAATACCTAAAGATGAATTTCCCACACCCCTAATAGAAATCTAACCAGGTTTACTGCTGTGCCGGCAGCTGCTAGGCATACAGGAGTGCTGATCCCTTTTATTGGATGGTTTCCAAGGGGTGCAAGCAGGTGCAGCAGGCTGCACGAAGAGTTTGGAGACCCACAGATGTCTGTAAGAGGAGAAATACACTTTCAGGGTTTTGATAATTTACTTGTTTGAAATAGATCAGTAATGTTTACTCAGTAATTAGTAATGTTTACTCAGCAATTGGTAATGTTTAGTTATTTATCTTAGTAAGGAGGACGTCTTTTTAGACTTTGGAAACCGGGGTTTGAAGCTCCTCTGCCTCAGCACTGAACATGCAGAAGTCCTCAGAGGAGGCTGATGGTTTACAGGAGGGGCAGGACGGGCGTTTGACCGAGGAACTGGCAAGGCATCCCCGGAGAACTTCTGCCTCTGGGACCCTGCAGAAACCACCCGTACCCCGCCCCCGCCGCGCCTCTTAGAGCATCTCCCCGCGGTGGCCGCAGAGGGGCGGCGGAGGGGCTCGTTCTTTCTTTCAGCGTTTGCCACCGGCCCCCCGCCGCCTCCCTCCATCCCCGCTGCGCCCCTCTGCTGCCGCCGCGCGGGGGGGCCGCCGAGCCGCCGCCGGGGCCGCTCGCTGCCGGCTGCAGCCTCCTGCTGCGGCCTCATAGAGCCCTCCAGCCGCGCCGTTCCCCACCCGGGAAGGGACGCTGGGGGCGTCTTCCAGCTGCTGGAGGAAGGGCTCCGCTCCCGGAGGTGCTGGCAGGCAGGGAGGAGGGTGGCTGCCCCCAGGTCCTGCAATTTAATCACTGCAGGCGGTGCTGGAGCGCTCTCTTCATGCTACGCACCCATTCGCCTTCTGTCCTGACACGGGTTAAAATCCTGCGCTCAGGAGGCCCCGCTGCATGCAAGTATGTTATTACTTCCAGACAAATCAAAACCTTGGTCTGCCCATGGTTATCCGAAAGGTATAAATATGATTCAGGGAAAACTTGCTTCTGCTCCAGGAAGGTTTTATTCTGCTGCAGCAGTGCCTTTAAAAGCCCAAAGGCTGCTTCCCGCTGGTGTTACAGGCTGCAGCTTTTACGAGTTATATGCACCGCTGAGGCTGAGAGGCCATGCAGGAGATTAAAGGAAAAAAAAAGTGTTCTCTGCAGCCCTGCTGCCGGCTCCCAGGGTGTATGGGGGGTAAAGGGGCAGGGACTGATGGCCTAACACCAGAGTTAGATGCACAGATGCCTTTGAGAGTCTGTGAAAGACTCATTATTTCATACATCTTCTTAAAGAAGAGGTGAGGGTGGGGGGTGAGCTCCCACAACGTCACACCTGAGGGGTCAGGGCAGCACAGCCCCACACCACCCACACCTCACTTGCAACGTGCCCCGGCTTCACCCCGAACAGCTGTGGGGAAAGCGTGTCACCCGCCACGAAAAATGCCAAAGAGATGTCCTTGGAGGAAGGCAACAGCACCAGTGCCAGTGTGGAATTTGCACCCCGGGTTTGGAGCTGGAAATGTTTCTCTCTAGGGGCTCTTAGGGGCATCCTTAAAATGCTAGAGCTGCCTCTCACCCTTCCTCAGTGAGGACGTGAAGGTGCATCAGCACAGCCATGGTAGGGAAGGTCAGTGATGAAGTTTGTGGCTGTGTGAACAAATTAGGCTCAAGCTTCATTAATGCTTGGCTGATGATTCAATTCACGACGTTCTTCCTCAGCTCTTAAACACTGTGTCTCAGTCAAGACCCTGCTCTAAGCTGCTACAATTCCTGGCTGAGCTTCTAAAAGAGCTTTCCAAAAATGTCTTCATTCCCAGGTTTCACACAGGTCACACATGTACAATGTATAATGTATTTACGGAAGTTCTTGAATTGTGAATACTTTTAAAAATGTACTTTAAATAAAATAGGATTTTAAAATTATCTCAATTATACCTGTTTTCAATGTCTTTTATATTTCACTTCACCATGACTTTATAAAAAACCCTGACAACTGCTTTCATTTTGGAGATGATTTACAGCAATACACCCTGAAGCAACTGCTGTGTTCCTGGGGTTACAGTCTCTTACAATTTTTTGTCTGCTCTTTATTGCTTCTGTGCAATTATTTCTTCTGTACAGGAGGATAACTGAGTGAGATATAACTATATGAATGTTCCTCTGATTACTTGTGATGGCTGAAATATTCTAAGGGGAATTTCTCAGCATTAGGAAATTCTCCAACAACATGCAGCAGAAATGAAGACCAGAGAATATAAATCTCTAAGAAGCGAGTGGTCATCACTCTGGTCATCAACTGGCAACTGCACCATGAACCCACAGAACATAAACACACCCCACACAATAGATCACCCTTTTCCCAGCCCCTCAAATACAGTGAACTTCATTATTGCAATAACCGTATATTTCTCAAAATTTGCCTCATTGCTTTCCAGAACTGTTTACTAACACAATTTTTGACTTTCTTCATTATTCAAACTTGTTGATGTACTTTTTTTCAGCAAATATTCAGAACCTACTTCTGTATACTCACAAAAGTCACCATATCTTACTTGTCTTCTCCTTGATTATCCTTATGAGACAATATTTGGGCTGAGAATTTCCAAATGAAAGAAAAAAAATTTCATCTTAGCAAAACAAATGCAAAGCAGGGCTTTTTTAGAATAGCAACATGATTTTTCCTTCCTCTTTTCCTTCTTTTCTTTTCTTTTCTTTTCTTTTCTTTTCTTTTCTTTTCTTTTCTTTTCTTTTCTTTTCTTTTCTTTTCTTTTCTTTTCTTTTCTTTTCTTTTCTTCTTCTTTCTTTTTCTTTTTCCCCAGCAATAGCTGACCTAAGCAAATGAGCATACTTTTCTATTACCCCCACAAGCTTTCAGTCAAATCACTTGTAGCATATGGCGCAATGTAACATGAGTAGAAACAGCAGAATCTTTCCCTTAAGCGATTATTTGTACCAAATAGCTTCCTGATTAAAAAGTTTACCATGGCTTTGTATTTTTATAGTTTTCTTAATTAGTTCAGCTGTTAAACTTAACAATGTGCTGTCAAGGTCAGCTGGAAGATTGAAGCCCTGGTTTAGACACACCTCAGCCTCTGGCTGTACAGATATGTCTCCAGCATCAGCAAATAAAACAGCAGTGGCTTCAGCGATTTTCCGGCAGGCCGAAAAAGAGAATACCCAGGACAATGTCTGAAACATCAATTAAAGTCCCCCTCTGGGGGGCAGCCCATGAGAAATGATTGTTTTTACAAACAACTGGCTTTTGAGCTCCAGCAGTGGTGTACCCGGCAAGATCTGAGAAACTGCTACAAAACAAAAGTAACAGTCAAGAGTCCCGACTCCTCCTTCCTGTACAAATGCCCAGAGTTTGTTTTCAAACTGGGCTGCCCGTTCCCTTCTCCAGTATGATGATTGCCAAGGGCACATGAAAACCAGACTAAACAGGCTAGATGCCATCATGTATAAACCTCCTGTGCTTTTCTCCACTTAACAACAATAGGTAATTGTTAGACTGGCTTTACAGATCCACAAGTGATGTGCTGAGAGGAAAGCTTTGCCAGCCACTGAAGCTTATGGGTTTTATTGCTGGTGGCAAGATGTGTTTGCTCAGATATGTCCTTGATTTTGTGTTTGCTGAAAGACGAGTAATCAGAGCGATGAGTTCTGGCATCTCTGTTGTTCAAAGGAATGGCAATTAATGCAGATAGTCATAGGCTGATCTTTATTACTGTTATTAATTATTATTCTGTATCCTTTCTAAATCTACTTGGACATTTGCAAGCACGCTTTACTGCTGTAGCTGTTAACCAGCACTGGGACAGATGCTGGGGATGGCACGAGGTCCTTTCGGATCCCGGCGCCTGGCTGTCTCTGGGTTATGGCCCTCGTCTCCTCCGCTTCGCGGAGCACCAGGCTGGCTGCGTGCCTCCTGTGTGCTCGCATCGCGCTTAGAGCTGTGCGCTGACACGCTGACTGTGATCAAATCTCACGCTTGTGTTGGCCAGTTTTGAGGGCCAGGAAGCTCTCCCTGGTGTTCAGCTGTCTAGATGCCCTGTGTGTGCTTATAGGTCATTTTCCTGTGCAGAATGGATACCAAGCAGCACCCAGTATGCGGGGGCATTACAGAGGATGCCACCAGGCCAGGCGTAGCTGCAATTGTTGGGACCCTGCTGTGCTGGTATGGAGGTCACCAGTTCACTGCCACTGTCAGTACCAGGGTTTTCTGCAGTAGAGACAGCGGGACCTGAGGCTTTGACCCTTTCTGGCTCATTTCTCCTGGAGGTGTTCCCCAAGTTATAGGCACGAATCTGTGGAGGTCCCTGCCTGAGGAGCCAAGCTGACGCACCGTTTTTGGAGCACGGACATTTCTACATAACCTGCTTAGGAGTGGCTCCCTGGCAGGATTTCTGCGGTACCTTCAGGTCCAGGTGAAGACCAGAAAGAGTCCTGTTTACAGACAGAGACTGTCCCAGCTTCATTTCTGAAAGAGTACCGATGAATGGTGGAAAACAAGAAGAAAATGTGACTTGCCTTGGTCTCTACACAACAATAGCTGGGCAGGTAGGAATAGACTCTTGCAGCAGAAAACCTGCTTATACAAACATCTGTGGGTGAAGAACTTCACACCGGTGGAGACTTGAGCCCAATAATAAATATAATATTATATCTGTGTGTCTGATACCCTCCAGAGAGGATCTTTGTATGTATTCTGCTTCAAGGCCATTAAACAGTGTCACTGCTTTTGTCCCCAATTGTCCCTGTGAATTTCAAATGCTTCTGGGTAGGCTAATATGTATATTATTTGTACTCTTTAGATGAAAGATGTTATAAAGTGTACACAACTATTTCATCAGATCAGATTGACCATTAAACTGTGCTTCTCTTGAAGCCTGTTAAGTTACCTAAATTTAAAGTGCACTGTAAATCATGAAAAACAGAAATTACACAGTGATTATGCATCCTGTGAAAAATGTGAGTGAGAAATCACGCCTTTGATTATAAAAGATGAAATGTAAACTGCATGCAGTCCAGTGCAGCCTGGCTCATTTATATTGCCTCACATCCTGGTATGTTGCTTATGAAGTGGCAACATATGGAGCTGCGTGCTGACAGAGATGACAAACTGCATTTCCAGAAGCAGCACGGGTTGCCTTTATGGGAATTAATCAACAGACTGAAAGGTCTGAAATGAAGGGGAAATAAAAAAAAAAAAGAAAAAAAAAAAAGAGGACTTGGGAGATTAAAGGCAAGAGTCTTCTCTGGATGTGGCTCAAAGCCTGAAAAAAATGCAGACCAACAGTTCTGCATGGCATCAAGGGGAAGTTTGTGTGCTGTAGGCATCTCGTTCCTGTGTATTGAGCTGTGCAATGCCCTGAAGTCCTTAGTTAAATCTGTGAGAGATGGTGAAGGAAAAAATAAGCAGATATATATGTAAAGTGTAATTTGTTTTGCTCAAAACTACCCCTAAGTAGGTGATAGTAAAAAAATTAGTTTAATATTTTCAGTTGCAGAATGGCAGGCTTTAATAAGCAAGTCACTGAAGTCAAACAAACTGAGTAACTCAGGGGCTTTAATGAGCCTTTAAATCAAAAGTGCACCAACTACCTACTGCTGAATTCCTGTTCAAAAGAAGTTACAGAGCATGCTAGGTAAGGCTCCACACCTAACCAGAAGAATAATTATGTTAGAAAGCAGTATGGAGAAAAAGCATAGCTTATGAGGAATGGAAGAACAAAAGAGTAATCAGAAAAAAATCCTTTATATGAGATGACATTAAACAAGGGAACAAAATGAGAATTGACAAAAGTCAATATTTTGGAAAGCACTTGGAGAGGATTTTAATACAAATAGCAAAGGCTTGTTTAGACAGGTAACTATCAAAAGAAAAGCATCTGGATTATCATGCAGAAAGGATGTTTTAGAGGTAGGAGGTAATCCATATAAGACCACACTTATTGGAAGTTCTGCTTCATTTTCTTTTTTTTTTTCCAGAGTGGTGAAGGCAACAAGTACTGCAGAAAAAAATAAATGAATGAAGTGAATGAGGGTATGAAAATGGAGATTACTGCATGGAACTGCTTCATAGATGTAAATTTTATAAAACAATTTGCATCAGAGAAAGCCAGGGACACTGGCCAAATGAAATAACATCTGACACCAATCATTTCTAAGAAATGTATCAAATTACAGGCGGACAACTGTAGATGGGAATATAGCACATAATGAAGAAAAAGAAAATGGGAAGAAGCAGCGAACTTAACAAAGAGGTTATAGAAGAACAATTTGACTCCGTCGTATAGTTCCTTACACAACCTGAAATCTCAAATATTCACAATTTTTATTGATGTCCAGTTATGAAGCAATTGTGGAGTCCAACAGCATTCCCTTGTGCACACAGAAGTCCTCTCCTGGAACTGAGCATGCATTACAAATCCAGCTTACAGCACAAATACACAGAAAACTTTCGTGGAGATGATAAGATCCTTTGAGTGAGCTTGCTGGTAGTGCGGCTGAACAAAATACAAACGCTGCACGAGGCTTAATAAAAATGATAAAACTAGCACTGCTTCCTGCCAGTGCAAACACACAAAAATTTTAAGCCGTTTTTTCTCACACTTGTTGTAACTGTAAGGGAAGATGGAAGTCAACAGAGTCATGGAGTGAGATATTACTCATCATGGCCTTTGTAAATGATTTCCCCAGAGGCTGTAATTTCTTTAAGGAACTTGTTCATTCTAACTCATTTTGCACACTAATCATGCCCATAATTTATTCTGCAGATATCTGCACTTCCGTGGTTTGCGTTTAGTCCTGACTAACAGTCCCCCAGGGGTGGCATGTCTCACTGCTTGTCCTGCTGGGGACCTGCCGCCTGCCCACGCCTCAGCACCTCGTAGGACTGTGCTTGGGGATATCAACTTCTCCAAGAGGGAAGTCTTCTGACAGATACAAGACACTGTGTTCTGGATTTTGGATTTAACACGGAAGGATCAGTTATCCCAAACAAGTCTCTCCAAGATGAATAATCGAGTACCTGTTACATATTTTCCAGGAAGCCAGTGGAGAATAGATGATTCGCAAGGGAACTGGTTGAGCAGAATAGAGACTTTTGGGAACTCATTCTTTTTTTTTTTGAGAAGAGGCCAACATTGAGTCATTTCAACTTAAGTTCCTGAAATGCAGATAGAGAACAGGCAGCTGTCTGTGCTTCCTGGCACAGTGCTGAACTAACGCTTGCTGCCTGCTGGACAAGGCTGCATTTAAAATGGCGCAGCGATCTTTTCCTCAAGTCCACAATGTGGTGTGACCCTGCACTACAGCAGGGAGTCCAGTGTGCCCCAGGCATGCCTTACAGCACACGAGCTCTTACTGGGCTTCAGCAGAAAAATAGATTCTGGGAAGCCAGGGGCAGATGCAGCTCCCTGTTTGCATCCTCATATCAGCCCCAGAAACCTCCTTGGTCATACAGGGAGATGCTCTGAGAGCAGAGGGTTTTCAGCTTGTAGTTGTACTTTTAGTGTCAAATTCCACCTAAATCCTTCTTTAGGTAACTTAATCCTTTATTGAACCTAGTCCTCTGCCTCTCTCTGCCTTAATTCACTATAAAGCTTTGTTGTCCTGAGGCTGGAAGGCTTTTGGAAGGGAGTACCGCTTGTCTTCATTTTGCAGAGAGAACGATACATCAGGGCTGGGAGATGGTTTCACAACTTTTTGGTATGAGTTAATCCAGCAAGACCAGGTCAGAACCACTGATGCATTTCATCTGTGCAGTATCAGTATAAAACGTTATCAAATCAGAACATGACAAATGGTGTGGAGGATTACTTTGCAAACAATGGCTTGTGAACAATGCAAAAATGCCCCTCAGTGGCTCTGTTAATTATTTTCTAATGGAATATTTGACAGTTGAGGAATTTTGCTTAAGAATCTCCCACACATGCAGGAAACATGAAAAAGGAAAACAGGTAAGAGTGAGCATTCAGGACAGACCTGTGTCAGGAGACAGGCTTGTTTAAAAGAATTAAAATCACAGTTTGCTCAATGTAACCAGACAGTGAGTATGCAGACCTTGGCTATTTATAACTCACAAATAAGGCAAGCAGACAGCTAATATAGCCAGGGGCCAGCAGTAACAGAGCAATGCAGTTTTATTAGCAAGCCTAGGTGGACATGTCATTTGATATATCCATGTGTGAAAGTATTTGTATCACCTATATGTTGAAAAAGGTCACAGAAGCTTTAAATATGAAATTAAATAAAATTAAACCTTACTGAAGATAGCAGGATCCCTCAGGCACTGAGAGTCTGTCAGTGACTTAAACAATAGTTGTAGAGAGAAGTGGACTAATCACTGGGGACTTCAGTCTATGTGAAAAAAAAAAAAAAAAGGAAACTAACAATGCTATCTTTGCAATAGTTAGGAAAAGAAACATTGTTTAGAAACATAAGGCAATTATCAAGCAAAGGAGAATAATAGCTACCTAATTATAAACTTCTGCATGTAGACTCTTTGGCATATGAATTGAAAAACAATTCAGTTCAATTAAAATGTTACAATTAAAATAATTAAATCAGATCATGATATCTCAGTTCCGTTGACCCGTTGATCCCATCAGCTGGTTAATTAACCAGAGTGAATCATTTAAGCTCCAGCAGAGGTGTTAGCTGGTTTAATATACCTGCATAGATATCTTGGAGAGATAGCTTTGTGTTGTAAAAATGAAATAAAATAATAAGCCCTGCATTGTAACATTTTAGGTATTTCAGTTTAAAAAAAAAAATTAAAAAAATCAGTGAAAAGAAGGTTTAACCAGTACCAGTGTTTTTCTGAAAAGAAAGGAAATCACAGTTTCTTCCCTTGAATGCTTACAGCCTAAAATTTTCCAGAAATGCAAAACAAGGGAAAAAAGAGAGAGATGTAGTAACTTTGTGTTTTCTTCAAAGGCTCAACAGCAACCACAATCATGACTCATGTAATTCTGCCCATGCTATGATTGTGAGCCTGTGGCCAATGGGATCATCAGGGATGGACCATGTGGGTATCCTTAAAGGTATTGATCCTTTCAGACATTTCTTATTTTTTACTCATCCCTGTGCTCAATCCGTTTCCTCAGAATGATCTCATAGTTGTACAAAAGTTAGATTCTCATATGTTTCTGGTTTATAATGGTTATTAGGGCCAGCTGAGCCCACCTCTTCATTATAATGCATTCAGGTAGTCTGTTAGCTTCTATATACCGCCTCCATAAGGAATTTTCTCTTTCACAATGAAGACATTTATTCATCATTCTTTTAAATACAAGACAAATTATGACCCCCATAACTTTTTCCTCATTTTTAAGATCTCAAATACCTTTTACTCCAATTTTCTTAATTTTCTTAGTAGCTTTCAGTGGAAAGACAGTTTCCTCAACAACCAAGGCAATATTAACCAATCTGTTACATTATTTTAAAATAACTGGAATGACCTAACCGTTCTGTATGTAATTTTGTATTCAAGTGGCAAAGAAATCTTGATGGGGTTCATTCAATATATATGACTACCAATTCATTGCCATTCTATTTCCTCCCCAGTAACACGTTGTTCAAATGTCCTCCACCTCTACATGGGATAGGGGGAAGCCAAGAAGCATGGAACTGTGATGCTATGAAGCATGTCACCATAATGGGGTATTTTGCTGTGTGAATTTTGTGTTTGAATGTAAAGAAATTGTGCGGACATGGTCCAGGAGAATGATGAACTATCTCGTCCTGAACTCCCTTACACCATCTGCTAACAGTACCTGCTATGTATCCTTCAAATTTATTGTTGGTATTGTTTGAAATTTGAACTAAAGCATCTTCAGAAAAGATAATAAGCCACAGTGTGTGTGGGGAAAGTCGTGGCAGCCTGTTGCTTTGTTCAACCAAAACACAAGAAGATGAAGAAGCTGAGAAGGCGAGCAGAGAGACATTGGTCCCTCTGGTATGGAAAAGTTCCACGGTTACAAGCAAGGTATTGAAACATCACGGATCACAGCACAGCTATGAAAGAAACTGTTCTGTGGCTCAGTATAAATTCACATCACTTATATTTTCAAAAGCAAGTCAATGATTTGCTTCTTTTTACTGTATTTGGGTTTTTGTATTAATGAGTCTGCTCACCACTGCTCATTGAAAGACCCTGTTCTCAAAAGCTTATAGCTTTGTCATATGTTAAGAGTCTGGATTTATAGTTTCCATGATAGAAGTCACTTTTACAAGGAAATTACTACCTCTCAGAAAGAATCTTAAGTTAAAAATAAAAAGGTCAACAAAACTTCAGCTTGTTCGGTGTTTTCTTTTTCCCATTCCTTTTTAATCTTTTCATCTATGCCTCTTTTTGGTTTTTTTCTTGCTGTTGGGAAGGACATTATCAGGGCTGTGATAAAATCAAAAGTGAGTGTTTGTGCGAGCATTTGAACTCATCTTCCACTTCAAATACAGGACAGCAAGAATCCAACCTGATATAACTACAGACAGTGCTAAAAGAAATAGCAGAAAACAGCAGGATGGAAGGCAAAGATTTTATGTTGCTTTCATTTCCCCTTGTGCTGGAAAGGAACAGTCCTTACTACAGACTGCTGCCAAGAGTGACCCAGCTTGTGACACCAGATGTTTTCTTATGGATCTCTTCTCACGCACTTCTACAGCATGAAATGAAACTCCTTTCATGTCACAAATATTGGGGAAAACGTGGTGATTATAAAATTGGCACAACATTAATTTCAGCCATAAAAACATAAACTTTCCCTGTGCTTTTCTTACAGAAAAACCTAAAAGATTACAAAGCCCAGTGAAGAATATGGCAACTCTTATTTCTAGTGCAGCTTTTGATCTGAGATTTTTTGGGGAGTGTCCCAGGCTTTTTTAAAATTTTAATTGCTCCTAGGAAAAATGTTTCCTAAAAGTCCATTTGAATAACAAAATAGCTTTTGACTTAACTGATGTAACTTAATAACTTAATTGGGAGAGTTTCCTAGGTTTTGATGAAAAAAAGCAGTTTTACCATCTTGAAACAAAACATTTCAGCCTGCATAGATTTTGCAATACATGCAAATGTATGAGGATGCTAGTCTTGAAATGTAGACAACAATGCAGTGAATGCAAAACAAATTGTATAAAAGAATACACCAAGTATCACTCAACAAGTAGTACTTTGAAGGAGTAAAATGTTATTTTAACATTTCACTAACAAATTGAAAATATACCTTTTCAGTTACCTTTGCTAAATCAGCAGCCATCTGTTTCTCTAACTGGAGTCAGTCTTACTTATAAATTGTCTTCTTAAAAACAGGACCAAAACCAGAACACCTTCTTAAAGTCACAAAAATCTTCTGAATTGTTTCATTTTCAGTTTCTTTAGAGTAATGAAATTCCTTCAAATTTATTCAGTGTCTTTCTTTTTTGGAACAACTGATGCAGTCCTACTGGAAAATATTTATTCCCTTGGCTAAGGACAGTTTTGATACCTTCTTTAATTTACATTGCTTTTTTGTCAATGGCCAACCATAATGTTTCCAACATGTAAGGAGTGGTTGCTATACACTATGCTGCATAAACAGGCATGAAAATAAACCCATTCATTTAGAGGGAAAAGAAGAGGTGGGGCTGGAAGAAGGTTTCCAGCACTCTCAGCCAAATATTCTTCTTCTTAGGCCAAAAACCACCCCCCCACTCCCCCCCAACAGAAGCAGTCTTCTTGTGCATCGCCCACCAGTACTTGTCAAAATAAATTGTATATTATGGATTCAGGAGAAGAGAACAACGAAGCAATAACAAACAGCTCAGGCTAATTTTAACTCTGTTAAACAGAATTAATTAATCCACCACAGAAAAATACAAGTCATCAGCTTACATTTTTTTTTCAAAGCTTTTTGTAACTTTGTAAGAGGAAGAATTCCAGAAGAGCAATCCATAGCAGCAGATGCAGCTGCCTAAAACATGAAGAAAACAATTTATTTCTATGTGTCTTTGACATTTTTCTTGGGTGAGAATGAAATATATTTAAGCTTCACAGCACAAATATCAAGGCTATGTAGGATCTACATATTTCTGTGCTAGACTCATTGTGCATTTCATTCTGTGAGATGAAGCAGAAGAACCAGGACAGTCTTTTTGGCCCAGCCTGGGTAATTTTTTCAAGCGCAATAGTTTGTCTGCTTTCAAAGCTAAAAATTTCCCTCCACGTACTGTCAAGAGATTTTTGCTGTTTTGCACCACCAGTTTGAGACATATGAGAAATCCAGGTACTTGTATAGCAGAACTCCATGGTGTAAGAAAGGAAAAAAAGGCTGAAAAAAAGGCACATAATCCTCTTTTTTTATATTGGGCACCTTCTGACTGCCTACAGACTTACTGGAAATTTATGTTGAGATTGTGTTGTACAGCATAGATAAGCAGAAAAATCATAGAATTATAGAATATCCTGAGTTGGAAGGGACCCACAAGGATCATCGAGTCCGAACTCTGGCAGGCTCGGTGCTGTGACCACTTCCATGGGGAGCCTGTTCCAGTGCCACCATCAAAAACTGAGCCCTAGACTTCTTTGCAGCCTGGATCTACCTGTGAGTTTCCACTGCAGAGAACATTTATCAGATCACAGGCTGCACCATCCTTGGAGTAGGACCAGAGACCAGGATAGCTGCATGGGAGAGGAAACAGTGGAATAATTTTGTACAATATCTAACAGCACCAGAAGGATATGTTTTAAAGTCTGCACTGCAGGCTATGCCAGATCACTGGACTGTTGGTCTGTGTGCACCTCAGCTCCTCTGGAGATGAAGAGAAAGAGCTAGAGATGTGGCAAGTTGTGCAAATCACAGCTTATTACTGTTCCAGGCTCAAAATGGGAAAGACTGTGAGGATACTGCTTGTTCCCCAGAAGTCTGCACACCATATGGAACAGCTGGGCTCTCTTTCAGAGGGGCTGAAACAGGAGACCATAGTCAAAAGAAAGCTGGAGGACATCAGCTCCTCTGAATAGGAAACTGCACAAATGCATGGTCTGGACCACGTTACGTGTGTGGACACGAGTGGGACAGCAGATGAGTACCCAAAATTTGAGCATCCTCTGGGGACAGCTAGCAATAATTCCTTACTGCAATGCACAATTGCACGCACAGACCATATTATTATTTTTTTTGTCTCTGCTACCTTTGTTCCCAATGAGCCGACAGAAACACACTATAAGGAGATAGTCATGAACATACACAGTCATACAAGAGTTTATCAGAGTTTCTTTTCCTAAAAACACTCTCAAAAACAAAAAGGTCACTTACACAGATATTCACAGAGACTGTACAAGAGGAATTGCAAAGGCAGCCTAGGGGAACATGCAGGTTTTATTCAGGTAAGCGGCTGCAGGTACTCTCACGATCTGTGCCTACCATGAGCAGCTAGGGTGGATTGTCTGCTGCCAAGCTCTGTTCTTGAAGTTGATCTTTGTAGTGCATTGCACGAGAGCTGAGTGCACCGTTGGTGAGCCCCGAGGTATGGGGTTTGGGTGTTGAGCTGCACCCTGAAAACAACCTGGGGTGCAAATTTGTTCAGCTTGGCACAGAAATATTCTCATGCTAATATTTCTTCTAATGTCCATGTGAAGAGAGACAAGGTGTCAGAACTGAACAATGAGTGTGTGAGTGTGTGTGTGTATATGTATAGAGAAATATAATAAAATATGCCAGTGCTAGCCCTCAAGCACACCAAGGGCCATTGTGTCAAAAATGTCCTCATGAAATGGAAGCAAGGCTGGCAAGAAGCAACAGTAATAGCTCTTCGTGGAGTTCCCAAATACAGAACCAAGGGTTTGGTGCCTATTTCTGAGCACTGCTATGGCTAAAAACTGTTTTTTTTTTTGACCAGAGTTTCCTCAAAAATCTTTGTCTGTGCCCCTGAATAGATTGAAAACTCTTCTGAGCCAGGAATGTCCCAAAATTGGCAATACCTAATATGATGAGGATTTGATTTCAGTTATTCCTACACTAGAATCAGTACCTCCTGAAAGGTTGTCTTATGTCCCTCAGATTTCTCAGAATCCAAGACAACTGGGGAGATATTTCTTCCTTTGGAAAGGGCTATCGGGCTGAAACTATAAGGATTGGTATATACAGCAGTACTGCTTCTGTTTTCATGGTTATGTTGATGAAAAAGTTTAGTTCTAATGAGAAACAAAACAGTTTGACTGCACCCACTGTGTCTGCCAGCACATGCACCCCAGGGATACGTGATTTGTCACAGGCAGAAGGAGAAAATCTGGAGGAGCTTCTGGGAAAGTGTTTGTAACACCTTCTGGAAGAGCCCGCAGGAGCCCCTTCTGAGACACCATTCACAACCTCCGTCAATGGGTATCTCCTGGACTCACACATACGTCAAGAGCCTCGTGTGATGGCCCGGGGGGCCTCCAGCTTTCCGGAGCCTGACTGGGTATTTAGCACTTCCCAGGGACATAGATTGGCATTTTACTCCAGAAATATACAATAAATAAAGACAGCTGATAAAAATAATTTACAGCAGCCCTGAAAAAATATATATGATAAAAAGCCATTCCAAATCCAAACCAATCTCCAAAACTGAAGACCAACCACAGACAAAACTAATAACTGGAAGCAATTTATAAGGAACTGAAAACATCATGAGAACTGGGGAAGGAAATATATTTCAAATAGAACAATATAATGTTATTGGCAACACAATGGCATACAAGCTTCTGGAGGTGTCACGCTGTCTTCTTTGATTAAAAGCTTACTCAGAAATATGGGTATTAATTTAGAAAGACTTTATATTTTCCATCTCTCTAGATTATTATTAATTGGAATATGCAAAATTAGGTCTCTAGAGCTCTTGCAAAATATTGTAAGTAGCAAGCCTTTATGCAGAGGATAAAGCAAGGATTTCAGAGGGTTTCGGAGAGGTAATTAAATTATATTGCTTGCAAGCATCTTCTCTTACAGGAAGAGCTTCACCGCAGAAGTGGACATAGTTATATTTGTTTGTTTTCCTTTGACAAATTTTTCATCGGGGAAGATTAGCAAGATGCTCCAACTAATCTTGAGGAAGAAACCATCTCACTACTGTTAGCAACCTGAAAATCTGTCTTGGATCCTGAAGCTGTATGACTTCGACATCCACAGTGTGATAAGCAGCTTCAGAGGCACTGTCGGCACATCTGAAGGGAGCTGAAAAAATTTTCATCTACAATTTCCTTCTTTCAGCTGGCTGTAGATGTAAATTATGTTTTTAAACAAATGCAGGTAGGACAGGCACGTACCTCTGATTATCTTTCCTTGATTTATGGCACAGGAATCGTGATGTGCTTTATTCTAGGTCTGGTTAGCTTTGGTGATATGGGAATAGATATTGAGTTTGAAATTGAGTTTTACATTAATCCCTCCTTTCACGTCTTGAAATCAACATCCATCATTGTTTCTCTACCTTTTTAAACTTTAATCCAAAACCATCCCCCACATATATCTTGATACTTTTGAGAGATACATATCTGGGGTTCAAGGACAGAAAGAAAGAGGGAAAGAGGGAAAGAGGGAAAGAGGGAAAGAGGGAAAGAAAGAAAGAAAAGTATTACTTGGTTTGTACCATTGAGCTTACTCTTTATAAAGTCATTTAACTTGCCCAGGGCATCACAGTCTGGCCTGCAAGTTGTTAAAGGAGGAAGAACTTGATTGTCAGAGTCATTAGGCAAATTAGTAGAGTTAATAAGTGCATCACCTCTGCCATACAGTAGGTGAGCACAGTTGGCATCTGGTTAGATTTATGACTACCTAAATTATGCAATTTCCTCTTTTTGGATGCAGAAGTAGTAGACCAAGCCCAGGGAAGAGGAAACCAATGAAAGAGGGAACTTCAGAGCTGCAGTGACTAACCCAATTTGCCTGATGTTTACATCTGAGAGAGACTGGCCCCAGGCAGACAAGAATTTCTGGCTACCAAGACAATTTCTTAATTGCCATTAAAATGAGATTTTGCATAGCAAGACTTGATGAAAGATTTTGTTTTTCCTACTTCAATAAACAACGATAATATTTTAATGCCATCTTTTAAAAGTCTGTTTATTTTTTAAATGAATGGCCTCTCATTTAAACTCACAGAGACATTTGGGTATCATCTTGTATTTTTACTTTCAAAATGAAACCTTTAATCCTTCTTCCCTAGAAGGGAGAAGCTTTCTCAGTACAAGAGATTATAGGGGTCCCCTTTGACCCTGATGTCTGCCATCCATGCAGCCAGCCAAGAGAGTGGATGGATGGACTGCAGTCCTTTCTCCTCCTCCTCCTACTTCCTAAGCACTACTTCAGGTCTTAACAAAAGCTACTTCAATGTTAAGATTGTTAAACTGCCTGCCTAACAACCAAACAATCATGCCACTGAAACTGGGGTGCTTTAAAAAGAAAATGGGGTCAGCTTGTCGTATGAGCACAATTAAATTATGCCCTAATTTTCACAGCAATCTCTTAATAGAGGCTTAAACTGTCATCTCTCTTTGTCAAGCTCTACAAGTCAATCAGAGTGATGGTATTTTCCCACTGTCAGGTACTATTCAGTGCGGATAAGGGTTAAAAGACTCAGACCCTAAATGTGCAGCTGATTCTGAACAGAAAAGCAATAGATGGAAGCATGATGTATGCTCAACTTCTAGCTAAAGTCATTACACTGAAAGTAAAGTAGCTCAGGGAGTGCCCATTGCCCAAATCCAATTTTCATACCAATGTGTTGCTGAGAGTACAAATTACTGAAAATTTGCCAATCCAAAGCTAATATTCAGAAAAGCCTTTCCAGTAAAAGTGAAAACAGCCCTTCAGTTAGCAGTGCTGCTCTTCCAATAAAGCATATGTGAAATAAAACCCACATATTTTCAATAAATAAAACAAAACACAAAGGAAAGATGGTTGTAAGAATTCTGGTGAGAGGAATTGTGTTGTAAAGCACTGAAAAAGACCCTTTTGAATGCTTACTCCCCAGCTGAGTGAAAAGCAAAATAAATTTCCATGCATAGTCAAGGACCAAGGGGTTTCTTGGTGGGAAGAGAGCCAACTGATTGAGTTTTACCAGGAGAAAGGGGAAGGGTGGGAATCTCCTGTGTCTTATGCATACTATGTGGAACCATAAATCTTAGCAAAGCCCAAAGTCTGTCTCCTAAAGTTCCTTTCCCCCACCTAACAATTTCACTTCCCTGTATATATGACATGTTTACCTGTCTCCTTTTCTTCCAGATTCACCTCCATATTTTTTTCCTCTCTATTCCCATGAGATGATTTGACTGCTTGGTCCTCAGGTACCTCATGCACTCCTACCCATGCTCTGCATGGAAAGGCTGTGCTGGTGGTTTGCCTGTAACTTGCCCTTCCCCTCCACGTGAGAGGCTGCCTTGGAGGGTAGCTTTTCTACTCTGGGGGGATGGTGGGCAAACCAGACATATCAGGAGGTGGCTGCCAGGCTGGAACCCAGCCTGGAAAGGCTGCTGAAGCTGCAGCACTGAGGCTGATTCTGTTGCATGCTTCTCATCCCTGTGGGCACCAGGAATATTTTAGGGAACGACCCCAAAAGCAAAGTGAGAATGTCTTTCTGAGAAGTTCCCTGTCAATCATGGAAAAGGCAAGTGGGGAGAGACAAGGAGAGAGGTAGATTCTGGCTCTTGAGCTAGATTCTGGCGGGAGGGAAGAATTAGCTGAGAGAGGCAAGCTGGAAGTAATTTGCTGTGAATCACCATGTATTGACAGATTCCATAGTCCTGGTGGCAAGGAAGAATAATAAAACAAATATAATCTGTTTTGGGAAGGCAGATAGTAATAAACTCAGAGTAGATAAGCTATCCTCCAAGATCCATCTTAAGGGAAAAAAAAAAAAAAAAAAGAATTAAAGAATCTGGTGATACCTTAAACAGATGATATTAAGGGCATAAGTACGAACTACCCCATTGTATAGGGAAGATAGGAAAGAGCAATAAATGGCCAGCTTAAGTGAATAATGAGCTCTTCATTCACTTTTAACATAAGCATGAAGCATAAGGAAGTGGAAGCTACATCATGTTATTGGAGACAATTGGTATAGGATAAGTATGTAAAATAACAATCAGAAAAGTGAGGACATAAAATAAGATACAGGATATAAAATGAAAAAGGACAATAGGAATATGAAAAAAGAAACAACCCATAAGTACATCAACACTGTGAAAGACATCTCCAAAGGGATTTGTCGGTAGCTCCACAGCATGAGAGTATCAATAAATCATGCTGTGAAAATAGTGTTTAGTTCCTTTTTGCATTAATCCTCAAAAATGAGGTCAACTGTAATCAAGTGGCTAGCACAAATGATTCCAGTAACAAAATGGTAGGATCTCAGTGAATGGCAAAGAACAGGTTAGAGAGAGTTTCGGCAAACTACATGTTTTCCAGTCATCAGGTCTTATGACTTACCGGCTGGAGACTTTACTTAAAGAACAAACTGAATTTTGCTGAGGGGAAGATTGATGATATTCTGGGGGTAGATTGGTGAGTGCAAATGTGGGATCTCTCTGGTCAGAGACCTAATTTTTAGAGGGGAAAAAAGGCAAATATTTTAAAAAGCAGTCATTAAAATTCTGATTAAACCTAGTGGGTGCATATGCAAAAAATTGCTTTGATGTGATTTAAACCTATAAAAGTGAGTGAATGTTTTTGCTTTTGTGTATGTCTATCTTTGGCCAATTCGGGTGGGAATTCCAGAGAAGAGGAATTGGTTCCACACAGGTGCTGCACTACCAATGCAGCCTGGCGTTGCACAGCATGACATTTGACTGCATTGTTGCTATGCATGACACCTGTTCTAAAGGAGAGTTTGTTTGGAACACTGCATTTAGAAGTCAAGGATCGAGCTGTGAAAGGAAGTTTTATTTCTGTCAGTACAGATTGATGGCTGGGAGAGAATTTGGTGCTTTATGAAACAGGAAAAAACATTTCTGCCTCAAGAAATATGCATGCTAAATGTATGTTGTTTTGATTATGTTAATATTCTGGCTGACACATTTGATCCAAGTAGCTGCAAACTTCTCTTTAGTGTGGTGGCTGATAATCTGACTATTGGTAATTTGCAGCAGATGGGGGAAGACTGAAGCAGATTGTTTCAGAATACTGTTTCAAACATGATTTAAATGGCACCTGGGGATTTATAATTCCCCAATGGTCTCAGTTTAAATGCTTTTTTTTTCCCAAGCAGAAAAAGTGTTGTTGAATGTGAAGCCATATGTGCTGATCCTGGCTTTGGAGTGGGGGGGACTGGGTGCTTTTTTTCCTGCATTAGCAGGAAAAATAAAATCTCTGCAGGCCACTATTGTCCCTCCGTGCACATGTGCTGCCACCAGATTTACACAGATGTGATTGTCTGCAATTCGGTAAACATTTCTTTTGATGATGCCCCAGAAAGAGAATCTAGTTCACTCCCTCCCGGCTATGCAGAGCTAACTGGGATGGAAAAGAGTAAGCAAATAAGTGGAAAACAGCCAGCAGAGGCGAAAGAGAGGAGGGCATCCCCAGACCGCTGGGAAAGCAAAGCACAAGGCGCAGCAAGAAGGTTTTCCTGAAGCTGCCAGAGCAGAGGGCAGCCAGCTGAGCTTGTTAAACATGCATTTTCTGATGAATAAATATTGTGCCTCTTGTTTGCAGAGGTTATTTTTCCAAGGGGATGCTGTCTTCCCCAAACAGCCAGGCAAACAGGAACAGAAATACCATTAAAATCCTGCTGCTTGGACAGGATGTACCAGGGATATGTGGCATTTGCTTACTTACCCTAGCTAATGTGAAGGGACGTGATTTCAGTGTCTGTAGGACTGTGTATTCCTCTGCAGTGTGCATTCAAGCGTTCAGCCTTTCAGTTACAGTTTGAGTCATTTTATCATACCTCTGTTACTAGCAATACCTGAGCAGAGCAAATAGAGCACATCCTTTTAGTGCAGTTGTTTTTGCACTTAACCTATTGGTTTATTTATTTGTGCATACCCTGACTGGAGGAACTTATTAAATAATAATACTGGGATATGGTCCTGAAACAGCTGGCTTAGCATATTCTTAAAAATCTGACAGCACTGTCATGTTGCCATAAATTCAACTTCAACATTGCAATGGATTTAAAAAACATGTGTGCTTTTACATGGGTTGTATTCCCACTTTGGTTGGTTTCAGTTTCTTCTCTATTTTATTTATGGTCTTGCTCAGCATGGTAGACCTGACTCATTTGATAGCTGCTCAAAGAAATTAAAATATCCCTGGATTTCTGTGGCCTCCCTGAGCAGCCAGAGAGGGTGGGAGGGGGGCAAGGCACGCCAGCTGGGTGCCAAGGCTGGTGCTATTTTCTTTCCTGCGCATTGGCAGCAGCTGTCCCTTCCCCAGCGAAGGGACTGTGCAGTGTCACACTGCAACGACTCACTGCCACAGTGATTTCAGGGGGCTGGCATTTCCTTGGAAACTCACCAAGAGGCTGCTCTTTGCAAAATAAAATAAAATAAAATAAAATCACTATGTTTATTTTTTCACTGGTACAATTTCCAACTATGGCAGCATTCGGGTGCCCGAAATGAAGTGCCTATGCTACTGCAATCCTTCCGGGCTGTCTCTGCTGGCCCAGCTGTCCCGCAGGGGGGCGCAGCCCTTCTGTGTACCCCACACTAACCCCACCAGATCTCGGACACCTGGAGGTGTTAGAATAGCACAGGTTGTCTATGGCTGAGGTCCTTAAGTATTCTCTGGCAGCCTCATTTGCATGCAAGATTAGTTGGAATTGAGTAAAGGTATTGGGGGAGGTGAGGGTGGAATTAAGCATTGAGACCTTAGGGTAAGCAGGAAGTCTACACCTTTCCCCATTCTGGTGTAAGGACCACTGTACTGAGACACCTCCTGCAATTAGCAGGCTTTCCTCCTTGCTCTGAAATTCTGGCAGGTGGCTGAGATGAGAGCTGCTCTGGTCTGGGTGGTTTCCTTGTGCTTACAGCTTTTTATCTGGCTCTGTGTTTGCTCAGCCCTCAGAGTGCTTCTCCTTAATAATCTTGGTGCTATTAATTCCCCCACCTTAAATAGAGGTAAGGGACTGCGAGAGTCAATGCAAGACAATGCTATCTTCAACATTAAATTAATTTCTTCCAGTTGGTTGCTGGATTGCAGCTGTGCCAAGTCCTCCCATGCTGGGCAATGACCACTAGCGCCGGCACAGCAAAACCTCCTTGCTTTCCCACCCAGCTTTCTCCAAACCATAGCATTCAATACCTTTTTTAAGGGTTGGTTTGTAATACCCGTGCTCAGGTAACAAGCTGTGCCTTTCCAACCAGAAGTGGTCTCTCTGCATGAAGTGAGGCTGAGGACCGCCTGTGGCATTTTCCCAGTGGTAGAACCCATCTTGCCACCAGCATCATGGTGCTCCAGCAGTGATGCATGCAGAGCTCATCATGGTGGGGTTTCTCAGCACACCTGCAATGGGACTGTAAGCACATTTTGAGTGTAAAAATCTATCATCACTCTCATCACTCTCTTAGGTTAGGAATTTTACTGGGGCTTAAGACACCCCAAATCCATTTCAGTGGGATTTGTGTCTGATTCCCTTAGCTTCTGACTGCAGCCAGCTCTCAGCAGCAGTAAGCCTTTCATCTAACTCAGCAGTTGCCTCACTATTAGCATGATTTCCCAAAAGATCTCATCCTGGATCAAGCTCCTGACAGAAACTGGCATTATAATACTTTATAACTTTGTATAGACTTTATAATGCTTGCTGCTGAGACAAAAATGATTCACCGCATCTTTGGACCATCTCACCCTTCTGTAGCACATATAATGAAGTTATTATGGAAGCCTTTAGAACAGGAACATGTCTGTTTAAAATGTTTGCAAATAAGAAGTACTTGGGAACAAAATCAGCCTTGTGCAGAAGTTTCTAGCCTGGCAGATTTAAAGCAGCACAGTCATGCCTTGGAGCTGACTAAAGTACCATTCCAAAATCTCTGCTCCATTTCCTCGACTTTGCCAGAGCCCTCCCCACAGTGGACCAGCAGATTTGAGGTGCTTTGCCATAAGTTGTGGGGTGTTGGTACACCAGGGGTGGTATCCAGGGATAACAGGGCTAAGCCCTAGCTGGGGTATTGCTAAGGAAGCTCTGAGCTCAGGCAGCAAACCCACCTGGGGGCTGATGCACCCAGTGAAACAGAACTATTCTCATAGCCAACTGAAACCATGGAGCAGCCAGAGCAGTTCTCATGGCTTTTGCTGGGTCATTATCTGGATTTCATAATCAAATGAGCCTGACATAGCTGGTCTCACTCACTGAAGCCTGTGGCTCACCACAAATATGAGCAGAACACCCAGGCCTGTTTCTCTGTTGTTTCTGCACGTATTCCTGAAGGAGCGAGGACAAGGAGAGGGCTCTGCAAGCCACCTCTGTGATCTGAGGCCAAAAAGGACTTTTCTGTGCCTGTGTGTGAGCAGCTGAATACAGAGCTCGGGTGTGTGTGGCTGGGCTGGAGGCTGGATCTGCCCCGGGGCTTGCTCTTGCGCTGTGCCAGCAGGGTTACATCCAGCGCCGCTTCCTGCATGCCAATGGGAAAAGGCTCTGGCTCTGCAGCACTGGTAGAAGGACCTTCAAGCAAACCTTCAAAAATCATTAGTTAAGAGGTTTTCTATTCTTGCCCTGCTTGCCCCGTCAGTGATTAGCACTCCTCCTGCCCAGAGAAGGGTTAACAGCTCCTTAGCGACGGTTGACATTTTCCAATTTCCATAAGTTGCTCCCCACAGGCAGAATGCCAGGAATAGTTAGATCTCCTCCCTAAAGTGACTTGTCACCTAAAGAGCAACTGGGGCAACAGGCAGTCAAGAGATTTACCACTTGCAATCACCGCATCTTCCCTCCTATTTCTGTATCTAAGCCCATCTGGATCAATCCAGGTCCCTCTGACTTTCTCCCCAGGTTTCCCATGATAACCATCTCCCTTGCACTGTGAGTGTTTTCAGCCACAGGTAGCAACTAATAACTAAAAAAAAGGTATTTCTACTCAGTACATCATATATTTATACTACACACACATAACATATTTTGCTTGTGCCTGTTGATCTTATTTGATGGCACATAATATTTGTTCTTTGTGCTAAACTGTTGCTCTAGTGTATTGTATTATAGTAAAGCATGAAATGCTGTTTGCAGTGCAGGGTTTTCCTAACACTGTCCCACTTGTTGGAAATACCCTGCAGGCAGTTACAAAGATGCTGACCTCAGAACTGTTTCATACATATACTTTAAATCTCACCAGAGCTTCTCATGATTTACACCATTGTAGCTGGGGTCGAAAACAGGCTTTTGCTTTTCTGAGTGTGGAAGAAGGCTCTTGCAATTGTACATGGCAGTGTGCCCATCAAGGAACCAGCAGGGCATCAGGAGGAACCAGCCCAATGCCTCCACTGAGCAGCAGGTCCAGCAAATTGATGTCGTTACTGTGCTTGGTGTACAACCTAGTCAGCACCTGAAAATCGCACTGCTTCTCCAGGAGACCAGAAGGAGAACACCATTTGTCCCAGAAGCACTGATTTCTGCAGTTTGGGCCATCTGATGCTTACCTTTGGGAGGAATATGAGGAACACAAGAGGTTCCATCTAAATACCAGGAAGAACTTTACTCTGTGGGTGATGGAGCACTGGCACAGGCTGCCCAAAGAAGCTGTGGAGTCTCCTCCTTGGAGATGTCCAAAAGCTGCCTGGACGTGGTGCTGGGCACCCTGCTCTGGGTGGCCCTGCTGGAGCAGATGGACCCAGAGGTCCCTGCCAGCCTCAGCCAGTCTGGGATTCTATGAACCCACCTGGCACCATGCAGCTTTGTCTCTACTGTGCTTGCTGCAGTGATACCTGCCTGAACCTGCGACTAACCACAGAAGACCATGCCCAATGCCTGGGCACATCACTTGATCTTTTCGGGCAGAGAAATTTTTGAATTCTGCTGAGCTCATGTCCTGAGACAGTTCTGGGTTTACTGGGTAGTACTGCATTGCTGGGGCCTTTGAGAAGCATCACATTTGTGGCTTATTTAATCTACATATTTGTATTTGTAGCAATAGTATATTGAGTGGACTGCTGTTGTTATTCCAGCTGTATACTTTCTTACCATACTTTCATACCTGTCCCCTGTTGCTGCTTCCCACCTGACCTTACACCAGGATCTTTACCCTCATTATTTTTAAGCTTTGTATTCCTTAGCACATTTTAGGGGACTGTAAAAAAAATAAAAATAATATATATATATATATATATGGAAGATGAGGCAGGTTTTAAGTACAGCAGGTCACAGGAAACAAATCTTTCACTGACTTTTATTCTAATTCATTTCATAAGCAGGGATTGCAAGGTTACTGCTGTTTAGTACACAGTGTTGGTATTGACTGGATTTCTTGATATAGACATTCATTCAGTTCAGCTTACCAAATGTGTTAAATGACCTTTTAAAAGTTCTCTTTGATGTCATGTAGAATATCAGAAACATTTTAGAACAGCAACAATGCATGTTCTTTTTCTTTTTATTTTCACTATAAGCTGAAAAAATATGTGCATGAATTTTTTATTCTAACAGTCCATCAGATCAGCTACAATAATAGTTTTAAAAGAGCAGATAATAACCTTCAGTCCTTCCAAACAATCTCAAGTATTAGAAGAAATAAGGGACTGGCTGAGAACTGATCTGTATTTTCACTTATTAGCTTAAAATTTTCACATATTTAGCTGAAATGACCTAGATATTAGTCCTAAATTATTCTACAATGTGCTTCTAGAGCTGACAAATACCTGGAGCGTGTTTCAGATGAACACCAGACCCTGAGCGTGTTTCAGATGAGTTGCATTAGATGTAAAAGCTTTAACATAATAATCTTTCAGAATATAGAAGCCTAGATAAGCATAGCAGAGAAGAGATAGATAGGCAAAATAAAGAAAAATAAATAAATGACACCAGGCAATGCCCCAGGGTGCTGGCTGAGTGTTTTTGCATTCCTTTTGAATTTCTTTCCTTTTTAAGTAAAAGGTTTTTTTTTTTTTTTCTTCTAAATCCAAACAGAACAGTATTCTTTATAGTAGCTCATTTAAAGGAAAGAGAAAAAGCTAAGAACAGGAAATCTTCAGTGAGAGAAGCTGAGACAAAACGCCACGCAAGGACTGTGAAATCCAATCATTCCTGAGAGCCCCAAAAAATCAGCTTTGCTTGCAGCTGCTCACGCCACTGATTCTTGCTGTTGCTTTTTCTGCATGTAAGGGGGGAGCAAGTACACCTAATTTGGGACTCTACTTTGTAGTGAGCCCTGTGGTAAATACAGTATTACTGGGGTTTGCTAGTTCTGTGTTACAGGTTGAAAGCTCTAACATAAATAAGAATGTGTATGGGGACGAGGAATGTGCAAAAGTGCTACAGGAGACCAAAGCAAGGGAATGGCAGAGTTATCAACAGACTGAGAGGCTTCCGAGGGATGGGGAAAGGGGGGGGTTGGTGTTTGTGTGAGTGCAAAGACGTCCAACAGGTGCTGGAGAATATTTTGTCCCACATTTGGGAAGATGTAAATACTGAGCATCAGGTTTAAGCCAATGCCCATCAGGGTACAGATCAAGGGCTCAAAGCATTCAGAGAGGTGTTTTCCGTGGGCTCAAGGGCAGCTGGAGCAGACTCAACATCTTAATAAGTACATGGTGCTGTACAGTTGTGTGCATCATACTTTGAAGTTGAAAGTCTCTTTTTTTCTTCCATCCACTACTCTATTGTAGTGAAAAATGATTGTGATACTTCAGATATAATTGCACATTTCAAGAGATCTTTAGTGTATAGTGTAGATTATAATGCTATGTAATGGTGTATCCACAGAAGAGGGAAACACTCACAAATATTATTCTTCAATATCTGTAAAAGCCTAGAGCATTTGAAGCTCACATACTCTTCTGTGCTGATGACTTCTTCAATACAAATTGGTAGGTAACGCTGACAATTAGTTACTTCTACTCTGTTTAATTTCTTTCAATTTAGACAGTTAAATACAGATACAAAGTTAGATAATTATACTCCAACTGGGAGATGTACCATAAACAAATGAGATACAGTGTCTAAATTGATTAGTAAACCTGCATAAAGCTTTCTTAAATGCAAGATATTTTTTTCATTACTGTGTAATTATTCATTAAAAGCCATCTGTTAAAAGCCAAGTTAATAAAATGTTAAAAAGTATAGGATAACAAAGTAAACTCATTTCAAAATAATTTTCTTGAAAGAGTTCTCTGGAAATCAATATATTTTATTAGAACCAGTGAAACTTGTCACACAAAAGTGAGGAGCAGAGAGGATTATGTTTGTAGAGGGTTTCGTTGTGAAAACAAAAACATTTCCATTTCCAAATACCATTTTCATGTTGTTTTTTTGAGAATGAAACAGAACATTTTAGCCAAACTCTCCTAGAGCACTGTGATATTTAAGCTCTTAGCAAGCTTTTAGCAAGTTTATGGGAAAACAAAACTCACCACTTCTTTTCCACATGAAAAATTCCCCAGACTTTCAATGTTAATTATTTCTCATTGTAATTTTAAAACCTAACTTAATTGCTTTCAATACATTTGATTGCTTTTTCCTTATGGAATAGGAGCACAGTGAGGTTCAACAGACCATACAGATGCTCTCATTAGAAATCCTCTCATTAACCAAAGAGGTAGGAAAATGCAACAGTATTTGCATTTTAGAATGCTCATAGATAAATTAGTATCTGTAGATTTGAAGGTTCTTTAAATAGCAGAAGACTGCTGGCTTCTTCTCAAGGCACTGCAGCCACCTCCCTGCTGCTGCCCTGGCATCAGTGCCAGCCGGTGCCACTTCTGTCAGGAAAGTCAGCAGTCTGGGACAAGTTCAATCCAGCCACATTTTTTAACCTGCCTGTCAGCTAAGCAGCAAGGGTTGCCATACATAAACATTTTTTCAGAAATCTGATATTATTCCCCACTGCCAATTAGGTTTAGCATAAGCATTTTTTCCCAACTCTTTTTCCACTCTGTGGAAAAGCTTGATGTTTTTCTTCCTAAGCTGGGCTGAAAAGTCAGCAAGCTGAGTGATTTGCAGAATGGAAAGTTTAAAAAAGCATGGATATGGCAAAACATTTGGTTTTGACTTTTTAAATAGAAGCAAAAGGTTTGGACATGCCCAAGTCAAAGTGTCTGACTGCTATTTCCCTGGACTCGTGATGATTCACAGACACCAAGCTGATTTCACTGTGGTTTCTCCTCTTTGGGTCCAGGAAATAAATCATATTAAAGCTCAGAGCAAGTGTTGCTTGCATCTTCCATGCAAGTTATGGTGGCCACAAAGAAGGATGCACTCATGGGAAGGAGATGAGTTGCTCTGCACTGTGGGTAAGAGAAGAATTACTGCATTTTAAACCAGTTTGTCTGTTAAGCCTACATTATACTGGAGATGATATTGAGGACTTCTAACCCATTTTGAACCATTGGCCATGTCTTTTTAATCCTACTTTATTCCACAGAACAGGAAAACATTTCCTCGCATGTTCATATTGCACAAACCACTTTGGTGTGCAACAACCCATATCCAAATTCTCTTTGAAATACCATTTTTATGGAATTCTAATGGCAGTCTATGCCTACACAGTTTAAATATTGCATGATTACCTTGGCTACAAAGTATCTTGAGGCTGATAAATTTCAGATAAGGAGCTGAATAAAATACATATTTATAATTAAACTAACTAAAAAACTCTAAAGCTTGTGACGTATCTTAGCTAGAACGGTCTTTGCATTGCACTTAAAATCATGACTAGAACCTTGGTGCCTCATACTAGTGAAGGTCATGTGATGCTCAATCTTGAGATCATCAGTGCTCTCTCGGGCTCCCAGCTCTAAACAGACCCACTGATGCTTTGTCTTTAGCAAGAAGTCTAAATACAGCAATCGTGCTGATCGGACAGATCATATGTCATATACTGTCAGTGCATTAAAGAGAGCATCATGCAGAGAAATAAATCTGAAATGTAAACATCTCTTTTGTTGTCAGCATCAATCATGTATTTTCAGCCTTTCTTTCATGAATTATTTGACTGGCGGTGAACTAACTGTTGGGTTTATTATTTCACTTTTTTTGGTATAAATATACCTAATGGCTATGAGCATATGTTTCAGGACTAAACACATGCTCTCCCAGTTTTAGAAGTACTCACAAGTAGCCTTTCCCAACTAATAAAGAAAGGCAACTGAACCCATTTATTTTTCCCTGTTTGAGAAGATTTTCCTCTTTGGTGAAAAGCTTAAGAGCTAATTAAAAACCCTCAGATTCTTTCCACTAGTCTTTCCATAAGTCTTTCTGCTAACTTCAGCAACTTTAGGATCAGGTCTTAAATACTGTATGCCATAGGGATTGAAGTCTAAAACAAATAATGAAAAAAGGATAGAAGTGACATGAATGCTGAAGAATGACCTAAAATATCAAAACCTTGGTAACTTGAGTCCTGACACCTCATGCCTGTGCTGAAAATATTAGCAAGACACATAAGTATTAGTCTTTCCTATCTAATCTTACTAGAATTGCTCAAGGAATATCTTTTTGTTGGATTAACTGTTCCTGAACTGTTTCTTTAGCGTATTAGTTAAGAAAGCCTTTTTCTTGTCATGTTTTTCTCACCTACGAGATTTTTCTTTGAAAAAAAACCCTAATCCAGAAGCTGCAGTTTTTCAGATCCTGTTGGAAAGCAACATACCCTGTTTGTCCCTTTTATCTTGCGATATTGAAGAAACAAATAATGCTGGAAACAAAGTTCACAGGTCTGACAGCCTCAGCAAAATAGAAAGAAGTAGCTCTGAGGAAACAATAAGGATACAGTTCTTGTTAAAAAAAATCTGCCCAAACACATTCAACCTAAGTTCAGTAAATCACTGAAGGAGAACTTAATAATGAGGGCTATATTTTAAAGCATCTTCCTCTGGCAGAGCTAGCAGCAGATAAATAGAGTGATTTCTAAAGCTGCAGAGCCTGGTTGCAGTCAGGGTAGGTCCCTAGTGATTCAGGCGTGTAGATAGAGCATATTTTCCTAGCATGGGTGGAAGTCTGAGCAGACTGTTCTTTCTGTAAGGTATGCCACAGTTCTCAGCTTGTGCGTTTTCAAAGCCCACACCCATCTATATCTACAGGTGCTCACATAAGCAGTCTTTCTCAGCATTCATGCTCCTTCAATACACATATAGGCAAAATGCTCTTCTTCATTTTTCTTGGGGTTAAAGTGATACATGCAATTCAGGAGGTATTAAAAATATGCATTCTATGCTATTCTGAAAATCAGATTATCAGATAACGCATCCTTGGCTTTCTATGTGCAAAGTATAGTACCTTGCAATGGAGCAATAAAAAAATGAGGAAATAAGATACAGCCCTTTGTTACCAGAATCTCTTAGAGGATTTAAAGTTCAGTTTGGATAATGTATTGCCTCTTAAAATTTTTATTTCAGGCCCTGTGCTTTTTTCATCTACAATATAATACAGCTTCCCATGGAGAGAGTTACCTAACATAGTGCTTAATAAAGTCTCACAGCAAGCAATCCTATCCATTAGTTGATAAAGGTAATATCCTGGAATATTCCTGGCTATTATCTCTATCTGTGTCTGTCTCTGTGATGACCTATTTATCTATCTGTCTGTCTGTCTCTCTGTCTATCTATCTAGAGTAATTTACCAAGAGATACTCAAGAAGCAGCAGTTATCATCGTGCTTAGGAAAGAAATAGCTATATTTCTATCAGGAAATAGAGGAGTTTAAGAAGAATGAACAAGAATACAAATATCTAGATCAGCAGATCCAGTTTGCCTGTTTTCAGCTCAGCAATGGAGGGAAGAGGCTATTTTTTCTGCCTTCCCCATTGCAAGACCTCTGTGGATAACTGGGAGCAAACAGAGGCTCTCGTGAGTCTCCAGTTCTTTCTGGTGAGGCAGCAGGACAGGGCTGCACACACTGCTGCCTCTACACCTGTGAGCTCTGACTGAGGTAGAGGTAGCAAATGTTTGGTGCTATAGCCAGGGACACCATCCACACCAGAGCATCTGTAGGGGGATGGTTTACTCACTGCTACAACTCCTTTGTCACCACAGATTTAGACCATTTTATTTAATGCCTGAAAAACATACAAACCCCTTGCTGGAATCTGCTATGGGTTAACTCTCATGGGATCTCACTAAAGCAAAACAACTTTTGAAGAACATGCATGTAAAAATCAGAGCATTACTCTGAGTTACTGTCATTGCAGGTTTGTGTTTGCAGCACTATAAAGTTGTGCCATCACTTTCATTACAGACACATATTTTCAGTGATGCATGTTGTGTCAGAAAAAATTATTTTAAAGCTGAGATTTAGGAGTGCAGTCCTCAGCCTGTGAGGCGTATAAAGAAAAAATCCCAAACCATACTTCAAATAAAAATATTTATTTTAACTGATTCATGACTCAGTGGATAAATACAAGCTTTTATCCTACTTTGGGAACCCTGAGAACACATGGCTTGGATGTTCCTGCTCTAGAATTACACTTCCAGTTTATTAGACCAAGCAAGCTGTTTGTTGGTAACACATCTGAGTTTGCTTTAACACTGCTTTATCTCCTCTTCTTGCAATAGTCCATCAAGTCTTCTTAAGGCAGTTTTTTCTTGCTTCTAAGATGGGCAAATTCTTACAAGATTTCCTCCTGGAAATCATGCCAGGGACCTCTTGGAATTGATGAGCAGAAATTTTCCATCCTTTGGGAATCTAAGATTCAGATTTCCCATCATTTCAATCCCCTTGATATCTTTGAGTAATGTATAAGGAAGTAATTCACACAGGTGGGAATAGGGATTGGTACCAGACTGTCCACCTGACATATATTTGATACAATGGAGGAGGCAGGCTGAGTGCCTGTAAAATGGCAGCAGCCAGCCAGCTGTGACATCCAGGATGGCTTCAGGCAGCTCTTTGCTCTTGGGCTGCCCCACCGTGACGGCACAGGTGATGCACCCAGAGCATTGTCAAGGGGCCCGCAGCCGTGGCAAGACCTCCCCAGCCCAAAGGCAATGGCTCAACCAGCACCTGAGTCCCTCCTGCATGGTGCTGAGGGAAGCTCTTAGGAAGGAGAGGATGTTTAATAAGATACAACCAAAAATATGAACAACCCCAGGACAGAGAAAAATTATCTGAAATATCACCCTCACAAGAAAACACGCACGAGAAGGTTAACCTGCAGCTTTTTCTGTAAGCATATGTAGGCAAAGAGGAACATAATGTCATTCACAGTATATATGACAATATAGCGGTTTTCATACATGTCACACACACACACTCACTCACTTTTCCCCTCACATTTCTTAAATTATTAAACAGAATTTAAACCAGTAGCTTAATTCCCTATCTGCTAAGCAGACAGGTATAGCTGAACATGATCTTCTGGCCTGATGTGGATTGAGAGGACTAAAATGCATGTTGTATATATAAAACAGGCAACCTGAAGTATGTGCGGTATCCTGCTCCCAGGACAGGTTCTTTCCTCTTTTGGCAGCCCAAAAGCCTGCCCTGACAGGCAGCTGTTGACCTCTCCTGAACAGGGAGGACATGCTACGGTTATGACCAGAAGAAATAAAAATGGCTATGACACTAATATTTCAGGGATTTTTGAATCATAGAATCATAGAATCATTTAGGTTGGAAAAGACTGAGGCCTTTAGTTGGTCTTGATAGTAGGTCTTCCAGTACCAGAAGCCAGAGGACAGAATTACTCATACATCATAAAGTACACATTCCTCTTTCACCTCAAATGTTCCCTTTAGCATCACTTCTGGCCCAAGCTACCTTGAAATCCAGACAGCGTGCATCCACATGTGCCACATTTATCGAGCACTTGAGCTCTCTTGGCTGACTCCATCTGAGGTGCTTCCAAATATCAGCATGCATCGACCACCTCTGCCAAGTTCCTCCAGAGCACAAGCACAGCCAGCAAGGTGGATCTTATTCCAGGCATTTCAGACAAAACACCTTGCTGCGACAGTGCAGGCAAAACTGAGTGCAGACATCTTCTGGTCTAAGAGGCTTAGCATGCAGTTCAGTAGCTAGATCTGAAATGCTGTATCAAAAGGTCATTTATCTGAGAGGAGTCACTGACACTTGCATCTCTGCCCTGCCAAAGTATGTTAGAGGTTTTCCTGAGGAGCAGACATGTAGTTTATACTAATTGGATTGAATTTCTTGTTCTCTGCATGTGCTCTCCAATGTAACTCATTGTAATGCTTTTTCCTTCCCTTGAGATAACACTGAAGAAGAGACAGATTGTCAGATGCTGAAAAGGTCTACTGAGAAAAAAAAACAAACAGAGAAAGTATCAGACTTTCAAATTTTGTTTGCTTCCCTCCACTAATTTGCAAGAAAGGTTAGAGTAAACAAATTCAAAATCCTCTGTAACCTTAAGTGGCTGGTATCAAACAGGGATAGAAGGCTACGTACAGAGAGGAGAATTTCTGATAGATGGCAATCCAAAACTGCAACACTGTTTGCAAGTGAGGAAATATTACACATGATATGTTTTAAGACAACCTCAATTTCTCTGCATTTAGAGCATTTTTATGGACATTGTTTCAGTGTAAAGAAATTTTACCTAGACAAGAGAAAAGGTCACTTCATCTTCCTCTAGCTAGAGGGTTCCAGGGATGCTGCCTGTGTCTCCAGGCATGGAGATACTTCTCCTGGCTCAGCTCCTCACCTCCCGGGCCCAGAGGTAGAGGACAAAAAAACTCCTTGAAGCTAATGGAATTATACTAATTTAAAATGAAAAGAGAATGAATCTTTTGTTAGCAATAATTAGATTTTTTTCTTTTACACAAGAGAAAATATCACCATTTTGTCGGGAAAGTGCAAACATATTTGGAGCTTTCTGTCCAAATCCTTGGGGATGTTCAGCTCTCCAACATAAAAAAGGACATTTTCTGTGAAAATATAATCTGTCTTGAAGTCATGATGACGAGTGGAAGATCCTCAGCAGTGTGAAAAGAAATCAGTCAGCAACTCCTTTAATTTTTCTTTCTTTATAGTTACCAAATCAATGAGATACTCATGAATGCACAGGAAATTCTTACATGAATACTGCTAAAGCATTATCATTTCCAGAGCTTGCCAAGAAAACGCAGGTGTTCCTCGAGCCCTGAGTAATAACAGCTCAGGGCTCCTGGGTCTGGATGACAGGTATTCATGACAAAAGGAAATAATCTTTCCGCGTGGGAGATAATTGCAGGCAATGTTTATTATGCCTGGAGTTGATAAAAATCAAATAGTGATTAAGGACATAGACAAAACTTCATCACTTTCTTCTTTTCTGCCATATAATTAGATTTTGTAGCTAGACTCTCAACTATCAGGTGAAATTTAATATAAGAAAAGTCAAAGATGTTCTAGAATATTATGATATAAAGGATATAACTGATCACTTCAGGGTCTGTGTCCTCACTTGTTCCTTCCACAAATCTCAAATCTTCTTGAGGGGCTATTTTTTTTTCTTTTCCCATGGCTCCTCTGAACCTTTATGAGAAGAGTATATTAAAAGGACAAATGTATTAACTAGTAGACATGGAAATAACCTATACAAATGTGGATTAAATTCACTTTTGCTATTGTAGGAAGGAACTCCCTTGAGACCGGTCAAGAGAAGTCCTTGGTAAAAAATAAACAGAATCTGCCCCTGTTTGTTTACAGCGGATAATTGCACAGTACTACTGTGAGCTGAGTACTTTTCCAAATTGTTCCTTGAGTGGCTTGCTGATCTTGGACGCCAGTTTTACTCTGTCTCTCTGCATGACTTTTAAATTTAAAAGTTTTCTTTCACTATCAGTAACCTAGATGGGGTATGCTGACAGACACAGGAGGAAGTAGACAATACTTGTTATTTCATTGTTTGGGTCTATTTTAAATATGTATTGCATTTTTTTTTTTTTAAAAGACTAAAGGAGATGACAAGGCAGCATTGTAGTAGACTGAAATGTTATGACTTTTTAGAGGAGTTTTACTGACATGTTTTACACTAGTGAAGAGATGAGGGATACTGTCAACCTACTGAACACAGGCTGCAATGGCATCTCAGTATCTTGGAAAAATATGAAGCTCAGCAACAAAAACAGACCTCAGTACTCCACTTAATAAAAAGAAAACTAATCCTGGTGGATTTTTCTCCAAGTTAGTAAAAAGTGGTACTGCCATGTTTTGGCTGTGCATACTCTCTGCTACGGAACTGACTCATTTTTTAATTTGGGACCCATATTACACTTGTAATATGTAAATAAAGATCCATGGAGATGGGTATGATGCCCTTTGTTCACTTCAAGACTAGCAGGAAAACAACATCGTATTAAATATACAGATAGTTTGCCACTGGTGTCACCAAGAGAGGATTCAGACCATCTTTCGTTTTCCAAAGCCATGCAGATTGATCAGTCATCCTCTGTCTTTGTGTCATGATGAGACATGGATAAAAAAAAAAAGGATTTTAAGGTATTCATCAAGTGATTCACTATTTCCTGAGGAATCGAATAGTCCTTCCAAAAACCGCTAATACATTAAAAGCTTCTTTCATCATTACACAATTTTGAAGAGGTCTTTTAAACAGTCTAAGATATTATTAATCAATCAATAGCAGTAGCTTTTATTGACTATGCATATAAATGATATCTTATAAACTAAATGAAATTAAAAAAGATGAAATTAAAGAAATCAGTCTGATACGGTTGCCCTATTTCTTAGTAGACACTAATCTCCCAGCAATTTAAATTAACGCTTGCTTTCTGATCCATGCATCTCAATTGTGTACATTGCAGTGTGTGTTTGCCCAAAAGAACTCCAAAAGATGTCTGTCTAACTTTTCAGTGATATTCCCATCCAGCATGCTATGCTGTCAGCACCTTTATTGCCCCACATTTTCATTTTGCTTAAATTCACTGTCAGTCCCACAGAGCCTTCTGATTTCTCCACTCTGGTGCTTCTGCAAGTTCCTGTAGGTCAGCAACATCTCCCGCCCCCTCAGCCAGGTTGCAGCACTTGCACAGATCAGCTAGAGCAACTCAGATGCTTGCCAATTAGTTTTGTATTTGTATTTTTTCTGGAACATGCACTGCTCTAGGCCTGAGGAGAGCCTCTGCACAGATTTGCAGTAAAAGGAATGTTGTGTTTGCTCCCAGCTGTAGAAAGCAACCAGTGAAACTACAGATGGGATATCATGGAGTTAATGTCCTTTTTGCTGTCAATAAAAGATTACAGAATCAGCTCTTACAATTTATTGGGACCTTAAAAATTTGATACAAGAAGGCTAAAATCTTTTTCAAACAGGGGCCAGTGCTCCATCTCTCTGTATTGCAAAGAAAAATGCCAGCAGAGCTACAGGTGTGGTAATTTCATGTGAGATAGTCTAAGAAACTCCTGGTTGTGGTTGGTGGTCAAATGATTGTTTAGAATTAATGCAGAAACCAAGCATGTTTAATATTCAAACCCCCTCCCCCCCCATTTTGATTGTAAATGTTGACTTAGGTTTACAGGTTCTAACTAAAAACCTTTAAGCTAATAACATTTTGCAATGAAAAGACTGAACTGATAGCAAGAACATGCCATACCTCATTAATATTGCTTCCCAAACTATAGGCCTGGAAGTAACTTATCTATTTTAAAAAGGCTGCCTGGACTTATTGAAGGGATTGCATAATTCCTTCATTACCATGGCCAGCCAGTTAAAGCAATAATTAAAATTAAAATTTCAAAGTCCTCAAAGATAGTAGACCTGTAGAAAAGCTTCCAGTAATAAGAAGCCTTATAAAACTGTTATCACAAATCCAAAGGGATCACAAACCCAAAAGAACTGTTACAGGGAAATAACTTAAGCCTTTAACAGACTGCTTCACAATTTATCTTTCAGTTTCTTAAAGACCTAGGAATTGAATGTTACATTCCCTGATTTGAAATATCATTAATATGCTTTCCGTTATAGTAAAATACTTAAGTATCAGGTGGAGAATTTGCAGCTGATACACAATTAGTTGAGCTCTGAAATCCACAGTTCCATCACAATGAGGGGACTAAAGAAAGCTATGTAAAAAATCCATATGATCATGTAGATTACAAATATTTTCGAACTCAAACTCTTCTGCCCGGCCTGAGGCAAAGATCCAAATATCCTTCCTTAATAAAGCAGATGGATTTGGTTAGAAGATCCCCATATGTATACTAACTTCCTCCCCTTCAGAACTTGTTAGAAAGAGCAGAAATGGCACTCTGCTCAATAGAACAAGATATAAAAATCATTTATTTCAATCAGAAGGTAACACTTGTAATAATGGACATTTTGTGCAGACAAGAAGTGAATGGATTTGAATATCCAAGTAAAAATGAAGCAATTATAAAAAAAAAAAAAATACCGAGAAAATGGATAAATAGAAGTTTCTGAGAGGGGGTGCTCATGTATGACTTTGTATATAGAAATAGGCACTGCCATCTACGTATCATTTTTAAAGCCTTCTGTTGCCAGCCTCTATTTTTGTCTTTGCTGAGTGAGAAGAGAAGGAGCTGGCCCAGTTTAAAACAAGAGGAAATTGAAATACTGCATGTCTAAAAAGAGCAAGTGTGACAAAAGTGATTTCTGCTCTGACATTTTGAAGAGCTACACGGTAAAGAGAACCAATTCTGTCCAGAAAAGTATGGATATGACAAATAGCACTTAGTTATCAGAACCTGGGGCTGATGTAAGAGGCAATATACAGCAAATTCATCCCTGCCTTTCCTCCAGCAAAACTGGGAAAGAATTTCTTTTACCTGTCCTTAGACACCCAAGAACTTTTTGGGTCTTCTAACTCACATCTGTCTTTTTTCTTTCCCTAAATTGTATTCCCTGCATTTCAAATATCTAATGCTTTTCCCATAACAGTTGAAATTCCACAGCTACTGTCACATCTTAGGTAGTCCCATGAACACTGCACCAGAGGTCACTCCTAAATGAGACTGAATGACACTGAATGAGACCCTTTCCAGCTACATTGTTTTTTCAGTTGGACATGGGTTTTTAAATCTTCTCAGGCACTTTTGAAGTCACCTGCACAACCACAAACTTCTCAGAGCACAGCTTTCCTCCTATACATACATAGATATAGCTAAGACAAGGTCCCTTTGGGTTAGTTGGAAACCTCTAGCATTCCTACTGCAAATTACCCACATGGTAAGATGCATGCAAGTCTTTAAAGTTAATGATCAAAGACAAAGAATGTGCCTTAAATATTTGTGATAACAAAGCCATCCTTGTTAGCCATAAACCCACGCTGGACTTGTGCCAGCGATGACTCTGAAACACAACCCTACTCAATCTCACATTGCTTCATCAGTTCACAAAACAGCTCTGCTTTGCTGAGGGACAATGCCACATCCTTGTGGCAAGGTTGGAAAAGGAAAGGGCATTGTCACCAGTTGTGACAGCAGAGCTACAATGCTCTCATTGAGATAGATAGTTTCAGTATTTGATATAGTCCTTATTACCTCTCCTCTTGGGAGAAGTACTTATGGGAACTCATGGACCCCCGCTTACACATACATCAGAGTTTGCTCTCATCCTTATGACAACATTGACAGAAAGACATGAGAGTAACTCAGAGCAATAATATTTTTTTTAGTTCAGGTGATATTTAATTGATATGTTTTTATGTGAATAGCATCAGAATAACTCCGCAGCTTGCAAATAATGATGACATCATCTAAGTAGACTTTTAAATGTATGAATTCCTTTTCCCAATTTTCCAAAGGCAATTCTCAGTCCCTAGGTGCATGTAGCATCCTGGATCATGTTTCAACAGTTTCCAGACGCTGGAAATCAGCTTTTCTAGAAATATGTTCTGGGGTTCCCTTCTCTGAAAACACTGATATTATTCTGAAGGTTGCAGTATTATGGATATATTCATTTAATTCTATTTTAAATATTTTTGTTTGATTGATGTAGTTTTTCAAAATCTCTCAAAGAAAATTATGTTATTTTTCACATTTGTTGTTCTTTTATTTCATTTGCTTGTAAGAAAGAGGAATAAAAAGGAAATAAAAACAGGTTAAGAATTAAAAAATTCAGAAAACAAAAGTCCTCTTAGATGTTTCAAAATATACATATATAACTAATTATTCTTTGCTAGTAAGCATATTTTTTGTGAGAAATAGAAAGTTCACTTAAATCTTATTGACCAAGTTTTAATTTGAGCCCTCCTTGTTGTCTTTACAGGTAAGCCACATAAAGCAGGTATATCCATGAATTATCTCCTATGTCCTCTGAAAACATAAACACTTCCAACAGGACTAATATACCTCAATATGAAGGTGAAATGTGACTCAAGATGTGCATCATCAATGACATTGTCATTGAGTGATTCTAAAATATAAATTGTGAAAATGTGCTGGAAAATGTCCTTTAATATTTTGCATTTGCAGAAATAACACAAAGAGCCAAAGTTATGCTCTGACTTGCACTGAGCTTGCTCATCCACTAATTAGTGCCCAGGAAGAAAGTTCTCACCTTGTTCAGAAGCAGCCCAGAGAAAGAGAGAGCAGTGCCTTCCACCTATACGCACATCTACCCACCAAAGTCCCTGACTCAAAGGCTCACATGGCTTGCTGCTGCTGCTGAGTTGATTTAATTTCCTTAGCTACCCTAACAGCCCTTAAAAATCCATCCAGCAGCAGAAGTGCCAGAAGCACCAACCATCTGCCTGAGGACCTGATGTTTCTTTAGTCCATGAAGCAAATGAACAGTGACTACCTGGGCATGAATAATTCACTAGGAGGGCTTCAGTAAATGGTGTTGTTGTAGCTGTCATGGCACTCACAGCCACAGAGCAAGGAAAACAAAGGTTCCTCTTGCTGGTTCCCCAAAGTGATGTCCTGTGAGAAACCACCTGGATGGCCAGTAACCCCCAGCATGCTGTGCAGTGTTCTCTGCATGCGACACATGGACCTACCAGAGAGCAAGGAAGTAGGCAAGAAGCCATCCTGCATGATGTAGTTTTTTGTAGCTGGGAAGGGCTGGGGCTGAAGTAAAGGAAATGTTGGTCAGTGAAGGTGATGGAGAAGATGTAACTGCTACCTCTGCACTGTGACACCTGACCAGCCAGGGTTTGAGAGAGACAGAGCCAGCTCCTTCTCTCTCTGCCAACAAGAAAACTGGCCAAGGATTTGCAGGTTACTGGGCTGAAGACAAACCAAAGTGTGCCCACGCACACATGCTTAAAGCATTTCCTTGTGCCTTCCCTTTTGGCACCTCTGTCCTGCCAGGGCTACCAGAGGTTTAGATCGCTTTCTGCATGGCAACTCAAAAGTTATGATTTTCCAGACGTAGAAGAGAAAGTGTTTTCTGCTGCTTCTGACATTTTCAATGGAGCAATGAACTACCAGTGCCAGCTGCCCCATTAAGTCTGTCTACCATCCTGACAGAGTGTGTAGACATTACACAAGTCATTACTCACGTTATCTGTGCTATGCATACATGGTGAAATTCTGGCTGTTGAAGTCAGTGAGACTTCTACCATCGATCCAGCAGAATGATGATTTCATGAGCCATTATCTTATTCATATAAAAAAGGATAACACTTTGCTTTTTACGATATGACACTTGACCCTCAAATAATCAGAGTAAAGATACTGCTGTTATTCAAGTTCAGTTTAATTGACAAAAAAGAGAAAAAAATCAGCTCTAGAGTTCATGAGCAAACTCTACAAACAGCCATGAAGCAAAAAGAAAAGGCTGACGGAGGCAAGAGGAAATACCCATGGGCTGTCTGCAGGCATGCTGGCTTCCCAGAGGAAATTGGCTGTCTTTGAGCTGGCTAAGATACAGATAAAGGAGAAACAATCTCTTCCATGTGTCAATATTCCCATTATTAAAGTCCTGAGAAGTTTGTACACTGTTGATCAAAAGAGGAGGGTGAGACAATAGGGGAGAGAAAGTGCAGTGAAAGCATGAAACTGAGATGCCAAAATTTGATAGAGGAAAGTTGGCAAGCTGCAACCTTCAGTCCAAAGGAAATGTATCACTTCTCAAATGCATTTTCAGGTTAGATTTTCAAGTAGTTTTCTCAGTGGTGTGAAGCCTTAAACACTAGTTTCCTATGAAATGAGTGACTTAGATGTTTTAGCTAAGTCATCAAAATAGACTCATATATAGTACATATAGGATATAACTTCAAAAATTGTGCTTATCCCAAGTAGCTATTTCATAGTCTCAAAGGGACTGCATGCAGAGAAAACCCTTTTCCTGCATGAACACCCTTCTATGGATCATAGAATTTTTGAAACTGAGAGGTCAGCCCTAAATATTGTAAATATAATCAACATTATGCTTTTGTCCATTGCCAAATATAGACAAAAATGTAATACAAATTACTAAATGGAGAGTGATAAATTATCCTCTTATCTAGAGAACCTTCACATTGTTGCAATATCCTTCCTGTTTGGTACAATACTTGTACAAATCACATTTCAGTCAGGGTAGCCTGGTATGCACATGGTATGTAGGCCACAAATCCATTAGCTATAGACTGTTGTAAAAAAAATAGGAAGATATTTGTGTAATCCTTCTAGAACAAGTCATTTGTGGATAAAATTCATAGTTTGATTAAGATAAGGCCTTTGGGTTCCCTCAGAGATGAGGTCCTCATTGTGTACATCCTCCTTGTCTTTGTCCCCATGAGTTTACAATCTACACAGACAAAGAAGGGGGGGTGGGGGTTGGTGAACTGATGTCCCCATGGTCACACAGGACCCAGGTCTCCTGGTGATCAGCCCAATGCTCCATCTGCTAGGCCAGGCTGCTTCATAGAGCCACCTCTGCTTTTAATATATAAAAATATAGTAAATGTTCTGTGGTTTTATGTGCTTGACAATGGGGCAAATGTCAAAGGAGTACTGATCTTCTAAGTCAAAACCTAATACTGTTGGAGTTCACTGGTGATAACTGATATGTATTAGTAGTGCTTATTGCTAATTCATAATGTAGTCTGTCATTGAAATATTACAAACAAAACATGCAGTTCCTGCCATTAGGAGCTCACAGGCAAGCTGTGCAAAACATTCATCTCCTCTACCATGATAAAGTATGCACAGCATATTCTTTCCTCCTGATTTGTATAAAATGAAGCTATTTGATGGATCCATCATGCTCACTTAGCTATGCGTGATAAATAAATCCAGAAACATTCAGTAAATATCCTCAGCTGCAGGGATTACCATCAGGGGAATCAATTATGTAAAGTATGTGGGCTTTTAGAGTTAGATGTACACACTGAGAATCAAGTCAGTCATCAAGAGAAAACTTCAGCTTTCCCCTGAAATCTAGAGAGCTTTTTCACTGGATTACAGATTTAAGTCCTTTTTAGCTGCTACATTTTTTCTGTACATACAGAAAGTTTAGCTTTTTCTTTACCCAAAAACTTGTACAACAAGGAATAGCTTGATAGGAAAAAGTAATACCATCAGTAAACCGTGAAACATAGAACTAGGAATGCTTCATTCATTTAGGCTAATAATTACTGAAGCACATGTCAGACTTGCTGCTTGAATTTAGCTTTCCCACACTGATAGTAAATGTTACCAGCATCCTACCAAACTCTGGGGGAAAAGGGGCTGGGCTGAGGGAGGTGGGATTTCAGGTTTCAGAAGAAGGAGCTCAGACACCATGCAGAGATGGGGGTCTCCTCTTGACAGCCTTGCAGCTATCTGCTCCTGTAAGCTTTTCCACTGCCCCAGAAACAAGATCGAGCAGAGCCAGCCCCTGGTTCTGCCGGACTCTCCTGGGGAGATAAACTGAGATTTTCTTACATCAGCACCTCCCAACCCATGTGACCTCTTCCTGTGGACCCTCAGCTGCCTTTCATGGCTCAGCCTGAGGCTGAATTTGTGCCAGGACACCCTGCTCAGGCCACTGATGCTAGGACACCTTTCTCAGCCAGGGCTTTTCTTTCCTACACAACAAAGAAACTCTCATTTTCTGGTGAGATCTGCACTTTCTGTCTGATCTCCTTAGCATACCTCTCCTAAAAGGGTACAGGGACCTGTTATCCCAAGAAGTGGCCACTTACAAGGTTTTCTCATGTGGGTTTTGCTCAATATCTCAGGACCAGGCACTTTATTTGATGTCTCTAATGACAGTCTTCTGACTTACAAAGTGAATTCCTTTCACTATCAGCCTTTTAAAGCCTGGTTTCAAAAATAACCCCAGCAGAAACAGCTGGGTGGAAGCAAAGGGGCCTTCCTTCAAGGTGCAAAGCACTGACACCGTGAATGGTGACAGCTCCACTACTGAGCGAGTGAGCCCGAGTGTCTGCAAGAAATAGCTGCTGTAAATTGAGCGTGCACAGCTCTGGAAAGTGCTGCAAGCGTAGAGGAGAAATCCGCCTGAGCATCCAGTTCTTGCGCACGTGCCGAGGCACTTACTAAGCCACAATAACTGTGCTGCGGGGTATCTTTTCCCTCCTCATTGTACAGGGATTAAGGCTTGGCTGCCTTGATGAGAAAGCTGTCCCAATTGCTCGCAACCTTTTAGCATTCCTGGTTAAAACTGTTTTAAAGGGACAGCAAACGCAATCAGAAAACTGTTCCCACTCCTTCCTTTAAAACAAACTTAATTTTAACATCTAAATAAATGCAACGCAGACTCAGCACTGTTTGCTTTCACCAAGCCCCTTTGCGGTTGCGGTGCTCACCCTGCAGGAGGGAGGCTTTGATCTGGGGAAACACAGGCTGTAGAAGGGGAGAAAGTGTGGCTGAACGGTGAGACTGGCTGCACCTTGCTGCCTTTGCACTCACCTGCACTGTGACCTTGGGCAAGTTACTGTAGCACTTGGGGTTTCAGTTTCCTTGCTTTCGAAGGAGGAGGGAAGGCAATCATTTTCCTCCTCCACATCGTGGTTGGAGACAGAGGACTGCAAAGTGCTGAACTAAAGCTGTAAAACTGTTCCGGTAGCCTAATGACAGCTCCAGAGAAGTAGCTGAAAACATCCATTTTCCCATCTTTTTGAACACGGCTAATGAAGAGAAAAGAAAGCCCCTGCCCTAACAGAGAGCAGGCAGCAACTGTGAAAGTGATGCACTGAAATGCAGGAAACACAGTGGAGTGCAGGAATTCGGTTACATGGCTGTTTGCAAATTAATGGCTAAATCAATTAAATGAATGCATGGGATTTCTCTTGAGGAAAGTCTAGTCACAATTGCAAGGAGAAGGGGAGGGGTTGTGGAGTGGGGATGACATAATCACGTTTGCGAATCACCAGCAGTGTGCATGCTTTAATCCATTAATGGGGTTTTTATCTGTGATCATAAAAAGCAGGTTACATTCAGCCTGGAAGGGAGTCAGGGTTGGAGGAGAGGGGAGGGGAGAGCACGAGCAAGAGAGAGAGAGAGAAAGCAAGAGGGAAAGAGAGCACAATTCACTCGGTGAATTGCTTGCAAGCTTTGGGCTGATAATTAGGGATCTCAGGAGAGCAGTTTCTCAGAATAACCTGCTCGCCTTCGAATGGACCGAGTGGAGACAGTGGTTCAGTCCTGCTGATATTTTTTAAGCCCTCCTCACAGTTTGATGGGCATTCCCAGTGCTTTTGTGCACGTCTCGGAAAGCGTTGACGTGGAAAGGAGCAGCGAGGAGGGGGAGGTTGGAGAAAAAAAACGCAGCTCTTCTAAAAATACGGAGGGCATGCAAGAGCGCGAGCAGGCTGGGGAGGAAGGCGAGGTGAGAGCGCCTCGCACCATGTTCCCTGGGTGCCGGCGCGGCGCAGTTTCGGAGATGTCCCTCCTGTGACTGGACGCACCATGAGCATCTGGGAGGTGATCCTGGCTTTCGTGGTGGTGGTGCTGATGCTCGTGGCCCTGCTGGCCAACGTGCTGGTGCTGATGTGCTTCTTGTACAGCGCTGACATCCGCAAGCAGGTCCCGGGATTGTTCATCCTCAACCTCACCTTCTGCAACCTGTTGATGACCATTTCGAACATGCCCCTGACCTTGGCTGGGATCATTTACAAGAGCCAACCAGGAGGAGATCAGATCTGCCACATTGTGGGCTTCCTGGAGACGTTCCTCACCACGAACTCCATGTTGAGCATGGCAGCTTTGAGCATTGACAGGTGGATTGCTGTGGTCTTCCCTCTAAGTTATCACTCCAAAATGAGGTACAGAGATGCTGCTCTCATACTGAGCTACACGTGGTTACACTCGGTGTCGTTCCCGATAGTGGCAGCTTCTCTCTCCTGGGTGGGTTTCCATCAGCTCTATGCCTCCTGCACGCTGTACAACAAGAGACCAGAGGATAGGACACAGTTTGTGATTTTCACTGGGGTCTTTCACACCCTCAGCTTCCTCCTCTCTCTTATAGTCCTGTGTTTCACATATCTAAAAGTGCTGAAGGTGGCACGGTTTCACTGTAAGCGGATTGACGTGATCACTATGCAGACCCTGGTGCTGCTTGTGGACATCCATCCCAGGTAAGGTGCCTGTGTGTGCAGCAAGGGAGACTATTCGCTGCAGAGGAAGCAAGGACCGGGTTTGGTGTTATGTTAAATATAGTCTGATCACAGCAGGGGATCGGGAGGGGGAGAAAACAAGCATCCTTCCTGCTGGCTTCTGTTCTGCATGCTTCTTTGTACTTGTGTTCATTTTTCAGGTTGCAGAAACAACTCTTCTTTGTTATGCTTAGGAGCTCGTTTTGAGAGGGAGAGCAAAGAAACAGGCTATTTTGCCTGGGCATGCATTTCCCTTTGAGACAGTGATCAGATCACTGCCCTTTTTCTCAGAAGGCAGATTTAGTGATCAATAGATTCACAGGTTTTGGCACTGTCAGCCTAAAACACTACTGGATCTCACTGAGAGGGAGCACATGTCCCTCCACTCGGAGCTGGAAGGAAAGGGAGGCTGGGGCACTGTGTGCTGCTCCTTCACCCAGCTGTGTCCGTATTGCTGTGCTCTCCGTAACTTTATCTTTCCTGAAGGCAGAATCATAAGGGAATAACATCTGCAAAATGTATATGCTCGAATGCCTACATTTAAATCCAACTGAGAGAGACTTCAGTAGCAATGTTAATATGACAAGTGAGAGATGTATAAAGTTCATTGCTAATGAGAGTCCTTAAGCAAGAGAATTGTTAGGAGAAAAGTCTCCAGGGGCTGGGAGAATAATGGGCTTGAAGGCAAGCACCAAACAGGCTCGAATGTGTGTTGGGAAGCTGTGCAAGAGCCATGCCAGAGATTATGCACAAACTATAAATCTTGTATGAATAGGATGTGTCTGGATCTGGAAGGGAAGCAGATTTCACTGGAGAAGGGAGGGTGGGAGAGAGCCTTTCCTGGATCATTAGGGAGGTCATAGCTGTAAAGCTGAAAGAGAGAAAGCCTTGCTGGATGGAAGCCCCAGGGCGGTGCTGGGCAGTAAGCAATCCTGGTGAGGAGCTGGAAGGCACCCAGCGCACAGGAGCTGGTGTGAGGTGTGAGCATGCCATTGCTCTGCTCACAGGAAGCAGAGGATGAAACAGAGAGGACTGAAACAGGCATGGCTGGAAGGACGTGGGACCAGGCTGGTGAGAAGGGAGCAGCAGGACAAGCCAGGGTGACCTGCTGGGGCAATGGGGATTTGAGAAATGAACCCGCAGAGCTGAGGCAGGAAGGAGGGGATGGGGTGGCTGATGGATCACAGTATCCTGGCTTAGGGCTGAGGGGCTCCCATGAGCCGGGGCAGAGGGGTTGAGAACCAGCTGTGACTGGGACAGGGTGGCAAGCCAGTGACTGAGCTCTGGGCAGGGGAAACCAGGGGCACTGGTCATAGTGTGGAAAGAAATGGGCCTGGTTTGCTCAGAGTTTGGTCTAGGGGAGAAGCGTGGCTGGAGTAGGTGATTGGAAAGTAAAGGGTCTGATGGATTTGCCTGGAAAAAAAGGAAGAAAATGGTTTGGCTATGTAGGGTGACAGAGCGGTGCGTGCTTCTTGAGAGACAGAGACTGAATCTTAAAAGTTCAGACTGTCTCTGTCACAGACTGAAGGGAAGAGAAATGTCTTTCAGCAAAGTGCTGGCAGCTGGCAGTGCAGGGAGGTGTCTGATACAGGGGAAGAAATCTGCCTAGAAGAGAGGAAGCCAAGAGCAGATAAAGAGGGCAGTCCCACGCCAGACGTCCCACCTACCTCTCCTTGCTGTCCTTTGCTCTGTGGGCTGCAGGCAAACACCAGCTCCCTCCGTCTGCAGCCAGCTGGGAGCTGAGCTGCAGGACTGAACGCGCATGTGGCTGTCCTCAAAATAAGGTCACAGTTTGAGGATTCCTAAGCCTAAAGCAAATAAGTCTGAAGGATGAGGGCAGGACAGCCCTGTGTCAGAGGAACAGAAACATTTGCTCAAAGTTCTCCAGTTAAGCTGTCTGATCTGTCTCTTGACCAAGAATGTGGAGCAGAACTTCGGGTGAGTCCTGTTCCTGCTTTTGAGAAACACATGTATAAATCTTCCCTTATCCACCAAGTCACAGAGAAAAAAACATCCTTCTACTCCACATGCTGTCTGGTTCCTAAATCGTACCTCAGCCAGTCTTGATTTCTGCACACACTTTGCGTGATTACTCCTACGGCAGTGCTGTAGACCCACTGGGGCTGTTTGAAATAGCAATCGTTACACCTAATGCTTAAAGTATGGCCAGATTGTACAGAAAACCTTAGAAAAGGGTCAAAAATCTCAATGGTATTTCTCCTCCTCTGCATTTTTTCTGGTCTGAGTTAACTTGAGGGTGCTCCTGCATTTTGTAATCATCTCACTGAAGGGAAGCTTCAGTGGGGCTGTGGGCATTATACCTCCTTTCTTTAGAGGAGACAGAGTTGTGCAGGCACTTTGCTGCAGGTAACCTCTATTACCAACTGCTGTTAAGCTCTTGCACCAGGCTATTCTCTAAGAAAGGAGAGTTTTAACTTCTCTAGACTACAGGAATAATGGCTGATTCTAACCCGTGGTGGCGCTGCCTTAACAGGTGACAGCTGCCGAAGCTGATAGGGTCAGACCTTGGCTTGCCTTCCTGAGTGTGAGAGCTACACAAAGGCTTTTCACAAAGTGATGTTTGTAAAACTCTAACAAAGGCACAATTTGAATGATATAAGTGGTATATATAAAGGAGCGTTTAGTGTTTGCTACAGTGCCTAACAGCATGGACATGGGTGCTAGGAGGATGCACATGAGACAGCAAAGTTTGTAATCCCAGTTTAGACTACCCTGACGTTTCTGGCTTTTTGCATGGTCTAGTTTCAACACTGAGAAATGTGTATGGACAATTTTCTGCTCCCTGTGACTCAGAATCCACCCGCAAGGGGGTCTAGTGACAGGCATTATGACAGATGGCTTTATTACCTGTGACTGGGAAAAACACAAGCGATCTTCTGAAGATCATTCGAGACAAGTACAAAGGAAACCTCTAAATACCACATAAAATTGTGTGAATGTTTAGGGTGCATGTCCTTTCAAGTTAGCTTAGGCATTTTTACTGGGTACTGCTTTCCCTTGACTTTGTTCGTAAGACCGAGATATCTGAGTTATTGTGAGAGGCTTGGGCAAGAATTCATTTAAGTGCTTAACTGATGTATTTCTTAACCCAAATTATCTATACTAACTTTTTGGTGTATCCAGCTCTTAAAGATACTGGATCTTAAGGTCCAGTATCTCATAAACTTTGTTTAAAATACCAAACCTTCAAAAGGATATATCTCAGATTTTGCAAGATATTAAAATCTTTAAATGAAAGCTAAGTCAACCATCCAGTTCTATTACCAGTGTCACTACTGGAACCTGTGTATATGTTCTTATCTTACTGCACGCAAGAGTGTACAAAAGCAAAACACCCATATGACGACTTTCTCTATATGAAAGAATAAGATAAAATACCTTCCTTTGTGATGTGGTATTTATTAGCTACATCTGGAAAGGCTGAACAAAAGCAATTGGTTGACTTCAGGACTTCCCACATGATACGTGAGCTCCAGAAGTTAAAGACAGCTTTGTATGTGCCAAATAAAATGTGGAGAGATATAACTGGGGAAACTGCTTGAGACAAAAAATACCCCCCCACACACCACCACCCTAACAGCACCCTAATTGAACCTACTTTGGAGATTTCTTTTCCTATACCAACATGTGCCCAGAATACCATGAACCTACTAACGCAGGTCTTAAGTGAAGCTATTGAACCTCTAAGATCTGCTGTTAGCACCTAAAAATACTCCAAGTTCTCCAGCTCTTGCAGAACTGAAAGCACATCATAGGTTCCCTTGAAAAGGTGGATTTTTTTTTTCTTCTCAGCTGTCATTTTGAGCTGCAAATAACTCAGACATAGAACATATAATGCTTTTAGATGTGTTTTAATTCTACTTAGGCATATTCTTTAAGAGCAAGGCAAGTCGTTATTTCAAGGAGAACAAACTTTTCCACCAGTGTTTTGTTCACTTTGCCATCACTTTACCAGCTACCATGCTACTCTGACGACTAGATGCAAGACCATAAATAAAATGGATAAAAAGAAACAGTTTTTTCTTTAGCTCAATAGTAAGGTAGCCTGGGAACTACCTGCCACAAAGAGCACCAAAGCACACCGAGATCCTCGGGACACAACACACGCTTAGATGATGATTTGACATTTGCAGTTACAACAAATAATGTAAGAGTATCATCATAAACCCCACAGCTATTAACATATGTGTGTGTAACCTAGCACTGAGTCATCAATTACAATTTTACAGTAAAAGCAGAGGGAGACCAACTCCAAGCAGTTAAAACGTGCAGCACGTGAGCCAGACCACTCGTTTCTCCCAAGACACGTGGTTGCTTTGCCACAAGACCCGTGCAACAAGCTGACATGCAGCAGCACTGCTACATGCCTAGAGAGGTATTTTGGTATGCAGCCTGGCTTTGTTTTTGTCCTTCCCCAAAGGGAGTGTGTTGGCTGATGCACTAGGTCAGGTACGGATGGCTCTGGTGGATACAACTGGTGCTTCCCATCCCACATGACCACCTGGACAACCAGTTGCTTATCCCCATCCCTGGGCTTCACCCAGTCAGCACAGAAGTTGCACAAGCAGGTAGGGGAGGATGGACTTTCATGTTACCACTCTTTCAGCAAATCAATGTACTGATTTCAAAGGGGTGTTCCTGCAGTGGCAGGGCGGGCTCAGCTCAGGGGTACCAGTGCCCCACGCTCCCATTGCCCTGCCTGCACACTGAGGGGCTTTGCAGCTCTCTGGCACCCTGGTGTGACCACCACCAGGAAGTTCAAATGAGAAAACTCATGTCCTAGAATGCCACATGTAGGAAAAACCAGGACATGACTAATTTTTATGTTTGGTCAGAAACAGGGCTGGTTTGAGCTGCAGAGTCGAAACATCTCAGTTCTTCGGATTTGCTGTGTAATTCCCAGCTTTGAAAAGTTCTCACTCCATGCACAAGCTGTTGTAAGATTTATGGCCACACAGTTTACAGCTACGGGATGTAATGATTGCTCTGATGTTGGGCTGAATGTTTAGAGGGTATTTTTCCTGTTACGATTTCATTGTGTTGTATTGCTTATCTCACTGGGCAGTTTCTCTTATCTATGATAGTCATTCAAATTGCTGTTTCTAGGAAAGTAGCATGCTGCCTACCCCAGTCTGGATATTTTCCAAATCTCTGAATATCATGAGGCAAACTCCATCCTGCAAATACAGTTTACAGTAATTCAGAAAAGAACTGCAGCTGAATTCAAGGCTGAATTCCACCAAAGTGTCTACATATAAGTAGATATAAGGGTGTGTGCGTATAAATGTATATACATGTATTTCTGTGTAATTGTTTTTGGAAGGTAAAATCATATAAAGCATTAATACTCAGTATTGTCCTATAGAAATGCAGTGTATCAGGTATTGGCTGTTGTATACATGTGAATATGTACTGGAAAGCACTTACTGGGAAGATTGATTTCAATCATTCCAGAAGTATAGCCATTAAAATCTGCTACCTGATATTATGATTCATGTTCTTGTTTGTGTTGAATGTCACAGTGTAAGAGAGCGTTGTCTGGAAGAACAAAAGAGACGGAGACAACGAGCAACAAAGAAAATAAGTACCTTTATCGGTACTTTTATACTTTGTTTTGCACCTTACGTTATCACAAGGTAAGTGTGAACCAATGTACTGAAAAAGACTGTGGAGATGAACTCTTAACTTGGAAAAGCAGGGCACTCTGAACCAGAAATTGATTCAAATCTCCTATGAAAATTCTGTGCAACATTTCCACTCCTATGTCAGAGATTGCATTTACTGAGCTAACAAAATCATATAGAATGTCATAGCACTTATCTGATCCAATCCTGCTGCAGCCTGTGGGCCAAATCCTGTTTGGTCAGCCAAGTCAACATGTTGGTCACATGGGAGTGATTTAGGAGTTCAGCACACAGAGGCCAGTAGATATTGTAGTTATTTTTTGAGAACAACATCTTGCCTACTCCTCAGACTGCCTCGTGGCCCAGGGGGGTGATCCACAGACACTTGTCTGAAGAGGTCAGGCTGTAAAAGCCTGTTCAGAAAAGACCCAGCTGAGGTGAGAACATGGCCCACAGACAAGCAATAGCTTTTTTGGACAGAATTCTTGGTCATATACATCAAATATCAAAGCTGTCCTGGCTTACAGCTTAAAAAAATCTTGTGATTTACGGTCAGATGTCCTTATTTATCTCTAGCTTATCTTCGAAAATGGCTCCTGTGGGAAACACCGAAGTACTTCTATGAAACAAAAATATTAAAAAGGGAGTATATCTGGAGAAGTGTTATTAAGTTGTTAGAAAGAAATTTACAACTTGTGCTTATTATTAAAAGACTCTGGAAAAACTGAAATGCTGCTATGCAAAGCAGAGAAAGAAAAAAGTATTTCTAAAACATCACCTATTAAGATATTATTGGACAGAAATTGTTGGGATTGACTACAGTCAAATTCAAAATAATAAAAAAAAACAACAACAACAACACACAGTCATTGAAAAAGCTGAATTAAGACCCAGTATAAGTGGGCACAAAGCATATCCCATTTTTCCATCTCAGTATAATATCCTGATTTTCTATTTCTAACAAAACAATTCACAAAATGTCTTGTAGAATCTTGTTAGAAAGAAAAACCAGCACACCACATTAATTTTATGTTCATGATAATAATAGCTAATTTATTCATGCTAATAACTTGTAACAATGTTGCAAATACATTTATAGCAGTGTTACCACATTTTTCTTCACTTCTACTTAGTAGTGGCAAGAAGACACTCCATGCCCCCCACACTAAAATGGTATGAATGTATTTATAGTAATAATGAGCACTTAGCCTTAATTCTCAGGCTATAAGATATTAGAGCATTTGTCATTGCAAGTGGTTAAATTTCATTTTATATTGGGTCTCTGAACGTAATGAGAGTCATCGCAGTCATCAAATAGCTCGCGGCTCAGTCCCGAGTGACACCGGGTGCTCGAGCCAAAGCTGTCAGAAGTATTTCTCTGCTCCTCACATCTCAGCCCAGCATTCAGACACCATATCCCCCCCTTCCTCTTAGTTCTGAGGCATCCTGATTCGTGTCCTCGTAGTCCTAAAGTATGGAAGAGGGATTAAAAAAATCCTGAACCTACCTGCTTTAATCCTTACAAGGGTCACTTAAATGTTCACACAAGTCTTCAGTCCATTAAGGACTAATAGCTTTTCCCCAGGGATTGACTATAAAAGTTAAGGCAGAGGGTTCTAAGTGCACAAAGATGCTTTTCAATGAAGCGCAAGACTTAGGCAATAGTCAAACATGCCAGATGGGTAAGGGCTATCACTTTCTCAGCCTTTTCATCTCTGACTCATCTAAAGGAATCACCGCACAGCAGGCTACAGGGAATTCCCTATCTAGCTACCTGAATCCCCCTCGGGACCTCGCTGGACATCGCGCTGCCCAGATGGGTATTCCAGGATGTGCATTACTGTGCTTCCCTGTGCCTCCTGCGTATGGCTGAAATGCAGAAGTCAGGGGGATGAGGAGGCTTAATTACATAAGCAAGTATTTTCTGGACTGTGTCCAGAGTGTTTTGCACTTCACAAGACAGAGGCGATCAATCACTTTTGAAGGCAGTGGACAAGATAGCTGATAAAGTGTATTGCTCAGCCTCGCATGTGGACAGCAGGCTCTAATTGGCAGAACACTTTAAATGTGCTCTGAAGTACTTTGTGAAATGAGGCCTCAAAAGAGCCAGTCACCAGATTTCACTACAACAACATCTTTCTGCTTCCCCACTAAAACCCGCCAGTTGTCCGCTGCAGTCCCATGAGCCAGTGAGGGAGCCGTGCCTATAGCCCCAGTCAGACCAATTTCTCTCTGGGTCAGAGTCTTTCAGATTATGTTAAGGTAAAAATCAGATTACCTATCCCTTTTATCAAGAAAACACCCTTTTAATTAGTACCGTGGCTGACTTCAAGTACTATATCTATCTATACAATCCCATTCTTCTTGATTCAGTATTTCCATGTACCAGTATGACAGATGTATTACCCTGTATTCTATATTCATAGGCATAGCTTGTTGCTTGGTTTGGAAAAATGCTATTAGTACACATCTCTTCTCTTTATCATTATGCAATTGAACAACATTGTTCAAAACCTATTTTCTCTAAGGAGATTTTTAAAATTAAAATAAGTCATACCATTTTCTAATATTCATGTCCAACTCCAGGCATTTCAGACAAATACAGAACTTTGCTCATGTAATTTAATAAGTGCTGGCAATTTGTAAGGAAATTGGCCCTAAATTAAAAATCCTGAAATAATATCAGAAAAGTTCACAGTCCCAAGCCCTCAGGTTAAGGAGGAGGATGGCGGAAGAGGCAGAAGGTTGAAATTCTCTTGTATCATCTCTGGGGAACAGGGGATAAAGAAACCATGTTTTTTACACTGCCCTCTGCATACAAATCCTGTTTGGACAGACAGACAAGCAAACTCACAGAGGAATTCTGAGTTACGTTCCAGCCTGTCTGTGCATATAAATGCATTATTTTCTTATGCAACCTTAGGTTGACATATTTGAAGGCAGTGGCCTTCTAGGCTCCCTCAAAAGCCTCAGCTGACATGAGGTAGAGATATTTTCCTCCTGCATGAGAAATCTGTTGGCACAAGCTGGCCAGTGCTGCTCCCTATCATCACATCTCTGTGCTGCCAGTTCCCGCAGCTCTGGGGAACAGCAATGGCTAAAAGCAACAGTTTGCAAGATCTGAAGGTCCACAAGTCATGCTGCTTCCTTAGCGGAAGCTAGCTAGTTGTAATATATGTGCAACTTATGAGGCAAAACTGGCTGGGCTTTTTCCACTAACAAGACAGGATACATAAGATACAGTCTACTAAGCAATGAAGTGAAAATAAAGAAAAAAGCATCAAAATCAAGCTAAAACTGATGTTCAGCATAGTCATATCATTAACACAAAAAAAATGACTAAGGTCAAATTCTGTTACGATTGGACTTCTATGGAAAAATCAGAATTAGTAACAAACAGAAATGTTAGAAGTGTAAGCTTAAAGAGTTGATCTAAATTCCAGAATTTGGACTGAAGGACTGAATTTCTTGTGAGAACAGCTCATCTACCACCTCCAAAACAGTGTCTGCTTTGTTTCACTGCTGAACAACAAGACATTTTAGTTGGTTTGAGGGTCTCTGGCCTATTCAGAGTTTTCTCCTCAACTCAGTTAATTCCTTGAGTTCAGGCAATGCACAAGAGAGATGTTGCCATTATACTAGCCAGCTGGACCTATACATGTTCAATAAAATATTTTACTAAAATCATTAACTGCACATGTATATAAAGCATTTTCACTGTGTGTTATCTACATAAGAGATCAAGGTCTTACACTTCAAGGTAACATTCTTGTCTGTTTACTGAAAGTGAAATAAAATAATTGGATAGCCACTTGACATCAAGTGCTCTACAGAATTATGTTTCTAAAATATTAACAGAGTATTACAGCAAAACAGTTTATAGTTTTGAAGTACAGGTATTATCAGGCAGTGGAAGAGTGGCTTATGAAAACAAGTTAGGGAATTATGTAACCAATGTTGTAGAATTTAATTTACAGGTAGCACTGAAATACTAATGCTCCTTCACTGAAAATGTCATCCTAGCTGAAATGTTTTATGACACCCTCTTTCAAAGACAGTAAGGTATATGACACTCCTTGAAAGACTGACATTTAATTGTTTCTATGTGAAATTGAATCACATATCTTGGGGTTTGTCTGCATTTGTTTGTTGCTAGATATCACAGAATGGCCTGGGTTGGAAGGGACCTTAAAGATCGTCTGGTTCCAACTCCCTGCCATGGGCAGAAATACCACCCACTAGACCAGGTTGCTCAAAGCCCCATCCAGCCTGGCCTTGAACACTTCCAGGGATGGGGAACATCCACAGCTTCTCTGGACAGCCTGTTCCAGTGTCTCACCACCCTCTGAGTGAAGAATTTCCTCCTAACTTCTAATCTAACTCTCCCCTCTTTTAGTTTAAAACCCTTGTCCCCCTTGTCATGTCACCTGTCCGAGTATATCTGCAAATGTAATTTACTATAAAAATAATACACAAAAATTGCAAAATATACAAATATCAAGGACACAAGGAAATAATTAGAGAAAATATTAAAAATTTTGTTGATAAATTGTAGGGTTTTCAATTGGTTGGTCACTGAAGGCAGAATTAGTAGGTCTGGGCTTACAACCCTGAAATGTCTATTTGATATTCTTTAAATGGAGATCCTTAATGACTCATAGAACTGAGTGACAGAGGCTCAGATGAATTAGTCATACCTTGGTCATTCAAAGCATCCACTGAATTAATAAAACTTAATCAAATTCACATCTGTAAAACATTTGACAAAAGTAAATCAACAGGATTAAATTAAACACAGTAAAATTCAAAATGCAAAGAAGATATCAAATATGTGAGGAATAGCAAGAAGAAGGATGGCTCAATATAGATTACAAAGTAAATATGAGTCAGTAAATGATTAATTTCCAAATAGTCTAATCTCATTTTAGAGCATATTAATGTGGGTGTCATAGATACATTTTATTAAACAAGAGAGAATACACCAGATCAGACCCCCAGCAGCTTGAGTAGAAGATAATTATGTCTGATTTTGGATCCTACTTTGTAAGAAGGACTTCAGCCTTGAGTTACAAGAAGAGGCTGGAGAAATAGCATTTAGTTAGTTGAAATGAAAGGAGAGAGAAATGGTACAGGTGGCAGTATTTGGTATCTCAGAGCAGCTTACAGTGATCAGGTGAGCCAAACAGCACCAGTGGAGGGGCAATAGCAATTCAAGTATTTTCATATAGTTTAGTCACCTCAAATGTCTCACATGCCTGTGAGTCCATAACTCAGTAGTTGTTTGAGAGTTTCTCTTTACACATACAAATCCTTTCAGCCCTTGTCTCTACTGAAGCACACATGATCTCCCTGGAGAATAGCACACAACCAGCAGCAGAACATTTCTGGAAAGACCATTCAGCTCAGTAAAAGATATAAAGAACCTGAAAATAATTTGGTCTTTGATGACAGGATACATTAATGTAAAGATGTTATTTGTGACAGGATGATACTTGTCTGAAACATGACAGTTATCAGTGACTAATGTTTAATTATTTGACAGTGAAATTAAGAGAGTATAAAATGAATTGTCAAACCTTGACTTCAGTTAGTGTCCTTATGTCATGATTCCATCAAATTGTTCATTTAATATGGCTTAGGCTTGCACAGCATACTGTTGAAATGTATGCAAATGGATATCAAAGAGGTGCTCAGAAACCATTTCAAAATGAAAAAGAGGTCCTTGTAGGCAAGAATCTGCAAGAGCAGAAGTTCTTAGTACATAACTAAGCACCCCCAAGTATTGGAATGTTTTGAGCACTACTGACATACTGAAATGAAATGTTTGCTTTACAAAGTTCTTTTAAATTAGAAATTGCTTTGCTTGACTTTCTACCCCAGAGCACACCTGATGCTATTTTTATACATGTTGTTTTCCTGCAACACAATTGCATATTGCACATAAGTGCACATAAGTGTATATTGGCTAATGTCACCACCCCTAAAAACATCACCGAACAAGTGAACCCCACTTCTAATCAAAGTGATGTACAAAATGATCAAATTGCTAGCATACAGCACACACAACTGTTCTCAGAACTAGAATTACTAATACCACTACAGTGACTAAAACCCCACCACTGGCTGCAGGCCGATAGTGCTAAGCCCAGCACAAATACTTGAGAAAAAACCATGTTTTAGCCAGGGAATTTGCAGTCTAGGCAAACCACAATAGAGAAAGAAGACAGAAGCTCCTAGTCAGTGATGCAACAAATTCAGGCTCCTTAGTCCCACTTTCATGCTCAAACAACTGGACCATGCCATCTGCCAGTGCTATTTTAAACAACAAAATGTAGGGAAAGTTTATAGAATGCAAATAAAATGAGTGAGGAAAAAAATCTTCATCTCTAAACTGCTTGAAATACTAACACTGTTGGCATTACTGCTTCAGGAATCACACTTCAGAACGTTCCTTGGAAATGGTCCTTTGTCTGAAGAAACATTAACAAGTATTTTCCAGGCAGGTTTAAGAGCACCTGCTGCCGAAGACAGTTTTCAACAAAGATCTTATTTGCCATTGCGTGGTGTGGCTCTCTAGCAGCACACGTGTCCTTTAGAATTGTCCTCCTCTAGAAAAGTCAATAGTTTCTCAACTCTACTCAAGCTGTAGAGACATATTGAAGAGAGCTGCCCTTCAGAGTTGCTTAAAGACAAGGGAAAAGAAAAGCTTACGAAGTTATCAATATTGCACTGTCAAGAACATGGGAGGTCTCAGAACAAAGTGAATTACCTGTGCTAGGGTAGGTGTGACGAGCATATAAAGCTCTTCCCTCTCTCCCTCTCTCTCCTGGTGACTTAAAAATTTTGCCATGCTAAATTTATTGCAAAAGTATATATTTGGCCTTTAAACTGATCAATTTTAAAATTTAAGATATATTATGTCATCTCTTAATAAATATTTTTTCCAAGGGATCAAATTCTCTCTTGGAGCTCGACTTTTAATGAAAGCTTGGCAGCACTGCAAGATGGTTTCTCAGATACACCAAAGGGGACCTAGAATGATGAGTTTGGACTAGATGCTGGATTTTTAGATATAGCTAATGTTAGGTGAATATTTCTTCCACTAAACCAAACAAACAACACTTTGTGTCCTGATCTCAAACTTTAGTGCTCAAAGTATGGTTTTGCAACAATATTTAGAAAATGATGCTGGACTACACAGATATATTTACAATACCTGCAATTAAATTTGCTCTGCATGATGGATTCAATGGTAACAGTAAGTGTGAAAGTCAACAGGAAATGCTCCTGGGGAAGTTTATACTCTTCTCATATCCTTTAGAGTTTTATCAAGCCTGTGGTGAACTTCAGCTGCCAGAAACATGATCTTATGATATGCACTAGTAGCAAAACATACACTACAAAAACACTAAATAAAGAAAAAAAAGAAAATAAATGTCTACTGAGAAACTTTCTTTCTAACAAGAGATCTTATTAGGACTGAAATCAGAGAAAGTAACACACATTGTCTATACGGATGAGTCTTGGCACAGAGAATAAACCTGTAATGGTTGAGGAAATGCTTTGCAGAAAATGATTTTACGAGTAGATGCTGCATGGCATTTTTCTCAAGCAGTAATTTTCTGGAAAGCATTAACCTGCTTACCTCAGAGTATTTATGATCCCAAACACAGTATCCACTAGGGAGAGAAAAAAAAAGATAATCAGGGCTAGGTTACAGTACTCTGGAAAGAGAGGGGGGTGGCCCTTTATCAAGTATCTTGGTGACCTGAGTGAGCCAGATGAGTTCAAAAACCAGCTCTACATCAGAGATTTAGACTCAGTTGTTAGTCTCCAAAGGTGTATTCCAACAACAAATAAATAAAATCTTTTGAAGTCTGCCTCATATCCTTCTGGAGCTATTGCATTTTGCATGCAATTCTCCAACAGTTAGAAGCAAAGATCTAGAGAACCTTTCAGGAAGCAATACATCCAAGGCCCACTTCCAGCTTTAGTAAATGTACAGCTAAACATACAAAGTTAAGGATACCTTGAAGTTCACAGGTCAAGACACTCCAACAGGAGCTGTGTAATCCCATTGATGGGAAAGGAAACGGACATCAAGTTTCCATTGCATAGCCACAGAAATATATAGTAGAGCTCTACATTCACATTTCCATAAGTNGGGGATACAAGTGTGAGGGGTGGGTGCCATTGGCTTATAGTTGTACTGTTGCTTCATTTACTTCATATGAATATTCATTCTTTCAACCTTCCTGTTTCCACAGACTTGTTGAATTGTCCTCTGTTGTCCCCATCAATTCCCACTGGGGAATCATTTCCAAGTGCTTAGCTTACAGCAAAGTTGTTTCAGACCCTTTTGTGTATTCTTTGCTACGGAATCAGTACAAGAAGACGTGGAAGGACATCATAAACAAGATCCTCAAAAGAAGCTCCATCAACTCCTCTGCCCTCACGAGTGAGTCGCACAATCGGAATATATTGCAACTGAACGAATGAGGAGCCTAGTATGGGATCTTCAAGAAGCATAAAGTGATATATGGGAAACAAAAGTAACTGGCCTATCCCTAGTAGCTATCCTCAGCTGTCAAGGTTTCAGGAGGCAGTCACAGAGGCTGGCTGAAGCCCAGCCCATGTCCCTCCCGCAGCCCCTGTAACACCTAAGGGAGGCAGGCTGCTTTGTGCCTCCTGCCTCCAACTACTAGCGTGCTATTGATACATGGTCCTGCAGGCTTCGCAGATACAAATCTCCCATTGATTTTCATCAGCAGTTACACATACACATAGGGTGAAAAGCTGATCCTTAGTGGAAGGCTCATGAGATTAGAGGAAGCAGAATGGTGCGATCATGAGATTATTTCAAAAAAGCCACACGGGGACATCTATGTGGTGTTTTTCACGGGCTGCAGGTAAGGCTCCCTCCAATAGAGCTGCCAACCTGGCCTTACAAAAACAATCCCAGTTTGGTTGCTTCAGTAGGTCCCCCATAGAAAGCTCTTAAAAAGCTTAATAGCAAAATCTTTACATGAATACTCAAATTGTGCCCAGCATAGTTTTCAACCTCTTTTGATACATGTTGTTTTAACAACTCTGTAAAACTGAATGGAGAGACAAATCACTTTTGTAGTACACTACAGGCTGGATTGAGCCATGTCTTCTAAACAACTTTCACAGAAACCCATTATTTTCCTCCTCATTAAATTTCAGAACAGTAAAAAAGGTAGAGAGGATGGAAAGGTCAGGATGCTTCCTGCCTACCTTCAAAAGCTCTTTCTAGTATATCTGAGCTATACAGAAGTGGATTTTGACCCAAAGCTGCAAAATTGGGCCCCATGCCTGTTGGGTGGGTGGGTGTAAATTAATTAATGAATATTGTTAATCCTGGTTTATTCCTATAGATATATTATTTGAAGGAATGATGAGACCACAGCTGAGTTTAAAGTATCATTTCCAAGGCAAGTAGAGCGAAAATAATAGACCCCCTCCCTACCATGAAAGTGCAGCCAGTAATATGATTCCACATCTGAACAAGTGCAAATCTCAGGGGTTTCTGTTTGGACCTCTGTAGCAATAGATTATAGCTCTGCTTATTGCCGTTATTAATATTTACCAGGTGTTCAGCTCAGGCTGCAGCTAACATAGACCTATATACCACTAAAGTTTTCAAGACCAGGACAATCCTAAAACTAGAGTGTGTAGATGGCCTCATAATTGTCAGGTAGACATGTGACGCTGAAGCCATCCTCCAATGACTCATGACAAATTACTTTCCTTGGTAATTTTGAGTGACTTCTCTCTCAGTTCAGTGAAAACACTATGAAATGAAACAGTTTAACTGTTTTCTTATTAGCTAAGTAGAAAATAAAAAGCAATAATTAGTTGTCATTACTATGATTTTAGGAATAACCAATTTCTAAAACAACTTGCATCAACAAAGTATGTCCTCCCCATAACCTCTTAAAATTATTTTCAGGTAAAGAACTATTGGTTTCAAATGCTTCACATTTATACTTTGATTGGCAAAAGACTTGCTACCATTTCTGACCTTAATTCTGCACACATTTGTCTCCAGCAAGTGACTTAAAGTCCATAAGACAAAGGTAAGTTAACATCAGAAATTAAATTAATTTTTGCTCAATAGGTCAAGAAAGCTTCTGACCAGTGGCCATAAAGTACATAGTTTTTGTGGTGAGGGTAAAAGAGCAAATACATGTCCAGATTATGAATAGTCTTGGTTAAGCAGGTTTCATGCATGCAATGGTAGCTTAAATAACAGCTGATATAGCTGGCTATATTAACATTGATCCTTGCTTATATTCCAACTGTAAATACAGAAGTCAAGGCCATATTGAGAAAATAGGGCCCCAAGCACTAAAAAGGTGGAAATAATTTTAGTTGTCACCTCTCGTGTCCTCCAACCAAAGGGCTCTGTATGGTGTCTATAGCTCTGCAGAAGCCCTTACAGAAAAGGTTAATGAGCTAAATTAGTATATTCTGTTTCGCTTATGACAAATCATCAATATCAGTCATTTTGCAAACCCCAGCATACTCTATTTTAAAAATTCTGCCATTATTATCTGCCTTTGATACAACGGATATTATAGCAACAACAATTTCCTTCAAACCTTGCAAAAGGCATCCACTGCTGAAGTTTCTGACTGTTGATTCAAAGCCCAGATAGGTAACTCGGTGAGAGGTTTCACCTCAACGTTAATAAATTTGGGGTAATACCTCAGTCGTTGGTGTGAAAAGCCTTGCCTTAGCCCTCTCTCTGGCATGGTACTGCAGCTGCAAGTAAAAACATTACTCTATAAACTCTCATCGTCACCTGCTTTTTAAATGCAAGAATTAACAGAATGAAGATCATTATCTACCATGTAAATAAAAATCTTCATCTTAGCTATTCAGTTTAGTTATAAAACTACAGCATAAATAAGACAAAATACACACAAAAATATAGTCATGGAATCTAAATAAGTTTTTCCAACAAAAACTAGCCATTAGTCATGTTACATTGTCTACCTCATCTTAATCATTTGACTTGTTAGGCTTAACATACTTTTCTCAGGTGCAATAGATAAAAACACCCAGTTCAATACTTGTTTCTTACAAAATTCAAGTCATTTTGATGACTTTATTTTATTCTGAAAGGATAGTAGGAAGCTTATTATTGATGAGCTTAAAAAGATAAAATGCTTTGTATCAGGATGTTATATGTTTTACTAAGACCACTTTTACTTAAATAAAGTAAAACAGGATGATTGTTAAAGTCCACAACTGTTGTCAGTTTATACATGGGGCTGCTGCCAAAGTCAATGGGAGGTTTGCATGTTGGTAAACCTAGCCCCAGAGGGATTTCACATTCAATCCATTATTCAAATAGAGTAAAATAATTTCCCAGAAGAAAAATTATGGTACTGTTAGGATGGCTAGTAAAAGGTAGAGAACTATATAACATTGGACTTGTCTCATTAAGCTTGTGTATCACAGTCAGTCACTGGTTGATTTATGTGTCACCATGAGCAATAAATCTCTCCCCTTGTATGTGTTTAAAAATTTGTCTTTCTTTCATGGTGCCTTTCTTCTAGAATTAATCTTATAGCAGAGAATAAATATAATTTCCTCTTACTTACATCAGATCTCTGACACATTGTCATATTTCTACCATGTGAAGCAAGCAAGAGTTGTACATGCTGGTGCTTGATAAACTGACTCAATATACAAAATAAAAGTAATACCCTAACATATCCTGATGACATTTCATAAGATACTAGAAATATGATACTGTGGCTCCTTAAGTGCTAGATATTCAGCTAAATTCTTATAGGCAACTGGCAAATTTTTCTAAAATGTATGTCTAAGTGATGAATGTAGGTACGACTAACTATGTGTCTGCTGAGTATTACGTGTACTACACAACACTTCCACTCGAGTGAGTTAGAATAATGATGGCAAATGTAATGCACAATACTTTATTATCTCTGATCATGAGGTGGAACTGTTCTCTTGTCAAGCGCAAATGTGAGTGTGTGTGTGAGGGGTGGATTTTCCATTTGTTGTTTAAATATATTTGAAAAAGTTTGTGAAGTATGGCTACAATGTGTGCCCAAAATATGGAACTGCATGTGCAAAACTTGTGCAGCTGCTTAGGCAATATGCAGTTTTCCGTTTGTTGGTATCTGCAATCCATATGTAATATCTATTTCTCACATGCATGTTCAATTAACATTTTCTTCATATCTTGTAAATTTGGCAGGCAGAACATTTGCAGATAATTAAGAGAATTTAGTCCACTATATCATATTGCAGATTCTGAGCTTTTCCCTCTGGTCTTTTTACAGTTATTTATATAATTTCAGAGCCACAATTGTGAACTAGGACCCCAATTTATGTTATGTTTTTGAACCAGTTTGGATGTCAAGATTTGGATAATTGCATTTGGCAAAAACTATGAGAGAATGGTATGAATCTACTGAGTAAATAATAAGTACCAGATCCACTCCTGACATAAATCAACGTAATAGTTTGTTGTTTCACCTGAAAATCCAGTCCCATTAGATAACTATATCCAGGTTTTATAGACCTGTCTTCTAAATGTTTAGGGACATGTTTTCAAAGGTATTTACACAATGAAGATGTAAACACGATTTATTGAGTTCCTCATGAGTGCAAGTACCCACTTGCAATGTTAGGTAACTCCATGATCCATCTCTAACTAAGGTCTATCCCTGTTGTTACCCCTTAAGTAAAAGACCCCCCAAACTTTTTTTTAGTGGCCCTCAACCATACTTTTTATAACCTCTTAAGTTTTATTTATGAAATAATCAAGTCTAGATATTTAAAAAGTTCCAGACAAATCCTTATGAAGCCTGAAGACTGCTGCAGCAGTAGCATTGTGCATCACAACATCACAGAGCAGCTGAGGGTAGAAGGGACCTCTGGAGGTCATCTTATTCACCTCTCATCTCTGCCTCTTGATGTAGTTTATCATCTCAGTTTTGCCAATTCATGTTTGCTCTGCAGTAGTGCTGGGAAATGATCCTAGTCCACATCAACATTAAAGTCTTCCCGGAAATTAATTTCTTTTTTTTTTAAATCATTTTGGGCAGCCAGCTTAGACTTGACTTCAAAAACAGCTGCATCAGCAAAACTTTGAGGTTACAAAACTGGGTGAGAAATAGATGGCTGAGGGCCATCTATGATGATAGATAAGGGCCAAAAAATGATAGGCTGAGGGCCAGGAAGTTTGGGAAGCCTTATCCTTATTTTGCTGCTGTTGCAATGATACGCGTTACTCTGGCTGCAGTGGGCTTTTCCTAATGACCTGCTTCCACACCAGGAGCTCTCCAGGTCCCTCAGCCATTCACTTACCCCAAAGAGAAAGAGACAATGCCTCTCAAAGCCCAATAGCTGCCACAGAGGGGGCACAAGCAGTACAGCCTCCATAGGAGGGTCTTTGTTGGGTTAGGAAGGCTTAAATGGTTTTCAGATGGGCTATATGGAAACTCCTCACATATTTTGGATGGCCAGAAACCATCTTTCTGCACCTGGATGAGTCTTGCCTTAGGAGACAGTCTAATTCTTAAAGCTCAGGAGGTTTGCACAGTTTGCAGAAAGAAAGTTTTTTCTGGTCTTGCTTGCCTAACTTTTAATAGTTCCTCCATTCCTCTTAATACTAAATAAAGAAGGCTCTGAGGTCTCAGAATATCTTGTCCTGCCAATTTTTACATGTGCAGTGAATGCCTTTGAAACAACTCTTTGGAAATTGCTTGCTTTTTATTTCTATCAGAACTATCTTCTCCCCAGATTAAATGTTCTTCTGATTAAATGAACCTTATGAACAAAACCAGACACTTGTTAGTTGGCCCTAGTAATCTCTCTATATTACTGCACATCACATTCAGCACAGAAAGCTTAGTTAGATCCATGAATTAGACACTGGATAGTTAGTGCTAAGCATAGGCTTCCATGTTTGTAGAATCAGGGACTATATCTTTATAAGCTACCCAAGCCTGAATAGGTGAGACAATAACATTTTAGCCTTAAATTTATTTTCTTTTTATTTGCTTTCTATGCTTTAATTCAGAGCACTAAGTATATCTTGAAATCTTTGATGGATAAAGTTTCTTTATGAAAACCGTCCCACTCAGAAAGACAGCTGTCCTTGTTGGGAGGTATAAAAGTTTACATGGAGAAAAGAGCTGCTGCAGTCTTTGTAAAATGTCTACTTCTTATCTGTAGTCCTGGTATGTATCATGTAAATATGTATTTAGAGTTGGTTTTCAAGCAAATAATGTTGATCTAATGAACTAGAGAGGATGCTATCATATATGTCTATATTTATAACAAAGATGGTTAGCCCTATAGACTGTAAGTGCACTTCAGAAATTTGTGTGATGAGAAGCAAATGTATCAGGTGTATGACAGCATGCATGTGTGGTAACTGTATTGTAAAATATGATTTTTTTGTTGAAGAAATACTATTGCACATAGTTTCAATATACCCAAAGGCATGAGTCCACATGACTGATTAATAATCTTCAAAGATACACTAGGTAGGAAAAGGATCTCCAGTTAGAGTTTACTGAATACTGGGAGACTGTTTTCTAGTCACCGTAGTTATAAAATTACAGCTTTGAAACAAACCTTTTTTAAAAATCACAGAAATAGCAAAAAGAAAATTGAGAACCTCCATCCTCCTGGGATTTGATCCAGCAAGAGTTCCTAAGGAAGAAGAAAACAAGTGCTTTTGAATGAAATGTCAATGCATCCTAGTGAGATACTAGTGGGAATGCCACGTGGCCCGGTGTTCAAACTTGGCTATATCCTTCCTGTTGCTGACCACCACAGATAGTCCTATTTAGTCATTTTGCACTTACACTATCTTGAGTCTTTGGACACAATTAACAAAAAAAACCTGTTGGATTTCAAAGTGGTTTACATTGCCTCCCTGACCATGAAATCCTTATGCAAAGCCAGGTAATTTCTACTCCTCCTGATTTGCTAATGTGATCAATGAGCTACAGAAAAAAAAAAAAAAAAAAAATCCCATGAGTTGAATGACTTTTGTTAGGAAAAAAATGTCAGTAAAATATGTGGTGTCCTCGGGGTCATACAGCAAAATTGTGACAAAGCTAGGGACAAGCTATCCATACCCTGCCATCTGGCCCAACCACATTCAAGTAAAATAAAGCTACCTGCATCAGCCACAATATATGATGGGTCATTTATAACAGAAACCATAGGGCTTCCCAGATAAGGTGTTTGAAAAATCGTTATCACATATTGCCTTGGAAAATAGAAATAGATAACTAAAAGGTGCCTTGATTTACCTTTATTTATACACAGGGCATTTTTCTAAACCTTAGATTTTTTCATGTTCTTTTTATTTTCTTAAAATCATTTTAGGATTAAAAAATCCCATATATTCGTCAATCGTTAATCATTCCCTTCTGAATTCTTGCAGGAATGTGACATATTACCAGTCTTTATAGATGCAGTTAAATATAAGCCTTTTCCTCTAGACTAGATTATTAGGTGATTACTTGCTTTAAAAAAAAAAAAAAAAAGCTAAAAGGCAACAGGGCCATTCATATGATAAGAGTTTTAAAAAGGTCTGGCCTGTGTATTTAAACTTTTTGATTTGTTTTGTTTAGAAATAAAAAAAATAGATGTTTTCCTATTTCTAAGCACCTAGTCAGTCTGAAGAAAGGTAGTTCTGAAATAGCATTAATAAGAACTGCTGTAGATAGGGCATGTTTTGACTATATTATTATAAATATAAAATCATAATTTATTGCATTTACTTTTTGTATAACAATGGGTTGTAATTGTATGGGATATTTATATGGGGAAAAAAGACAATATAAGTAAATGGATAGAGTGATGCACAGACCAACTTGTAATGACAAAATGCTTGAGTGCCATGGGTTAAAATGGACCATGGGACTTTAGGGTCCCAGGTAAGCTAAACTGCTGTAGTCTCTTAATATATATTTCAGAGATACATATTCATTCATGTAAAGACAGATACATAAAATACTGTTGTATTAATACCTACAGTTTAAAGGAAATCAAGACAATAAATTTTAATGCTTCAATTTTTTTTTGAATAAGGGGCCTGTGCTGCCTATTCTGTTTACAATGGCTTGTGCTTTGTGAATACATATCAAATGTTGTAATATATTTTTATTACATAGAGTTAACGGTTAATACAAAGTAACATATAAATAAATACATAATATATATGTATATTGTGATTTTGTTATATTTACTGTTAATGAAATGTGATTATGATTAAATGACTTCGTGTGAGCTAATTTTTTATATAAAATTTACATTTAAAAAAGTCTGTTTCATTTCATTTTTGCAAAAGTCAAACCTGCAAAGTCTTGATGTGACCTGATCAATTCTGTTGACTTTTAGAAAAAAACTACAAAGTCAACTGCGACAGAATATTATGTCAATGTGTTTATGAGCAACACAAGTGAAATTATTGGAGAATCTTAATACATAATGCATTTGTCTAGTCTTAATTCATATGTTCCTACTTAAGCTCTCCTTGATATCTTGAGCAGGTTTCACGGTTGGTGCAAAAACAAGTGGTGGGGGCCCCTGGTAATATGGGGCTCCTTCTTCCAGCTCCCTGAGGCTCCAGACCGACCCTGAGCTCTCACACAAAGGTCCCTGGAGGTTTCAGACTCATCCTGAACACCGCCCAAGAGCAGAGGGAATGGAAGGTAGTCCTCACAGAGAAGAGATCTTCTATTGTCTACATGAAGTCCAAATGCCTTGTCCCCAGATGCGTTATTCTGCTGAGTCACAGTGTTTAATCATTAACTGTGCTTTAATAACAGTATCACAACTTCAGGACTCACCACAAATATCCCCTGTCTTCTCCCTGTGATCTCCAGACGAGGATTTAAACTGAAGATTAAATTCCACTCCAGATCACAGATTAGGCCTCCTATGGACTCATTTGCTTCCCTTGCAGGTATTAAATCTGCACTGTAGAAAAGCAGAAGAGACCACCAGATGAGCTCAAAATTCTCAGGCATTGAATAATTTCTGATTTAACCAACATGATTACTTTGTTGATGTCATTTGTTCCCATATCGCCCCTCTATTTTAAACAGCTCAGCAAGTAAGTTTCTGTTGTCCATCCTTCTGTGCGCACACCCTCCCTTCTCACACAGATGGTCTTGTGAGGATGTTGTGTGCGGGTTTGTGAGCACCTCACTGGGGCTGAGATGCAACTATCTCAGAAAGACTGGCAGGGCAGGATGGGGAAAATAATTTATTCAAGTTCAGCTCATAGCCAGTTTCAATTTATTCCGAGGTCAATGCACAAAGCAAGCTCCAAATGCCAATTTAGAGCATGGAAACAGCCTGACTGGGCAAACCAGGCAATAGCTTTCACTGTTGTATTTGGGAGAAGAAGCTGGAGACGTGCTAGCTCTGCAGACCCTCAGTGCCATGATAATGTCCTCTCACAGGGGGAAGACATTTCCCATTGTCAATGATCCATCCTGGGCTCCAGGCTCAAGCAGCCTTCCAAGGAAAACCAACTAGCAATGTGAGACGTTCTGGGAAGCTGTTCCCTCTGAATCTGTGGGAGGTTTTCTTTTGCTCTGCTCTCCATTACAACCACTTCTTTTCATTGCTTAGGAAGGACCTAAATATTGCCTTTCATATTACAAAAGCTTATGCAAAGGAACGTTAATTCCTGGAAAGTTTTGCCTGGAGATTTAGCAGAGACAGAATAATTAGCCTGTATCTCATTTCAAAGGGTTTGCCATCCACATGGTTATAAAACTTTTTTCTTTTGCCAGCATCATGCTAGAACCCAGTTACAAGCTTTATGCCACCTTCTGCTACCCAGGATTTTGAAGAAAGCAGCTGTAAATGACAGCAGCACAGTGGACATGCATCCAGCATGGGAACACACCTCCAACAGAAATATTACTTATTCTTTTGTATTTCGAGGCATGTAGAATATAGAAAAGGACCCTAGCCAAAGTTTCAGGAGTCCCAACGCAAAATAGAGACGTATGTTCGTCCATGCAGGTGAAATTCATGGCTTGAGTGAGTCTGTCCTTCCCCCCTGCCCCAGCCCCAGCAGTAGTGCACGAACAGGTAACTCTCAGAGCATCACCTGATGGCTAAAAGGACTCTGAAGGGGAAAGGTTGTGAGCCATTGGCTGGTTTACAGGCCATCAGATAACAACAGGCTGACCGAAACTGCTCTTATATGCATGTGTGTGGATGTTTGGATGGTTTTCCAACAGGTGTGCCCACACATGCCATGCAAACAGTGCAGAAATACCCATATCAGTGTCATTTACTCAAATCATGTGTTAGCAACCCTCTCAGTGTATTCCCAATGTATTTACTGACAGAAAGACTCTAAAAAAGATAAAATTAAAGAAAGCAAATCAAACACAATTAGCTGGCAGTAAATAAGCAGCTAGTCATATTTTGCATGGCATCAACAGAAAGAAAAAGCGTTCCAGAAGAAAAGATTACACAACTGCTGTTCAATACAGGACAAGTGAATTTGGAAGGAGATGTAGCTCAGGAGATGCTGTTCCAATTAAGTAAGAGAAAAAGGCAAGCAGCAGCTCCAGCCGCTCCTGCCCTGCCTGCACCCTGATAGTGTACGCAGAGCACTGGGGGCCACACAGCCTCTCACAAACCAAAGCCCCTCGCTGGAGTTCACGTATCATTTAAAAATTAATCATTCTAAAAAGGATTTAAAATTTAATAATTTTAAAATTAATACTGCACCTTTGCTGCCCAGGTATCACATTTAATTCCTATTCTATTAACTGCAGCTACATAGCATTTTCCTATATCTGCCTATATGTGGTGTCACTTTTGCTTTCATTGGTTCTTTCAGTGTCTTAAACTGCAAAGCAAATTATTATATACCTTTTCTATGCAGCAGTAATTCCTGTTTGTATGCATTAAATATCCTGACTTTCACATCATAAGGGAAGAAATAATGTTTGAATTCTGTTTATGAAGCTGTGTGCTTGAACATAATACACCCAAAATTTTAAATTTACCATTTGTCAAAACTGACCATCACAAGATCTCATGAACATCTTGGGATAAAAGCCTCATTCTGCAGTATTTGAGGAAAAGACCCACAGGGACAGGATCCAGCCAAAAATGTTTGTATTGTTACCTTACAATTCCTACTTCTTTCTGTTGTAAAGCCTCCACTCTCCACAGGCAAACTGTCAAATTCATATTGTTTCATTCAAAAGCAGCTTTCTCTGGAAGCCACACAACTTCATATTGCTCATAAAGGTGTGATGTGAACAGCCAGCCCAACAAAGTGATAGTGCACAAAAGTCTCATTAGTTCTAACCTTTTCGATAAACCATAGTTAAAATATGACGTTTCAGAAAGTGAAACTGCATCCTCTCCCTCAAGGGCTGTCTATCACCCCCAGTGCTCCTGCACTCGCCCCAGGACTGCTCACGTGGGGTCTCGGGGTCTCAGGGTCTCTGCAGGGCACAACACCCATGCAGGACCCCAGCTGCTGGCCAGGGTCTCCTTCAGTACCTCTTTTGCAAGAGACATCCCTCCACATTATCACCTACATCACTAAGTCCTCAAGCTACCACTGCAAAGTTGTCATCATTCAAATGGACACAAGAAAGGTCCAAGTGTGTTAAATAAATTTTCACTTTCTTATTCAGCGTAAGAATTGCTAATAATCATAAACATTTCACAGATACCTTTAGGAAATCCAGTGCCTTTATAATTTAGGAAGACAATTTTCTTTACACCCTTAGGAAATGTAATACTTCTCAAGAAATTGATGTAACTGCTCTGCTGAGCATGCACTTGCATGAGAGCTTTCACCGCTGTTTAGGAGAGTCTAAATTGCAGGTTGCTTTTCAACAGCAAGCTTTGCCTCTTTGCCAGTGGGGACATGTCTTGCCTAGTGCCTAGGATTGCTTTTCCAATCAAAGGAGACATGCATTTACAGAAGACAATTTAGAAACCCCACGCTGGACGCAGTAAGATACCTATGTAAGTGATATGACGTGATGTTGAAATGTCTTGTCCTTCTTCCAAACAATGTGCTGCGAATTTTTCTTCTAAAGTTTGTTTATAATCATTGAAATACTGCTATACAAACATTATAATATATACAAACCCAGCACACAGTTCTGGTTTTTTTTTTTGTTTGTTTGTTTGTTTTTTGTTTTACTTCTCTTACAACTGTGAGTAGTTCCCAAACAGCTGAAATTCTTATAAGGCCATAAGGAAGTATTTAAAATAAAGCAAAATATTTAAAATAATAGCAAATGACAGCAAAAGGCTCTTAAGAGAGAACCTGAAGTGACCTGATGGATGGGACATTGTAGTGAGTTTCCACCAAGTCCAGCAGTCTTGGAGTATGGCCAGAAGGAATTGGACTATCAAATTCCCTATTTGCCCTCATGAAGCGTAAACAGTAGATTTACAGTCATGGATGATCTGTCATGTGTACACTGACAGAATCACTTCCAGCTGCAATACTTTGGATTGGGGCTAATAAAGTAATTGTTAAAGAAAATGTTATACCAAATCAGACGTTTGGGGCACCCTGCCCTCAGGTAGAGTCTGTTAAAACTAATCCAGCACAAGCATATGATAACCTCACTTGTTTTTAAAAACTCCCAGCAATGGTTGTTCCACAAATCTTCTATCCTCTCCAGATTATTTCAGAGGTTTATAATTCCTGTAATTAGATTATTCTCTATAATAGCTAACATTGCTGCAAAACTTGATGCAAGCTCTACAGGTCTTTATTTTATGCATGCGTACTTACGGGAAGAAATATTTACAAGAGGTGAGAATTTGAAGTTAAAGCTCTATTTACAAGGAACTAAAAAAATAAAGAAAACTTCCAGAGGGAAAAAAGAAAATGTTCCCCTGTTCTTTTCTCCTGCAAAACCCTTTGAAATGGATAAACACTTACACAATACGACACTCTGTGCATGCTGGCACAGTTTAGTTCCATTGTTTCCAAGCTTCTGATAAATCAAGAGTAAGAGTGTCACATGATATTTTTGAAAAGACCTCAGAAGATGATGAAATTGAAAAAAAATTAACCCATATTTTCAAAACTTTACTTACCAAAAACTTGGTTAAAATCTTAGCTTTTTGCCTCTCAGTGTCCTATAGCTGTAAGCTTAAGATGGTATTTTATAAATAAAATATACATGACATACACCATTTATGTCGTATGTAAACTGTTAGTTGAATCCCTGATAGACTAAATTATTTTCAACACTATTTTTTAAACTAGATTGGGAAAGAGAGTTAATTACTTATTACATTGGAGTATTTCTGTTAGGCTGCCTTAGTTTTCCAAACTGGAGAGCTCACTATGTGTTCTTGGCCCTAAGAAAGCTGGTGGAGTGGGTGTGTGTGTGTTGCACCAACCCATCTGGTCAGATAAATCCTGATGAGATACAAACAAGGGCAGCACCAGCAGGGTTCTCCTTGTTTCATTCCGTGCTGGGATGCCTCCAGCACACCCCACTACACAATTACCCACTACCAGTACAAGGTATAGAGGGAATGTAGGAGCTAAATATCCCATCTGAACTGAAAGCTGAGAACTCCTCTTGTTTTTGGCAGCTAGGACCAAGGCTTCACATCATTTCAGTGGTGCCAGACACCAGGGCTTGCAGGTGGGGCAGACGTATTTCTGTTTGGTCCTGAAATGCTCTTGTGTGCTTTTATAATCAATGTCCTTTTCATTTCTCTGAATGCCATTGTGAGAGTTCCCATGTTGCTCTTAGGTGGATTCTTTTGTCTAAACAGAATAAACATATCCTAAAGTGATATCTTCTTTCAGTACCTTTTTAGAACATCCACATTCCCCTTTGTTTTTGTTTGTTTGTTTTGTTTTGTTTTGTTTTTTTTAAGATAAGTGAGTAGTGACACCTCCAAGACTTTGATCATAAGCCATCTCCAAGACTTCCACCCCAAAGTCCTACAGGAGACACAAGCCTGCCAAGCTCTACCTGGGAAGCGTTTGGCCAGAGCATCCCCATGTCTTGTTATGGTTGTGGGGACAAGGCTCCTGTTTACCCAGGCCAACCCCATGTGCCACAGTCCCAGGACAGAGATGCCGCTGACTCTCCCCCTCTAAACAGCCATTTCTCCATAATCAATCCAAATTCAGTCAATTGCTGCTTTTAACATAGCACAACTCTCATGCTGACTTTACTTGTCAGATCTGCCTCTCAGCAGTTTCAGATGCTAAAAATTCCAGGATATTCCAGAGAACAAAATAGTAATTATGAAAAACTGGTGCTTAAAATGCAGACAATTACCACAACCGCTATCAAAAGGTGTTTTGCTAGAAAAAGATCCTCCTGCACAGTATGGATTCAGAGAGAGAGGATGCCACAAGAGTCAACAGCCAACATTATAAAAATTGCAACAGCAGAAAAATCAGAAGCCAAAGACAAACCTGACAGTTTTCTGAGGCTCAGGTTTCACCCAAGCCTTTCCTGAACTCAGACAAAAGTGCAAGAGACAGGGCAGCACTTTGCTGTGCTGATTATTTACATATGTGCACACTTTCTTACTATTGAAAATTATTATTTTACCACAATGACACAGAAAAAGTCCATTTAAAGTTTTTAATATATAAAAATTCAAGATATGTTCATTTTTACAAGACTTCTCTTTCCTTCCTTTTTTCTGATATAAAGATTGCTTTCAGTGCTTTGTCATCTGTCCTTGTTTAATCCATTTAAAAATACCTGTGCAGCATGAAATATTGCTGTTGATCTCATTAAGTGTCTTCTAATAATTGCAGGTTTTAAACAAGTTAAAGAGAGAAACTGACTGAAACAAAGGTTGTGGTGAAAAGGAACAAGAAAAAAAAATGAGTAGGAGTATGGTAATTACATGCTTATGACTGTGACAGTAGGCAAAAGAAAACAGAGCAGCAGATGGTATCTAAATCTAAAGGAAAATGTAAATGATGCTGAACTCAGACAGTTCTCTAAATAATGGTGTATTTAGCAGCAGGTAGGTGTTCCTCCTAAGGAAGTGCTGCTTGATAATTCAAGGACATACATCCTATACATCAAGGACATAATAGACTTCTTTGTTTGATACCCTACATTATCAATTGTTATGTACTGCAAGGCCTGTACCTCACCTTTCTGGCCATCTCTACGATTTTGCTATTGATAAAGTTACATTAGATTTGATGTTTGTCATTGGTAGTCACACAAAACATCCCCTTCTGTCACCTTGGTAGCTTTAGCATGGCCATTTGCAATGTAGCCTAAGTAGCAGCTGGCCTATAGTTCGGTGAGGAAAATAAGCATAACATTAAAAGCCAACAAAAATAGTCAGCATTTTAGGACTTGCTCCCAGGAAGGTGGCTGAGCGTTGTCATAAAGGAGTCATCTGAATGAGCGCAATGCAAAAAATCAGGTCTCCCTGATTATGCCTGCAATAGAGCCCGAAAGGGCAAGAGGAGCTGGCAGGGGCTCTGGCCAGCAAAGTACTTGAGTGCAAAAAAAGTTTTTCACAGAAGGGTAGAAAGTGGGGCATGTGTGCAGTCCAAATGTTTCTTCAGCAAAAGCTGCATGTCAGGTCTTCTAAACTGCTGGCTGAAGCACCAGCCAGCTGCTTAGAAGCCTGTTTCCAGCTATGAATTACTGGGTGTGTGTAAACACAGTTAATAAGTTTCTTGGGCCTTGTTTTGTTCACATTGTTATAACTCTGGAGTCAGCAAAGTATGAGACCACTCTGTAGATCTAGGATGTATTCATCGAAAGATATTTTTAGTCATGCTTTATTTCTCTATTGCAATGCAAAAGGTAGAAGGGGCAGGGAAAATAAATCTATGCATTTTTTAATATTTATATACTTATATATTTATACTAAATATAAATATGTATGTGTTTTACAAATGCATTTCTCCAGAAGGTACTAAAAATGCAATAAAATCTATTATGTATTAAAAATTAGTCAATTATTTCTATAAAAATATTAATATTTTAAAAGTATAATTATTTTCAATTCTATGTCAACAGAACCCAACAAATATTGCTGCCAGCAAATATTGAATATATATAAGCGGTGAAATAATCATCTTGGAAGAACTTGTGATTACTGTAGATTTCTTGCTCTTCTAGTTTTTGGCCAAGTTGCCCAGATTTTCTCCAGGGACTGAGGAATATTCTTGTCCATGGTAGAAGTGAACAATTAGTCGATGAGATTTTGAAGATACTGCCTGTGCCTTTCTCATTTTACTTTCTCTTCTTCTGTTCCCCAAGTTGCATATGTGTTCCAAAATCCCCACCGATTTTGAGGAGTTTCCTGGAGGGAGGCAAGCATTCAGCATGGCCCACGTGGCTTCCCAGTTTCCTGCTCCATGTGCTCATCATCTCAGCACACAAGAGCTTGCACACCAAACCTGCAATGTCCTTTTAAGTTTCACTTTAAGCTCAAGACTCTCAACACATGGTCCCAGGCTGCCTTACAATGCATTTTCTCTTTCTTCTTTCCATCTCAGCTCCAACTGGCCCATGCTATGACCTGCAGATGGGCTGTTGAGATACTGCTTGTTATTCTGTATATTTTTCTTATTTCAATAAATGCAGGTGCACACACTGCTGAAATGGTTTCTCCAGGAGCCTGCAGCTCTTAATCATCCTATTAAAATGATTGTGTATTTGCCATAATCTTCACATTAAAATTATCTGCTTTGACTGCATACACAGAGCTGTTCAAATTATTTGCTGTGAACAGCTGATTGAATTGAGTTCTGTTTGCTGTTTACAAATTGTCCCCTGCTAGTTCTCAGTTTTATGGAGATGCTGAGTCACTGAAGTTCAACGTGTATCAGATATTTTGGGCTTGGAGGGCACAAGCACTATTGCTCACAGTGAGCTGATCCTGGCACCCAGTTTCTGAAATGCGATGGGGCACCTTCCATGCTTGTTTGCATATATTTAGCACCTGACCTGATGCCATCCATGGGCTTCAGTAGGGTATCTGAGTTTTCCTAATCATGACTGCATGTGCGAGACAGGAGGAACTGAGTCTCCCTACAGCAGCAACAGAACAGAAACAGCCTTATGCCATCTTGGCAGCTGCAGACTCTCTGGATAGGGTTAAGCCATCAAAATAGATACATGAGCTGCCTTCTGTGTATGTGGAGCCTGTACTTTTTTGTCTTTCCACACTATGTTCTTCAGCCTTCTGTTCCAACCGGCTGATGTGCATAAAACAAGGGAGCTTCCAGGCAGCTGTCACTTGATGTAATTGCTAGCTTTAAAAATGTTGCTTACCCAGACACAGTGGGTAGACGTGCAAGTGCTGCTCCTGCCTCAGAGCAAGGGGAAGAAGATGACAACCTCAGATATCTTCTGGTACTTCTTCAGAATCCATGATAAGAAAAAGATGTTGGTTACCACAGTGACCATGACAACCTCTCCTGGTCTGTTGTTTGTTTTTAAATTGTTTAGCATGTTTTCATACTGGGGTTCAAGAACCCTGTGTTGTTTTTTTGTTTGTTTGTTTTTTGATTTTTTGTTTTTGTTTCTTTTTTTCCCTGGAGAAAGAAACGTGCATGCATGTGGGCTGTCTCAAGGCTTTAGAAAGTTTAGGAACACTTCTCTTATTTAGGAATGCTGCAGGTGAACTTGTAATCAGGAAGTACAAAACTGTCTTAGAATTAGTCTCATAGCTTTTCCAAAAAGTGTTTGTTTATATCATGCAGATATGTGGTTTGTTAAAGCAAATTTAGCTTTCATATGTTTGAAAATTGTGATGTAATTCCAAAGGCAAAGGCTGTGAGCAGAAAAACTACCAAATGCTGCTGTGAATACTGCTGCAACCATGCCTTTGCCTTCCACTTTGTTTTCAGAAGAAAAAAACAGTAGAGACAAGCACTGGTGATGTTCCTCGGTTTATTTGTACATGAAGTACTGTTTGCCCAAACACAGAAGGCATGAAACAAACAAACAAACAAACAAACAAACAAAAAACCAAAACAAACAAACAAACAAACAAAAAAAAAACAAGAAAACCTTCTCCTTGCTCCCAAATCTCTTTTCTCTTGCTTCATCTCCCTTTGGGATGTTTTGTATGAGCATGCTGTCAGTGTGTTTCTTTCAGGCTTTTTCTTAGTCTATTTTTTTGGTCCCTTACTCTGTTTGTCTCCCAGTCATCTACACCACCACAAATCAGTAACCAGCTTTTGAGAGAGGGCTGGCTGAGGGGGGCAGTTACAGCTGAATTTTGGGGAGCTTCTGGAAAATCCATAATAAATTTACAATGCTGGGTGTGCCAGTTATCCACATCAGTCCCCACATTTCCTTACAGTGACACCTACCTCTGTTGGGACCCTGTAGCTGTTCTCCATCTCTCCCTCTTGCAACAGTACCACATTACAAAAGTTTCTTTCACCAAAACATGGTGATTTTCAGCAGTGACTTGGACTATGGGTCTGTCTCTGGGAGGCTAATGTTTATTGCTTAAAATATTGGGCTTACAAATTAGAGAGGGAAGAAGGAGCAAAGGAGACATGGTGCTGTGGGTTAATTAAAGAGATCATTAAAATGATTTCCTAGGTTCAGAAAATGTACTTATAAGCTCAATGTTAGTGATAAACATACAACTCTTATAAGAAAAGCAGTCTTAGGAAGCAGCAAGTGAAAAACAAAATATCCTGACAACAGTATCAAGACAGTGTCTTAAAATTTTTATTCTGGCTCACACAAAGTCATGAGTTCAACTTAAAAATGATGAAATTAAGGGGAAAATATAATTGAGGACATTGGTATTTGGCTATGGTTTCTCCAGATGCTTGTAAACATCTGATTTGGGGCTTTCCTTTACAACTCTGAAGGCTAGAAATTTCTTTTAACAAAAGAAAACCCGAGATTCTTCAGGGAGATCTCCAGCATAACTACAAGCGTTGGCAGCATTTTATCAGCACTCAAATTACATGTTATTTAGTAGCAGTGTGTTTACAGCAGCACCCACAACGTGCTGGACATTTTACAAACATTCAAGTGGCAAGGTGTCATGAATTCTTATGCAGAAAATCATCATAGTTTCACAGTAGGAATCAGATAAAAAAATTAACTCTTGGTGAACCATGACCACTGTTTTTGAATGACTGATAAGGAAGTCTACCAAAAGCAGTGACAAAGTGTCTGGGCCATTTTACCTTGGTGGCAGTAGATTTGGTATAGCTTCAACAGGTAAACATTTGTTCTTGTTACACCCCCCCCCCAAAAAAAAAAAAAAAAAAAAAATACAAAAAAAAAACAACTGTTTATAACCTAACTAAAATAAAAACCTGGTCAAGATACTAAATATTTCAAGATAACATTTTCAGATGCAGAATTCACAGGAGACTTTGGGGTTTTCTTCAGCATTTTTTTTTCCACTTTTTTGGAGGGTGGGAGGGATGTTGAAACCATTATTTTACATCTTGAGTTCTTAGGCTACATCTTGATCAATGAAACAAATTCAATGAGATATAATCTGGAAAGCTGATAAATACTACCAACTCCTACACCCTGATCTGGTTGTTACTATAATAAGGCTACATCTGTACAGTTTGGTTTTCCTAACGTCAAAAAATTGGCAGCTCTGTAGCACTGATGCCCCGTGAGGGCTGCCTGTTCTCATAATTGCTTCTGTCTACTGCAAGTAAGCATATGAAGAGTGTATACTACATGCCCACACAACAACACATAAACACACACACTGGTATTGTCATGGGTCGTAAAGACTCATTTCTACTCTATCATTATTAACATCCTTATTTGCTCCTTCCTCCCCCTACAGAGTTTATTTTTCCCCTAATAATATACATTTATTTTGTTTTAAATTGTGAACGGATCATTCCAGCATCCTCAGCAGTTCGTGTTGCTTCTACAACATCTTTCTAGAAACTCAGCACCTCTCCCCAGATTCTCTGTTGTGGGACAGTGGTAATTCAGAGCTGTGCCTGTGCCTGGTACGGGCCAAATACTCTGGACAACAGAAGGTGAATGGACACCTGGCTTGGCTTATTTCATGTATGGTCCACTGGTTGTTCATCTTCCTGCCATGATAAGAATATTACACCATTTCCTCTTTCACACCAAAGATGACATTCATATCAAATCATTAACTCATTGATAGAATGCTTCCTTGACCATCCCATTTCCTAGCCTGAGCTTTTACCAGCTCTCTTCCAGTTCCCTCGGTGTGAAAAGTACCCCTACTTCCCCCTCCTACCAGATCAGAGTCATTTTCTGTTATTTGAAAAATTACGGTTATCAGTGTTCAGGGAGAAGTAATATACTACCATCTTCCTCTGAACTCTCTGGTTTGCACCAGAAATCGAAATACCACCACTATGGCTGTTCTTTGTTGGACACCTCACTGAATGCTTCAAAAGCAAAGACTATTTGAAAAGTCAGGGAAAGGCAAGTTCAGGGAAGATTTTCCTGGACAAATACGTTAGAAGAAGCTTTTGGCCATAATCCTCTTTTCCATGTTTCACCTTTTCCCTGAAAAATCTGTTCTGTCTTTCTTTTTTTTCTTTTTGCTGTTCTCATGCTTTTTCTGTTCTCTTTACCCAAACATTAGCCCTAAGAAGCTAACATGTTCCATGCAGATTACAAAGATGAGTTTCTGTGAAACTCTATTGATTTATATTTTGTGCGGATCTGGTACATTGTATTTCTTCTCAACCAGCATCAATGGTGCATTTTCAGAAATGGGGAAAGGTTGCACTTCTTCATTGTCCTCAGAGTTAGTGCCAGTAAGCCACCAAACAAGTGGCCAGATGAAACTCCATCATTCTCAAGCACTTATTACATCTGATTTTCAGTCTAACAGCAAATCATCCAGCAGTCAAGGAATTAATAATACATTTGAAGAGTGTGATAAGCCGAAAAGTACTCTCTGGAGACTCATACTGCTTTAAGAATGATAGATTTCTTCTGAAGCCAAGATGGAAATTCATCAATTAATTTTACAAACATTTTCGTTATTGAGAAACTGATTTTATAATGCTGGATTTTCTCCAAATCATGTATGTTCTGCACATCATTTGATGCTGAAGGTGGCATAGTTATTGACAACACAGTACCATTGGTACTTGAATTTAGAGTGACTCAGCGTCATTAAACTGGTCCCTGGTGACCTTTTTAGGGCAAAAGTGCCATAAACCATGCAATGAAACATTACTGCAAAAAATCAGTAAAATCACATACCAAATGTGGTGCGGCCTCACCTTGAGTACTGTGTGCAGTTCTGGGCACCACAGTACAAAAAGGATGTAAAACTGCTGGAGAGTGTCCAGAGGAGGGCAACGAAGATGGTGAAGGGCCTAGAGGGGAAGACGTATGAGGAGCGGCTGAGGTCACTTGGCCTGTTCAGCCTGGAGAAGAGGAGGCTGAGGGGAGACCTCATTGCAGTCTACAACTTCCTTGAGAGGGGGAGTGGAGGGCCAGGCGCCGACCTATTCTCCTTAATCACCAGTGATAGAACCCGCGGCAATGGTGTCAAGCTGAGGCAGGGGAGGTTTAGGCTAGACATCAGGAAGAGGTTCTTCAGGGTAGATGATAGACACAGAGTCTGTTTTCCCATTCACTTCCCACTCCTTTCAAGGTTATACTGTAAATCTATCAGTTTTGTTTCTGAGCGCCTGATCCAACCTTGAAGCCACCAGTGATCTGGCTTAGAGCTATGTCATGCTTCTGGGAGACAACCAAAGTAATGACTCTATTTGCCTGCAAATTAGAGGTCTCAGAAAACTATAATAAATAGGAATGTGATTTTAAAGCCCCTTACACTGAAAAAAAAAAAAAGGCACCTGAAGCCATGTAATCAGATCCAGGTACTTGTGGTAAGAAATAGATCTCAAATTTAAATCCCTCTGGTCTATTCAAGTGAGATTATGCTGTCATTGATCCTTATTAACCTAGGTATTGAATTTCTGTCACATCTAAAACATGAAAAGTAATTCCATTTTTCATATCTTTACTTGCTGACAATAAGGCTGGCTGAATTTTGTTAGATCTTTAAATGATGGTTTACCCTGAATGCTCTTTTCTGTTGCTCTTGGGATAGTACTGAGTTAATAAGAATGACTGTGATGTTGACATAAGTGGTGTATTGAATTCTAGAAAGCAGCTGCTGCAAATTAAGTGAGAGTTAATGATTAGAACAATTAAAATATCAGGTGGTTGATAGAACTGAATATGGTAGGAATTGTTGCTACCAGCTTTCTCAAAACAACACCAGTATTTCAGAATATGCAATAGAGTTTTGGAATGGAAATGAATTCAAAAGAAAATAGAAAGCTTTCTTTCCATAACCGTCTTTTGGTATTATTATTGATAAATATTATTCAAACATGCAGAGGAAGTCTTCTGTTTGTTTATTTTGCTTACAGAAAATAAAGTATTTTTTTTTCTTATCTCATTCTCATGTAACAACCCATTCTGTATATGTATTTTTAAACTGAGATGTTATCACAAACCTCGCTGGGCTCCCACCATCTGGGCACTTACCAAGCTGCCATGCTACATCCTGGCTTGTTATATTTATATATTTCTTTAGATCTGGATATGTCCTGTTCCGTATACCTTTTTCTGGCCTTGAAATTCACTCTGTGCACATCGAAGCTTTATCCTATGAGACAGCATCTTTTGGATGCTTTCAGCCCCAATCTACACTGAACATCACAATTCCTCAGTGATTTGTTATTTAACCCACTGGAGACAACTGATCATTTTGGTATGGAATTCATAGGTGTTGCAAGACAACTTTAAGTACATCTATAACTTCATAAAGTCTTGCAGAAATTATAACATCTGAATGCAAAGCATGAGTATATGTATCTATATGACCACGAAAATAATTCTCACTAAATTTTCAATGCCTTCTCTTAGCATAATATCAGGCTAAAAACATAGGCAATTGCAGAGCAGTGCAATGCTCCATTTGTAGTATTCTGCTGGGAAAAAAAACAGCAACAACAACACAGCAAAAAAAAAACCACACATATTCAGCAGCAGTGATGTGCCTTGAGAGCCCAGGTGCCATCTCCAGATGCACTCTGACCATGCTCAGATGACCTAGATTGAACCTTCACCTGTGAGCCTGGTTGATGGGGAGAGGTAAGTGCTTGAAAGGTCTCTAAAGATCAGTTTAGTAGAAAGAGTCAAGCAAAGTGGCCTGAGAAGAAATCTGCATGGAATGGTATTTAATCCAGCCTGTACGAACCACCAGACACAGGGGAGGTGAAGATGGATGTATAACCTGGCCCTCTGTATCAGATTATTAAAGGTGCTTGTATGACTGAAAAGGCAGATAGCATGGAAACACACAGATATAAAACACATTTATGTTCATTACCTAAACTTTTTTCAAAAGCTTTCCAAAATCTTGTTCTTGGCATTTTTTTTTTTATTAATAAATATGTTCTTTTCTGCTAGTAATGAGTTAAAATGATATGCCAAAAATCACCCAGTAAACAGTAAACACAGCCCCTTTGAAATTTATGAAAGGCATAAAATTGTCATTTTTCTGCCTAATGAGCAAGGAGCATATAATGAGTTATTAAGTGGGACAATACTGTTTTAAAAATTTAATGTTGAGAAATAATCCAAATCTCCATTTAAAGGAAAAAAAAAGAAAAAAGAAAAACAGGTAACTTGCCATGTTAAGAAGACAGAGGAGCTACCACAAAAACTCATGAACAAATTGTTGTGCAAATCTGAATGTGGAGTTGGTGGGTTTGTAAATTTCACCTGGACTTACACTGGCAATACACACTGCACAATGATGACTACATCACTGGAAGATGGCAATGGTTATTTAGTGACTTACTGTTCCAGGCATAAGATTGCATTCACCATGATGGCTTCATTGACCATAAATTTTGCTGCTCAAAAATCTTATTAAAGTGTCACAGTGAAACACAAAAATGTCATCTCAAGCTAAATGACCTTTAAAAAGAAATTAAAGATTAGTAAGCACATTAGACTATGTGTATAGATGTGATTTAAGCTTGGAATATTGAGGAAATGCTAGAATAAAGTTCTTAAACATCTACACGTTAATCACCTGAAGCTTAAAAATATTCACAACCTTTTATTAAGGACTGCTTCACCTATTATACCTATTATTGGAGAGGACTGAAAAATTGCTTGCCACTGTAGTAACACAGATAAGCACAGGCAAAAGCAGTACAACAATTATCCATGAAATAAACTGTAAAAAGCACTGCCTCTCTCTCCATGTGTACAACAGCTACAGTAAGAAAGAAAAAAAGGTATTTGAAAGGTGTATCCTCTTAGAGAGTAAGAAAAAGAGCTTCTCTGCACTCCTGTTGGATAGTTGGTAGGTGCATACACAGCTGCTTATCTTGCAGTGTTCCCATGCCTACCCAGCAGCGAGGTGACACTGCCCCAGTCTATACCATTGGCATAGGCTTGTACACTTTTCATGCCAGGCTGGTGGCTGCAACCTGCCTGAACTCACTTGGGGACTCTACAAAGATAAATGGTGGAGAGCCTCTTCTGCCTCCAGACACGGGCATTTTCAGACCCGTAGCAAATATTCTACACACCAGTTTTAAAAGTTAACTAATGAAAGGTGTTGGTGTGAATCCACTTGTACTCTGTTTCAAGTTAACTCATCTCTGTTCAGGTGTTTCTCAAGAAGGTCAAACTCCCACTGTAGATTGACGAAAGACAAGTAAATCTGGTTGTATAGCTGTCACTGACAGCTAAAATCCACACTTTGGGAAGATGTCCCACATTCACTGAAAATAATGAGCTGAAGTTAGAGGACAAAAACTTCCACAACTGTACATGGATAAAGGAAGTGAAAGTAGTTGGTGAGAGAAGCTGAAAATACACAACAGGCTTAAAATACTCAATGAAACATTAAATTTCTTCACCAGCATAGTCAATAACTTCATTTGCATTAATTTTTATCAGTGTGTTTTACCCACACAGAGTTCAACCTCACAATACTCAGATAATCCTAACAGTCTTCTGGTGCCAGCTGATTAAATTTGAGTTAGAGATTACCAAGATTCAGTACACTCATACCAACATGTGTAAGTAGATATAGTTTTAGTAGATGATACAGTATTATTGGCTTCAGCATTCCCAAGCTGATTTGCAGATACTGAAATCTGTCTTCCAGAGGTTAGCATACTTGTAGTAACTAAGATGGATGAGAAAAACTGAGACATGTGGTGATAGAAATTATGATAATTAAACAGATAAAAAAAATGAATAACTGGATAACACGACATGGGTACTCAGGGAGAAGCCAACCAGCTCATGCTATATTTTATGATTGTCAGAGCTCTGCATGGGAACAGATGACTGATGGATGGTATTATCAAAGAGAGTGGAATATGTCCTGTTTTAACCTTTTATTTGTTCAACCTTTGCTGTGTGGGTGAGATTGTGGAGCTGAATTTCTTATTACTTGGAAGAGATTACATTATTTTTCATTTATATCAGGAATGATCAAAGCTTGGCAAAGTCCTCATATACATAGCTGCTAAAATGGATCTGTAATTATAAAAGGAGTGTATCTGTCCTCAAGATTTATTTCCTGTCTTTTCTGCAGGGTTGCATATTTTCCTGCAACAGTAAAATCAAAAGAGATAAAAAGCATAGAATTTAGAAAAAGATACCAATTCTATAAACATGGAAAAGGTAGGTAACTAGAAAATACTGGCATCTGAACGTTTGGTTTGTGGTATGGATCTATGTAGAGATTAAATAGCAGTGCCTTGTATTTCAAAAAAAAAAAAAAAGAACATTTTAACTCCCAAGTGCATTGCTATAGTAGTTAATAGGGCACAATTCTGTTTGATATTATTGAATTCAGGGCAGGCATAAGCATCTTATCTCAGCATGAGATATTCACATATCTGAAGTTACTAGTAAAACTCCTTTGAACTTGAGTGTTCAAGTGCTGAACAATCAAAAAATAATTGCACTGAGTACGCTTGATGGCTATTAGGCCATTTATTTAGTAATACCTGGACCAAAATGGAGTAAGGTCACCTGCATTAGTCATCGTTCTCCTATACTCAAGTATGTGCAAGCACTAGTCACCGCCAGCCAAGAGCACCAAGGCCACCGTCTTCAGTGTTTGATGTTAGTGAGGTCTTCAGCAGAGTCCATTTAATTTTAGCTAACAGACATCAAATGATTTCCCATCAAATCTACTTCTCATTACCGAATAAAAAATACCTTGTTGTTGAGATAACCTCATACCTGAGAACAGAGCATAGGGACCTTTAGGTTTGTAAAGTAAATCTCAAAACAGCCCGAAACATTATTTCAAGGTAGAAAGAACTGACCTGCCAGGACTAAGACTGTCCAGCTAGTGGTTTCCACCTTCAATCTGGTTATCAGATTTAAATTTATCTCCTTAGTTCCCTGTTTGCCTGTTCATGTAAACTACCCCAGCAAGATGGCTGGGATATCACAGGACTCAAGAGAGAAGCCACCTAAGGAACTTCATCTGTTCATAACACAGAAAAATCAGTCATTGTGGCAGTAACAAATCCACACATGCCAATGAATAAGCCAAATTAAACTGCTAGCAAATTAGCAGGAATATTTGTATGCCGTCCCTACTTCAATATGCCAAAACTATTTCTTTTCACTACCTGAAAAAAGAATGACATCACTCATCCTTGCTCAGCTTGCTTCTTGACAACTTTGCTGTTAAGTTTGTAGTTCAAAATAAACATAGTGAATACAGAATGTTGTAAAGGTGGTAAATAGAGTGAAAAAAGTAAAATATAATTCAAAATGCTAATGTAATGATCGGATTATTTGTTTACCTCTATTATTTAATTTAAATGATGCCGACTGGGAGCTGGAGTTCCATAATTTCAGTTATAGAAAATTATGTGTGCATGCTGTTATTTTCTTTGTGCCTTTGCTGTCAAACACATTGCTGTTATTTAATGGAATTTGCAGAACAAGCATAGGCTGGAATTGTCTATGATATTTAAGAATAGGACTATTTATTATGCAAAGGTTCACGATTGCATTATTCATTCTGCAATCTTTTGCCTTTTCTGTTTACAAGATTCTTTGCTGACAAGAAAAAAGATTTAGTACAGATGGCATGTAATATTTTTACAGTAAGTTTCCTACTTACAGTTTATTTCTCCTTGGTTTTGAATGATAGTTGGGCAAACAACTTTTCCAAGAATCATATCAAAATAGGCAAGAACTGTAATAGCAATTGAAAAGTCTTAAACAGAACTCTATTTTGAAGTGTACACTGCAGCCTCTCTACCATGCATGTTAGAGATGTTTATTTATCCACAGACTTTTGACTGGCTAAAAAGGTACAGCTGGCCCTTCTTTTGGTATAACTAATGTCATGACATTGAAGCTAACAGAGCAAAGTTGATTTTCACCAGCTGATGGTTTGAACATTGTTTACTTAGTTCATTCTTTCCTAGATCTGATCTGCATCTTTACCAAACCTCAATCCTATCCTGCTGTACAACTTTGTTACTTAAAAGCCAATAGTAAAGCACAAATCCAGCTCTCAGAGCAGAGGCCAGAAAAGCAGCAGCTGTAGTAGCAAGACAAGGAGACCACACAGAGGAACACCAAACCCCTTGCATGTTATGGAAGACAGCGACACAAAGTGTGCATGAGCACAAAAGGCACTTATAGGCAGGCTAGAATCAGGAAAAAAGATGCTGTCAGTGGATTTGTGAATTACACACATGCCCGTGACCAAGCCTGCATCCACAAGGAAAGCTTTGTTTTGAGTCCTTCTGCTGGGTCAGAGAGGAGGTGCCATGGCATGGTGCTGCAGTGGTCTTTATCCAGCGCCCTCTTTGTTAGGTTTAGTTCAGAGTGAAAATACAGCCTTAAAAACAGAGGAGGAAATGCTCTGGGCATTAAGTTCTGGAATCAGATTATGATGCTTGTCAAAAGGTGGACTTACAGGAAAAGAAACTGAAATTTTGACACATTTTAATGATATTCAGCTGAAGCTGTGCCCTCAGCTTTCCTCCCACATGAGGATAAAATGTAAAGAGTGTCAGAACTTTTTTGAATTGCAAAAATATATCAATTTTATACTTTAGAAACACCATTTTTCATTTTTCATTCAAAACAACATTTCTCATTTACAAGTATCTCTTTTTTTCCTTTTCTATTTTTAAAGAAAACAGATTTACAAAGGATTAAATAATCCACAGGCAAAAAAAAAAAAATCATTTCAGTTTAACTCAAAACATATTTTTACATTCTTTCTGCCTCTCCCCCCCACACTGGGGCTTCTTTCACTTCAACTCGAACTGAATTTTGTTTCCAATTTCTCGCCAACCTGACAAACCCACATCCAGCTCCACTAACAGAAAGGCCTCGCGCAGGAAAATGCGTATGAAGAGATGGGCTATGTAACTCTCACTACTACTACAGCCGGGTGATGGAGGCAGAGCTGGCGACCTGCCGAGGTCTATCTCCGCTGCCGCCACTGCCGAGCCCGCTGCCTGAGCCGCCGCAGGGACAGGCTGATCGGCTGCTTCCCAAATTTCCTCATAATTTCCTTGATCCTCGCCAGGTTGGTTTTGGAGATGGTGAAGTCGCACTGGGTAGCTCCCATGTCGTAGCCCACCTCGCAGGTCTTGGTGGCAGCGGTGTAGCCCTCCGCTTTCACGCTGACCACGTATTCTCCTGGGTTGAGAAGACGCCAGTAATCCCCGTCAGCTCCTGTTTGGAAAAGGGATGGTTTTAGGACAGGGCTCCTGTCTCCTGCAGTGTACACCGGTACCCAATGTGGGCTGGCGGCTAACGAGGGCTGGAGGATGCTTTTCAAATGACACAAATAGAAATGAGATGCTGGACTGATAATTCTGCATCCCCTCCTTCGCGACTACCCAAACCTTATAGCTAACAGCCAAACTCATGGCACACCTAGGGCCATCACAGAAACCCAGCAATCTCTTCATACAGAGGGATGGAGAAATTTTAGGGTAATCTAGTGATACGAGCTGCCCAGCCCCAGAGGCAAGGACAGGGATGCACTCCTCACTGTGCATTCCCTGAAAATCTTTCTTCTGAAGCTCCATTAGGAAACCTCACAGCTGGGAGAGAGAAGAGCATCGCCCTATTTGGTTGACAGTGCCCCATTTCTCAAAAAATATTGGGAAAACTTGTTCCTCATCCTGAATTTGTGTTTATGCCTTAAAAAGAAGTGTTCTTGATTCAAAGGTAGAACACAGACTGGTAGCATGGATCTTGCCAAGGTAACTAGCTGGGCCTGTCCTTGAAAACACAAACAAAGCTTCTATATGCTAAGCAATAGAAAGGAAAAATCCATTTTAATTTTTATTTCCTATTTAGTATTCTGTAACTTTAAATTCAAAATAATCCTAATTCCCACAGAATATTTCCCTAGATGGGTAAAATACACATGGGGCAAAGGGAAATGACTGGAGCAAAACCAAGCAAGAAATTCAAATCTACTGCAAGAAGAACAATTCATTTCCAGAAAACACCACCTTAAACTGAACATGTAGAGAATGCTTTCAGAAAAATTGCCACTTATGCCAAGTGTGTGAAAGCACTGGGAGGAAGAGCAAAAAAGGGTTAAAAAACATGATAGTTTGCAATGGCAGTAACACTGTTCCCACGACACTATTCCCCAGGGAAAATTGAGGAAGGTGTTGTTTATGTGAATGCAGAAATGCCTGCATGCAGATAAGGTGACAGCAGAGGCAACAACCTCGCAGCAGGAGGGTGGCTACGAGGCTGCCCCGTGTCGCGTGCTCCCCTCCTTCTCCTGCCAACTCAACAGGAGCACACGCCACAAACATTTTCAAAATGATGGAAAAAAAAGACAATTGGCTTCAATCTGGCCAAAGATTTCTGTAAACTGAAGTCTGCAAAATCCTGAGGCAAAGGACCACCTTGCCTGGTGATTCCTCAAGGGTACAAAAGACCTGCCCCAAAGTAATTTGTCATTGCCAATCAGGAGGGGCCCCAGAGACACAGCGGGGACCTGCACCGCACGTGGTCCTGGCCACACCTGTACACGTGCTGTGGGGCGAGTGTGTGCATCATGTCAACTCAGAGATCTAAGTGAATATCCCCTTCCATAAAATCTTACATTGAGTTTTATTATGCTAATTTTCCTACAAACTATAATTCATCAGGGTACTTCCCCACTTGCTAACCTGTAAATGCATGAACAGAGCCGCTGTAATCAACTAAATCACTTGTGCATAAAACAAGATGTATTTTTACACCTCATTGAACAGGACTTTCCTTTCAATTCATCTCAGCTTACCCACACATATGTTAGGATGGTTTTAGGTTTCTTTTTAAATATTATTTTAACTAGCAAGTATACATAGCTGTGGACTGAAAAAAGTGAAACATCAATATGTGAAATTAATTTTGTACTCTATCCTGGGAAAACCCACTGTGGAATGAAAGTGCATATTCAAATATGCTATTATATATATAAATAGAAATGCAACATCTTGCATACAAAGAGGATTTTGTTTGTTTGTTTTTGTTTTTAGCACTAATGATTACTGACAGCCCTACTATCACTAGCCTTGGGTTGCTTGCAATGCCATGTTGCAAAAACTAAAGACAATTTGGATGAAAATATTATATTTGGAAAAATATCAGACTGGCTGGCCTCTGTTTAAAGAAATATGATTTTATTTTAGGCCTTTGTAAAATAGAAAGCGTTTGCAAACAGCAAGCATTACCAAATCAGTGATATCAACTATACCCTGACATTGCAACCTCTGACTGCAAGCGAGAAATTGTGTACAAGCATACCTGACACTTAGTTCTTGCATACCGCCTTGCTCAGGTTTTTCTTTCAGCTGCTTCAACCCTGCTTGGGGTGATGGCCAAGGTCCAGATTTTCTATTTCTCAAGACCTCAGGAATGGCACTCTTAGAAAGGGTCCTCTGAGGAGCTCTTTATTTAGGTCTTCTCCCTTACTGTTGGGTCCGTTGGCACCTTACCCAAAAGACAAAACTGAAGGCTGCCCAGATTGCTTGAATTTCTCCCTAGGGGCTCATTTCAGCTGTAAATGCCCCTCAGCATGTGCTCTGGCAGTGCTTGGGCTCCTGCAGTGGTTCCCCAGGCCTCTGGTCTCATCTTACTGCCATGCAGTGTTGGACCTTGCTGCAACAAGGGAAAAGGAAGGACAGCTGGGTTCCCACTGATGTATCCATGACTGTGTCTCTGGGGATGCTACATGGCTGGTGAAGGCTGCACGCGCCCAGCGCGTGGCTGTGAATGCATCCCTGCTCAGATGTTAGCTTTAGCCCGTGAGATTCAAAGCTGACCTACATTTTTTGACACATTTAACAGGCAGTTCATCACAACCCCACACAAGGCCAGGAAAAAATCTATATGTTCACACATCACCAGGAAACCATTACAAATTTGGATATTAAACTGTTAACAGGATGGATTTTACCTCCTTTCCATTCACAAGTAACTAGACATTAGTGCCTCTGTCAGCTGTCATCACCCAGAATTTAATACCAGAAGAAAAGGATGTTTTGTTTTGTTTTTTTTTTTGAAAATTAGGTTAAATGCAGAAGGTAAAAAAATAAAAAATAAAAAATCAGAGAAGATGGCAAAAGAAACACAATTAAAAATACAGATACACTTATCGAATATTAAGCTTACTAAAATAATGGTCTCTAATGGGAGCAGGCTGGAGGAAGATTATGTCTATATCCACCAGCTGGGTCTGGAAAAGAATTGCCACATCCACTCAGATAAAATAACAATGCAGAAAAATAAAAAGATATATTATTATAAATTAAATGTGTCAGACAACTCCAGAAACATTCCAGTTAAGAGGGATATTCTTTGAGCCCGATAGGATCAATCGACTCTATTTTAAAATTAAATGACTTTAACATAAATGTACCAAATTTTATGAATTTAAATACATTATAAAAATTACCCTAATACTCTGTTACCTAGAAAAAGGTACCCAGGAAAGATAGTCATAGTGCTGCATGCCCAATGCATACAATAACTAAAATCTAATTTCTCTCTGCTGGACAGGCAGCCAGCAAGGAGAAAAAAACTGGGAAGTTATAACATTAGAAATATGCTTAGCTGAGACTAATGTTATTAAATATTAACTAAATGCTACTTCAAAATCTTTGGGTTTGGTTACATAATGTATGCTGAAGGCATATCAAGTTTACCAAAATATTCATAAAACTTTCTCTGAACATTATGTGAAATTAAATTAATTACGCTTAATTGCAAAAATCACACAGAAATGTGCATCTGTCTTTGAATTCTCATACGGGCTCTGGTACAGAAATGCTTCACTAGAAGGGAACTGTGCATTTCTTGATCAAGATTTGTTTCGAGATTTCCAATTTGTGTAACTACAGGAAGCAAAACCAGAAATCATATTTCACCCTACACTAAATAGCCCAGGTTTAGTAATGTCTTAATTGTTTACTACATGCAGTCAGAGGCTGCCACAGGCCAGGTGGCTTCTCCTTCTATGGGGTGTGTGCACGTGTGTGCACACATGCAGTGATGGGCGATGCCACAAGAGAGACTCCCAGGCAGTGGTGCTTTTGGAAGGTGGTCTCTTCTGTAATGACATTTGGTTTGTTTGTTTGTTTCTCTCCTGCTAATACATACAAGCAGTTAAAACACTAGAAATCCCATCTTCCAGTTACTTTTCCTTGCGGCAATTATTGGAGCTGCCCAGTGGGTGGAGGAGGAGAGGTTCTGTAGGATCATGAAAAGGTGCCAATGAGTTAATTTCTGTATGGAGAGGCCCTTTCCCTCTCCTTGCACTTTCACTTGAGCAATCCAAACCTGAAATGCAGGCACAATGGGGAAAAACCTCAGAATATGCTCAGTCTGCTTCCTACTCTGGAAACAGGGCACATTTGGCCCACCAGCCCAAAGAGCTGAGCTAAAACACTTCAAAAATAAGCAGGTTATAGAAAACAAAATGCAACCCTTTGCCAGGTACTCAGAAAGATGCCACCGAAGTATGATTTGGTACACACAGAGACCATGGTAAATCAGGAGCATTTTGCAAATTCCTTTCCTTCTCGGTAATGGAAAGTCCACTGATCTCTGCTAGTGGGAGCGACAAGGTAACCCAGATAACTGCCTGCATTTGGCGTGTGGGGCAAAAAGGGTGTCCAGTGCATTTATTCATCCAATTTATGAACTCTTTTCCAAAGGTTATCTCATAGAGCATAGTCCACATCTAACTGTAATACCCTGTAATCAGAGTTAAGCAATAATTACATCTGCATCAAGAGAAAATGGAATAATCTTCCATAAAGCTCTTATTCTCAAAATCAATAATTTCAATTAGCCTATTAATATTATCAGCTTAGCGTCACCAGTCTCCTTTACCCATAAGAGATGTTGTACTTCCAAGAGAAAATATAAAAGTACTTTCTGTGCACTTTTTTTTTTTTTTTTTTTTGTCCACAGAAAGGAGCAGAAAAAAATTCTAAAATAAATAAATGTTATTAGAAGGCCTTTACACAAAATTTTGTCAGCTCTACAGGGTAGTCAACAACACCAATGTATCAAAGAAACAGCAGGTACCTTACAGTCTAGCTCACTTTAAACAAAAGTTACATGAATAAAGATAGTGGCCATAATTCTTCTCCCATTTGGACTATTTTTATATCAAGGCAACTCAGAGATTTAAATGGATTCATTTTTCATTTAGAAAGGTATAAATGAAAGGAGAATGCTGAAAATTTGCCTTCTTTCTCTGAAGTTGTGTGTCATTTTAGCTTTTTTTCAGCACCATAAATTCTGTAGTTTCAAAGACTAACAACATATACATTGTTATGTGTGTAATATAAAACATGATAGAATTCCTGTGTTCCCATCTATAAAGTGATTCCCAGACACAGTGTCAACTTCAGCACTTCCCATTAAAATAATTAATTAATTAAAATAATGAAACAGTTACTTTTGCTTGTACTGAGAAGTGCAGATTGCCTTTAGCCACAGAAGCTCAGCTCTAAGTCTAACCCAAATAACTGTAAGCTTCCCAAATGTTACAAACTGGGTTCTGGGACCTTGCACAGTTATTACCATGCTACCAGGACTCCTTTCCATATGCTTGTTCACTGTCTTTAAACAGCTGATTTTTCTTTTATGTGGCAATCCAGTGTACAGATAGCTGGAGATTAATCTCCTCTTGCACTTGCTTGGTCCCAGACAGAGTAATATGTTAATTCCATTACCAGAGCAATGCAACCTACAGTTTATGGCAGTCTTCCAAGATAGGGAAAACCAACAGATTACTTTCATGCCCACTATCGTTTCCCACTGGTCCCATTTTGAAATATTTAAGGAAGAGTCATTATTGCTTAATTAAGTATCTGTCATTCAATGTTCTCTTTTACAACAGAGACATGGTAGCACTGAAGTAAAATTAATTGTAAACTAAGTTAGATATTCCAAGATTTATTATCGGCTCAGATAAAACATTTAAGAGCTGGAAGTCTCCTGTCTAATGCTCAGTGATACTCCATAGCCTGGAATCAGCCAACACACCAAAGCGTGCCATCCTGTACCTCAGCAGCAAGCAGTCACCCAGAGTTGCCAGCAGCTCTTGCTTGGCCATCTCCTTCCTAGTGCTCCTCCCCTTGCTCTATCCCCTCCGTGGTTTCTCCAGTGACAGAGCTCACAAGTGCTCTGACAACTGTGTCGTAAATGACTGTACAGGACCTACACAAACATAGCAGCCAGTGGACACTATCCAGCCCCCAACCTGCCAACAACAATTTTTAGGTATTAACATTAATCCTGTAGTTGCTAGTGTCTATTTAAAGCAGTACTTTATTTAGCACCATGACTACTTGCCAGGCCATTAAATAGGCCTGGAGTTTACTCTGAATATAAACATCTGTGTCTGGGTATAGATCAAGGCTGTACAAACAAGGCAACTATCCGTTTGTGCATTATTTTTTTTTGTTGTTAAATACGTATTAAAAAGTAATTCTCTGGGCTGCAATCCACCCATTCAAAGCATTGTTTCAGCTGAGCCCCATCAGGCTATCTTTCACAAAGCTGTGATGCTTTGCAGAAGACCCTGCAGCATGTGAAGCTCCCTGTAGCAGCTGTTCCTCCTCTGGACACAGCTCTGGACCACATCTCCAACACATTCCTGTTCCCATAACTTAACAGCCAGAGAAGCACTCTGCGCAACGAGGTACTACTACAGCCTTGTTTATCAGTGCTGCAATTACTCTGGGTTAGATTTACATTACCATGGGAAAAGGAGGAATAAATATTCTTTTAACACGGCCTTACTCAGGCTAGATTCAGGGGCAGAAACAAGGCTATTTGCTCAATGCTTCAAAAGAGGTGGGAAGAGGAACAGGGTCCAAAAGGAAAGCCATAGTTCTGTTGTCTATGCCGCTATTCCACGTAGAGGAGGCATTCCCCATGTACCGCCCTTCTGCAATGCACTCCTTGGATTATGCATCTGCTGGCTTTTCTCAGAAAAGACTTCAAAGTTGTAAGGAAGTTCTGTATTTTTTTTTAACCATAAATCTGTTCATTTGTACTGGCATTTATTTTAAAAGGTTTTTTTTACTTTCATTATTACCTGTGCGAATGTCATGGTTAACACCTTCTACTGAAATAATGGCATTTGGGATTCCCCTCCCATGTACATCTTTCACTATGCCTTTGATGCCTCGATGGACCTATCAAGAGAACAAACAAAAAATAAATATTGCACAGAAATCAGAAGTGCTGCCATTGGGAAGATAGAGCAAATCATTAATTCTGCATGTGAATGAAGTGTATTCTATTCCTATTTTGGAGTTCATACTTGTAAATCAGCTTACAAATTCTGTTAGGATCCCAGAAGCATCAAATTCAAGAGACAGATAAAACAAGCAGATAAAGAAGCAGATATAAGGGGTTTGGGGGCAGTCTTTTCTGGCAAGCTGTGCACTCTTGCTAAATTTTAACTAGCTTTGTTCATTTGTCCTCTGAAATTGAGACAGTCTGGCTGAAATGATATCCCAGCTTTGCTTACAGGTAAACTTTCCTTCACAAATATCAATAATCATGCAATTTCTATCACTTGAAGCATAAAGTGTTAAGTGAAACCTTTCTCTGAAAAACCCTATCAAGCCGAAGACAGGATGTTATCCCAGTGAAATCACAGGGATTGTATGGCAGACTTCACATTACAGGGACCATTTCTGTTTTTCATGTAAGCACTGGTTACAGCTGAAATATTTGCACAAAGCAGACAGCTTCTCATCCATGAGGATACAATATAAGCACAGAGCCTAAAAACTACATTTGACTTTCCAAAGCCACCTAGCAGCTTGTCACAGAAACTTCTACCAGACCAGAAAAATAATTACAACCATGCAAGAAATATATCAGAAACCGCAGGTTGCTTTGAAAACCTCGGTGACAGCACTAACACAGCACAAGGGGCAAGGGCTGGGACATCTTGAAAGCAGCAGCAGGTGGCCCAGGTACAGGTGGCTCCCGCTTTGCATCGCAGGAGCAAGGCCGCTCGGCGGGGTCACAGCCCTAGCAAAGCTGGACACGGCTGGTCACGGCAAGCTCGGGGAAAGCCAGAGCTGCTCCTTAAAATGCCTTTCGGTCTGAAAAGGGTCAACAAGTGATTCAGGAGTTATTCTTCCCCCAGATACCTGCTCCATAAAAACGATCAGGGATTCCCGGTTGTTCTCCCATTCTTCAGGCAACTCGCTCTCATGGGGATACTTGTCACAGCCCACGTAGATGGATAGCTCAAAGCAGTTTGTGTGCAGGTAGCTGAAGTCATTTATGCCTGTCAATGGGGGGAGGGGTAGGGTAAAAAAGAACCAATTTTTAATATTTTTTTAATCTCTTCATCAGACCTGATGATTTTATGCAAAGTAAACAACTTCTTTAAACACAAACTGAGATTTTATCTAGCTGGCTTAGTCTGCAGGTCTGGCAGGGAAAAACTTTTTTTCAGAAATGCCTTGTCTGCTGTAACAGAGCACCAGAGTAACACCAGAGTAAAGACAGCATCTGCTCAATATGTTTAAAACAGAGGACACAAGACCACAGTGTGACAGCATGGGCCATTGGTTCACCTCAGTACTGCATCCTCAGTTCCTTTGATGCAGAGAGCAGTGCCCTTCTACCATCATAAAACTTAAAGAAGTTAGATATTTAGCAGAAAATAAAATAAAATAAAGTAAACTCATACCAGATAAGGTTTCTTTGATATTGGTGGAGCAAAAGGGAGCACAGCAGGAAGACGTTAGGAAAGATTTCTCTCTACAGCAAGAAGCTTGCATTTAGTAATAAAAGATTATTTAAACAAATGTTTATTAATGATCATTAGGTGTTATACTTTACAATGCCAAAGATTAACAGGAAGTGCATTCACCAAGTCCTTCTCACTGAAAAGAGTTAAAATAATAATAATAATAATAATTCCAGTCCCATCCAATTACCACAGAGCTGTAGACAACTATTTAATGAGCCTTCAGTGCCTTCTGGGTGCAAAGCAGGAGGATTATGCAATACAGATGTTACACTTTTCATATTTGTTGATGTAGAAAGCCTAAATATCAGGCAGTGGCATATGCTACTCTACATAAGCATGCTTCCCTTCCATTTGAGAAACAGCCACAGTTATTTTCCCTTCATATACTGTATTGCATCCTGATTAATCTATTGTGAAATGTTTTGCAATACATAGCAATTGATCAGCTTTAATACATGTATTTTAGAAAATAGCTTAATGTTGCCAAGAGCAATTCTCCATGCAGTGTCTGAACAGGCAAATCCAGCCTTGAAAACACTGGAAATAAAATGAAATTCGTCTGTTCTTTGGCTTTGATCAGTTCACCCAGTGCAGAAATACTATAATGTAAAATTGCTGAAGAACTTGCATTCATTGCAGTCCAGAATACATGCAGGAAATGGTATGGCTGGCTTTCAAAGGCACTGGAAGGTGTTTGATATCTGTGGAAGATATCTCTGGGGCACCAACTTCTCTAGGGACTCTCTGGTTCTGAAAAAGAATCAGAAAAATCCCTTACAAATTTTCCTATGGCATGAGCAGGGAAAGGTTTATATGCATGGCCACTGCAAGGCCATGCAACACGGTGGGTGAGGAGAGAGAGGATGGGCAGCTTCAGCTCCAAACTATGCTGTGGCAAGGAGATGCCCACAGCAAAGGAAACGTGGGGCAGCCCACTGCCAGCAATATACTGGTGTGTCACCCTGCGGTCAGGTGTTAAGCAAGCAGCTCTTTAGAGAAGAAACTGTTATGCATTGAACTAAAGGGTATATAAACAGAAAGTTGAGTGACCTACATAACTACATCTATATAGTCATGGAAAAACAGAGGTAATGGAATGGCAAAAGTACAGGAGAAATTTGTGTACAAATCTGGAATCATATTTGGATAACCCTTTACAATGCAAGGTACTGCTGATTAACTGGCAGCTGTAAAACGTGTGTGTATATATATATGAGCATTTGTACGTGTGTGTGTGTGTGTGTCATACAAATCATTCTCTTCCATTTCTGTATGTAGAGAAAAGGTCTAAAACCATCCTGCAGGTTGGCCGCTGAGTTTGAATGGAAACATTGTGTGAGGTTAAGTCTAGAGCCCAAGGTGTAAAGAACAAAGGTAAAAATAATATTCAAACATTTTTCTCAAAGACAATCTTGGAAGCCTTATTATGATGGAATAAAGCAGGATGTATAATATAATGAGAAACATCGTAACGCAATAAAACAGAACAGATGAACCAAATCCAATATACAATTGTTACTAAGAAATCAGGATACTATTCAGCATCTATACTGTACATCATTACTTAATGTAATTTAATGCGATATCTGTCAGTGACATGGCCAGTGCCATCTTTTCTGTATCGATTCATAATCATGTTTCTGTAGCACTTAGGAAAATTAATCTCATAAATTAGATATTTAAGCGGTCAGGTTAATGTTCAGAGTTTGAAGATTTTTTTATTTTTTTATTTTTTATTTTTTGAATTTGCAGAAATGCATAGAAATATATCATCATACACTGGCCTTGTGATCCAAGCAGTTCAATCTTTCTTCCCCCTGAATTCACCCAGCACTTTTTAACCTCCTGAAAAAATATTTGAAAAGTTAATTCTTGGCTCTTGCCTTCAACGGCTGGCCAGTATTAACTGTACATGGGCCAATGTAAAAGCTGCGTCCAAAACTGAGAAATGTTTATGCAGTGAGACTACCTGCAAGTTACAAACAAGAGCCAGCTCCAATAAAAACGCAGTCTGCACAGATGCTTTCTTGCATCTGTTTGCTATTAGGGCTGCAGTTGCTCCTATTGTCATTCAAGTGGTGGCAGGTACACTGCTTGCTTCTTAATTTCATAGAAAAAGTTGTCACTTAGAAACAATGTTTTTGAGTAGAACCGTGATGACTCAGCAGAGTGCTTGTTCAGAGTCTGCTTGAGTGTACACCTGTAGAAATAACTGCACCTATTGCTGATAATAATCTGCCTTCAATTGGGCTTCCCTGGAAACTTATGCTTTGTCTGCACTACAGGACACAGGGCTTCTCCTTTGCACACTTTGACAGGGAGACAGGCTTGGGCAGACGGTGAATGATGCAGTCTGTGATTTATTCTGGCAGCAGAAATGTCTGTGGAGCCCATTCAAAGTTTAAGCACGAGCAAGTCCAGGTCTTTTAAAAATAGGACAGCAGCATGCAAGCAGCAGCTTTTTCTGGCATCTTTACAACCCAAGTGAACATCAGTGGGGGTTGGTCTGCAACTGAATGCAGTGAGCAGGAGGCTGAAATTATGGTTTTCCTATCTGAGGGTCACTGAGGGGGCCCAGACCCCTCTGGGAGCTGCTGCCTCAGCTCTGGCGTTGCCTAACTCTGCTGTTTGGCAGCAGCTTTCTGCTGGCACCTTCTGAGGTGGCAAAGGCTGACAGGTTCCCCCCCCGCTAGAGGGTCTGGAATGGGTTGTTGTTCCCCCAGCAAACCATCCTGAACCTACAGAATCCATAAATTAACATATTGCACGCGCACATGTGGAAACCTCGGTAGTACATGAAATGACCATTGGGTATTAGTGACACAGTCTCTGTCAATCCGCTGATACCTCATGACATGCAATGAACAGACTTTCAGATGAGGAAATATTCCTCTCAGAGCCCATTTTACCACCTTTACCTCCACAATGTATACCAGGCAGTGATGGCATTATCACGTTTAGCAGGGTAATGCCACAACGAATGGCAGTTTCCGCGGACACCTACTTCCAGCCACGGTATGCCATGAAGCCCCGTTAACCGTGCCATCCTCCTTTTGGAAGTCCTCTGTGTGACACGCTCTCCTCCTTGCATCTGTCATCAGTCGGTGCGTGGAGGCGTAGGAGTACGCAAGCCAGCGGAAGACGTGGTCGTCTGGGGTGGGCGTGTAGTCCTGGGTTTTCCACAGGGAGCGCACCATGTCGTAGGGGTACGCCACCACCAGCTCTCCTCCCTGCAGATTGCCACCCAGCACAAAGGGAATTTTTTCCATCCATGCGATTATTGCTCGCGTCTCAACTGCCACCTAGGAGAAAAGGAAAGAGCTTTGTTTTGACCTGTGAGATTTGATAATTTTCTTTTGAATGTAGAATGGGAGTTGCTTGACATGGAGTGAGTAGCCAGCACTAGACATGTAGCCAAGAAGAAAAGCTTCTTTTAATTGTGGTGCCTGACAGACACATTTTGGATGCCAATGAAAATCTGTAAAAACTAACACAACCTTAACATTTGTAATTTATACAACAGGAACAATCTAGAACAGCAACCAACAAAGATGTCAGATGATGACGCTGTGCCCACTGGCATCAGCTGAAACAAGCTTTCAAAATAAGGGATTTTAAGCATGGAAATAATTGTAAAGCCCACAGAAGTGCCACAGTTACTTGCCTTCCCCACAAAACAGGGGAAGCTCAACCACTATAAATAGTTATTTAAAATACCATGCAAAAATAAGTTAAATTTAAACATGGCTAGCATAAGCCACTGTGGTGGTTTTGCATATGTGTTATTTTAAACAACATCAAGGAAAAAATAGGAGAAACCTTCATGGTGACTGAGTTGGCAAAGAGCTCATCCACGCGGCAAAGACAGGGAGCAGCCGGGTTCACAGAGCTGAGCCCTGCTGTGGGATTCCTTTTTGTTACCGTTTCAGCCTCAGATTTGGCTCTCAAGTCCTCCAGGCTCTCCCAATAGCCCAGGGAAAAGACAATGCTCCAGGAAGCTCTTGCCTTCCCAGGGGCAGCCTCTAAAACATGGGACCTAATTGTACTTTTGCAGTGCAATTTCGTTTCCATTGACTGTCAAGGAAGCCTAGGCACTTAGCTTAGAGCAGGTATGTAACCACACCTACAAGCTGCTAATGTCTTGAGAAGTGTAAAGCTCAGTCTTTACACTAGCCTGCCTTGGACTTTGCATTCCCCTCTCTCCAGAGCCGGCTTTACTTACAGTGGCGTTTTCGGACAGGTACCAGTCAGGAATGGGAATGTGATGGTTTGGAACTTTTCTTTTGCTCTTCTTCTGATCTTCAGACTCCCACAGCAAAGAGTTTAAATCAGGGAAATTATTGTTGATGTCAATGCCATCCTGAGTCCATCGTCCTAAAGACCAGCCCCCTAATTCTGAACCCTTAGGTAGAAAGGAAAAAAAAAA
>VXAA01003591.1:957953-987290 GCA_013399115.1 Anseranas semipalmata | reverse complement strand
AAATCTGAACCCCTTGGGAGAAAAGAAAAAAAAAAAAAGAGAGAGAGAAAAAAAAAAAAAAAGAGGAAAGGTCATTCAGAACATTGCAACCTGTGATCCCCCAGAAAAGAGTTTGTGGATGTGGCAGTGGTAATTCCATACAGAGAAATGGAAAGATGAATTATTTCTTTAACTGAAATGAAAAAGTTATGGTTTTTTTGTTTGTTTGTTTTTCCTTTTATATGAAACCTTGAATGAGGTAAAGCAAAAGCTGGGAAAAATTACCTGAGGTTAGACAAAATGTTCTGTTTTGTTTTCAAGGTTTCTGCCAAAGACTGGTTTTCCCCTGGGTTGCAGTAGAGATAGCATATATCCCTTCACGGCTGTGAGAGCAGCTTTTGTATTCTAGTCTGCTGCTGTAGACTGCCCTGGAAGATTTTTCAGTGCATTTGAACAGTTCCCCCGAATTTTCTCCCCTTGTTGTCTGTCTTCTTCCAGACTGAATTATTACAATGCCTGACACACTTGAAGGTGCACTATTAAATTGCAGCTGCAAAGGAACACACATTTTCATGTGCTTGATCTTGGTTTCCCATGAGAAACAGGTTGCATGAATTTTCTATAATCCATAGTGATGTTCCCACTGATCCATACACCTTGGTATGGTTTGTTCTGGCAGTCTTAATGCCCCTCCTTTCCGTATACGTTCTCATACTAGCCAATGTCACATAAAAGATTGTTTGAATTTTTTTCCCCAGGTAAGATGTTTCAGTGGCTTATGTTTACTTTGACATTTTTGCCTTTATTTTTTAGTTTGTTTCTTTTGATTATTGTAAAGTTTGATCCCTGGAAAAAAAAATAATAATAAGAGGAGCTTGTTTCATTAACCTTACAGAACTAAATAATTCCTCAATATTACCGCTTTATATGCCTTGTCATATCCATCTGGGTTGACTGAGGGAAGAAGGTGAATTCTGGTATCCTCGATGAGATGGACAATGCGTGGGTTCCCAGCCAGGTATTCCTGACACATGAACTGCATCAACAAAAGGATTAGCTCACGTCCAAGCACTTCGTTCCCATGAGCTCCTGCAATGTACCGAAATTCTGGTTCACCTGTCAAACATATAGGACAGAAGTATAGTCAGAGCAGCAGATCAAGGATCTACTCAAAACTCATTGATGTCAACCAACAACTTTTCACTTAAGACAGGTTGGAGAAATGCCTTAACTGAACAAACGATAGGTGAAAATATATAAGAAAAAAAATAATTATTTTCTGTACACTTTCTACAACAGGCTTATGCATCAGTAATATCTAAATCCACTGTGTAAAAACTTCAGTGTTCATTTTCCACTAAAAACAAATTTTTAATTACCTGTAGAATGCTGAAATTGTGAATGTAGATATTAAAAATTCTGATGGTCTAAAAATAACTTGAAAAATGCCTTGCTGGTAGTTCATTTGGACAGACTTTAAAGCTCTTAAAAGATAACAGCCAATAACAGTATATGATTGATCTCTGACTTCACACACTCCTTTTCCTTCACTAATCACAAAACAAGTTCACATATATTTGTCAAGGTTATATTGAATTCTACAATATTTACACTCAACTACAAAATACTTCAGAGATGATTAGGAAAAGGGCTAGCTATTCAAAAAAGCATAATTCAGTTGTCCTTTGTATGAATAACACTTGCAAACACCAACTACAACAGATCCAGAATGAGCAACCCATGACTTGTGGCTGGGTCCACCCTCCCAGTTCCCTGGCCCATGACATGGTCTTTTCATTTTTCTTCTGCAGGACTCTCGGGCATAGGTGGGTGGGCAAGGGGATTAGATGTATTATTCTGGCGTTAACGTCTGGGTCACACCTCCGGACTCTCCCAGCCATGTAGCAGCAGGTGAGAGATTCAGAGACTGCAGTCTAAGATCAACTGTCTACTGAGAGATGTCATCTGCTTGGCAGATGATGATGCCTTTGGAGCATGTTGCAGCACTCTCCCTCCCATGGGGTGGGCACCTACTGGGTGTTCACGGCTATGGTAGAGCACCGTTGCCTTCATACCAACAGCTGCCCTAGGTAGCATCACAGATCTTTATTCATCTCTATAGAAGGACTGAAAACTGAATGAGCTTCTGTCCTGAAGGATTATATTACTGTAGGAAGTGATACCCCAACACTCACCAGCAAAATCATACTGGGAGATTTGACCTGTCTTTGCATGCAATGCAAATACTCCCATATAAAAAGGCAAATTCACATCCAAAACTACATAAATCCCCAGCACTAAAATTCACTTTTTTGTTGTTGTAAAGAATAAAACTCATTATCATTAAAGAATTTGGTCCCACATTCAAAATGCTTTCTATTTGTGCTCACCCTCCTCTTCCCAATTTAGAAATTCAGCGCTGAAGTTCCTCCCACATACATTTGAAATCATTGCTACCATGAATATAATTCTACCAGGGATAATTACTGAAGATACAGAGAATGAAGTGGAAAAAAAATAATAAAAAAAAAAAAAACAAAGCCCAACACCCTTCAACAGATTTAGTTAGACTAAATCCTAACCAACTTCGTGTTCTCCTGGGTTGTCAGAAATCTCAACAGCATACAGCTTTAGTCCTTGGTGGCTTTTTCCAATATTGTAAATTCTTGTGATATTTGGACACATTTTATTCACAGTTTTCATCAACTGCCAAAGAAAAAATGACAGAGTTAGATCATGCATCATTAACAGAGATTGACTATTAGTTATTTTATTCCAAGTTGCTTGTATCAGAAACTCTTCATTTTCTATTTTGTTCATTTCTCAGTTGTAAATGCTGTATGTTTAATTCACAAATTTTGGCTCTGCTATCACAAAACGTAATGGTTGTTCAGCTGGAACAAGCTGATTACTGTCTGCTGAAACAGCACAGAGTAGATGGGGTTCAAGATCTTTCTTACATAAGATGTATTTCCAATATTATCACAGAATTAACTAAAACGGGTAAGTCCAACAGGAATAATAACAAAATAAACAAAGAAAAAAACCCACAATCTCTTACTTTAGTCCTATACTACCAAGAAGTAATAAAACACATATTCTCAAAACATTACATGAGGGGGGGTAATTAGGCACCTTAACACTTCTTCCTACATGCTCTGTGATCAATACAGCTAAGTGACTTGAGATGATCCAGTGTGCTAATGGCATGGCAGTGTACATATGCTACAGGTTCCCACAGGCACACTCTGCCCAGTAAAGGAGATTTCTCTCCCCTTCATCCTATGTGGTGATGTCTTTATTCAAAATGAAGAGAGAAGGATATTGTCCATTTAAACACTATTGTCCCAGAGAATTCTGATTACATCTGCCATCACCACTGAGGTAGAAAACAAGCCCACCCCTGTATTACAATATGAAATCTCATACAGGTAAAATTTTTACTGTAGGCAATGTTGATGTGGCCAAAATAGCAAGACAGGTGTTATCTGAACAACTCCCATAAACATAGCAGGATATACTCAAGCAAAAACTGGTATATCAGATTCCTCTGAATTGGCTTACCAGGTTTCAGCAAAAAAAAAATGGCAATGCCAACAAACCAGTCTGAAGACATACCTATTGTCAAAATCTATTCATCGTTTCTACAGATACTGCATGACATAATCAAAATATAATCAAATAACCATACCACTTAATAAAGTGCATAAGGAAGGTCATGGTAAGGAGTATAGTTCTGTTTAAATCAATGGGGTTACAAAGATGTCATCCAGATAAGGATATCTGTGGTCTAAATCATCCCACAAACAAAACCAATTTTCACTGTGACATTTCAAGTGAACATTAAAATTCACAAACAAGATTGAAAATGTGTTCTTGCTAAGAAGTTATTGCAAATAGCTTTAAATGGCAAAATTTATCTGTCTTGATTTTTTTCAACGGAAGGGATTAAAGAAAGAAATAAGCACTTTACTGTAAATTGGAACCCTAGGGACTATTACTAATTAGACAATCTTTCCATAAACAAGGGTGCATACATTATTGAAGAAGTATTGTAGCATAAAAAACTCTGCTCACACAGTGTTAATATAGAGACAATACTAGATGATAACAAAGATGATGATTTAAAAAATACATTAATTAGATGCGTCCAATTCCCATGCCACCATTTAGCAAATCAAAGTGGAAACACAATTCACATTGGAAAGAACATCATTAAAATTCCTCTCATAAAAGGCTTCACTTCTATTTATAATCATGCAGAGACCAAAAAGATGTTATTTTTTTAAGGTTTGTTCATCTTGCACGTTGGTTTTATACATATGGGAAACAATTTCTGTTGCAAGCTTAAACTCAGCACTCATCTGAAAAAATGCACTCAGATACACTTTTTCAGTGTACTGTCTGGTTTCATATATACTTTTTTCCAGCACTGGCATCATTATTAATGTGTTGGTATTATGAATACCCAGCTATTTCCATGGAATTTTTGTAATGTTCTGGGCATATGTAAATGGGTATGCCTTCGTTTGTTGTTCCAGCTGAAACACATAAGAATCAGAGGACATTGCTTAACATTTTCTAGCACAAGATTTAACAAGTCAAAACCCAACTTTTTGAGACACACTGCTTTAAATCTCCATGGTGAAGAGCTACTGCACCTGAACCTGCTCATAATGAACCAAAAATACTATCAATGGATATGGAGCTATGGAGCTCCTACTAGGGCCCCACAGACCACCATTTATCCAAGCTCTACTGTGTGAGGATTATTGGTTGACATCCTGACAATAGGATGAAACAGATCTTTGTTGGACAAGATACCATCCTTTTCTCCCCAGAGATAAATTTTTTTTAACACTTTGCTAGCGAGTACAGATATTGTATTAAAAGTAGGTCTATTCTATCAGGCTAAAATCCCTTTCCTCTAATGTATAAATAATATAACTGTCTCAGCTCTGCGTTTACCCATTCCTTTCCTTACTCTGTCATCAGACTGCATGAAGCTCCCCCGTGGCTGATGCATCCCTGCATCCACGCGGCTCCAAAGTTTGAAATAGGAAAGATGAACCTGTCCTTGCAGAGCTGTCTGCAAAATCATTCTACAGTGCAGAACCTTTCCTAGCGTGTCTGGCACTACATAGGCACAGGATATCCAGAGCATCGATTTAGGAAAGTGGTTAAGAGTATGTTAAAGTTTATTCCTGGTGAGAAAAATGCCTAGAACCAGGTTCAAAAAGTATTACAATCAATGAAAATATTTGTATTGGCCTCAGTAGACTCGTAACCGTCTGTTTAATTTCAAGTGTGTGACTACTTTCCAGGTTGAATGAAGAACTTTCCTGAATCAGGGCCCCTGCAGCAGGCTTCATGGTGGCTCCTTTGATAACAATGTAGGTATGGTAAGGTAGTTAAGTGTTTATATATAAATATGAAATAGGAAACTAATGTATTTCATATTTGGTTTTCTCACGCCCATTTCCTACAAACAGCACAATAGGTCTGAACAGGACCTGAAATGTCACAGTGTTTTCTTTGCACATGTACAAACTGTCAAAGACAACTGAAGACATCAGGGCTTTATTAACAACCAGCAGGATTGTAAAACATTTCCAGAGTTAAGCTCATTGGCAGCTCTTATCTGACAGTTCCTGTTTGCTTGTCATTACCTTTTATTTATCCTATCAGTGCCTTGGAAAAAGTGCATGCAGTCTTTGAAGAAGTCCTGCAAAACTGGTGTCTGAAGGTCCAGTTCTTCAGTTTTTATGAAAAGGTTTATTAAATTTAGGTCTGAGTGCTATCTAAACTTAGAGGAGGCAAAAGGGCTCTCCCATCAATGCCTTTCAGGTCAGGGCTATTCTTTATCCTCTGTGGAGATCTTCTGGGTATCTGAGTCCTGCTGCAGAGCAGGTATGAAGATCTCTGCATTCTTTGTTCTGCTTAGGGTCAAAACAGAAATTGCCTCCTCCTTGAGCTTAGAGATGGAGACCATCAATCTGGCCTTGCATGCAACCCAGGACATTTGCTGGGTATTGCTCTAGTCCTTTCTAGATTTCATTGTTTCACCCTCAGATAAAAATGTTCTATTGGTAACATATACAGCTCAAATTCAGAAGAACCTTCTACATCACTTCCATAAACAAAGCTTGCCAGGAAGACCTACACAAGACTTCAGGGGTGCTTGTAGTCTGACATGTCCCAAAGGTAAGAGTCACATCCAGTTAAACAGATTTAAAAATTAACATTCTTATTCCTAAGCAAGATACGATATGGGTTAGATATTTCAATCTGTCACAAAGACAAAGTTGAATCTTCAGGTCAGGTTCAGATTCACCTTCTTCTGAGGTGACTATTTTAGAATAGGTAGTTCTAACACAGAAAGAAATATTAGTTTCAGATACTTTGGCAGGATTCTATCCTACCTTCATTCAATTCAGATGTTTAATTCTATAAGAAGGGGTGGATTTACCATTCTTTCATACACCTCTTTTGAGTATACACAGGCAACACATGTACTCAAATGTCCATCTCAAACTATTTCCAGGGATATCCATCAGCCATTTTAAAAGCTTGCTGTACGGTATAAATACATCACGTATATACTTTTTGGATTATAAAATAATCCCTACTTCTGAGTATGATACAGTGATTGTTCCTATTGACTGAAAGAAGAATCCTGAGTGCTCTTTTGAGAGAAAAATTTGGTACTATAAATTTCATCTTTCTAAGCAGAGAGTTCTACTAAAATAATCTGACACTGAGAAAATCCCTCCCTCCCACAAATACTTGACATATTGCAATGTAATGTAATGCTTCCAAAACATGGCCCAGGGAACAGTCTCCTCCTCCTCCTTCAGTGTTTATGACAAATAACTTCAAAGAACAGTGCTTTTCTGAGATGATTGGCAGTGAAGCAGCTAACAAAACTGATAATAATGCTCTGTATTACCAAAAAAAAAAAAAAAAAAAAAAAAAAGGGATTNNNAAAAAAAAAAAAAAAGGAGTTAACTCTGGAAATTAACAGTTACTGTTCTATTTTACACTCAGGAAAGAAATAATTAAGTTCTGTAATTATCACCAAAGAGCAGTTTAGGGGACATAAGACTTATTGCAACCCAGCCCACAATCTTCTGCCTACCAGCAGCAGAACCCAACTGGAATCCAATCAGTTCTAAATACACTGTTTTGATACACAGAAATACAGACCATGAGAGAACACAATGACAGGTCACAACTGACCAGCTCTCAACCACAGATGTAAATTTTCTGCTTGTATGAAAAGTGGAAAAACATCCCATTTTAAAGCTCCTTTTTTTTTCCCCCCCCAAAGATGTTTCTAACCTGACCAACCTGTCTTTCTGCAAAGAGAATTTAAAATACCCTTTACTTTATTGTTCTTGGCAGTAATTATGCCAATTGAGTTTCTACTTGTCTAATCTTTGTGCTAAGAAATATAGGCCATGAAATCTCTACTGAAATAAGTGTGTGACTCAGTACACAATTGCTTAATAAAAATGTACAGTGATTCATGCAGTATAAATATACTGAAAATTCAGCACACAGCAAATGATTCACACGCTTCAAGTCCAAACACATTATCTTTATATTTGAAGAGAAAGCAGGCAGAAACATTTCCTTAGCACAACCCACACCTATGTCTGTGGTGATATGAAGCAAGATTAAAACAACAAAAATAACAACAACAAAAACAAGATTGCCAATTTGAAGTTAAAGAAACAAAATTAACAAGACTGATAGATTTAAAACTATACTAACAGGATTTTTTATTCTCCTTAAGAATCCTAGTCAACAAAAACAATTTCAATGGTTTCTGGTGAGTTATTGGAAATTTTCACTACTCTGAATGCAGAATTTTACTCTGTATATTTTACCGTGGTTATCCCAAGCCACTGAAAGATAGGAGAATTCTGATGGCCAAATCAGGGTCAAATTTGAAAGGAGAAACTGTAACATTCACCATACATGGAAGCAAAATGATGGCACATTATTTGTAAATACTCCCTTGTCATGTAAGTAAACTCTGCCTACCTGTCTCATTTCCTTGTAGTTGTGGTGCTTAAAGTCAAGATTATCTGTGGTTGTCATTTCATTTCTTCTGTGGTAATAATTGTTTGGGTCTGAGAAAAAGAAAAAAGAATTTTCACGTACTTATTACCCATTTCAGATTTAAAGATTCTTAACAATAACACATGCATGGAACGTGGAAATCTGAGTTCCAGAGTTGTATACAGGTTTTCAAAAACAAAACTCAGAGAAACAACAAATCTGAAATATTTCTAGTTACAGCACAAATCAAGTCATATTGATTCAAGCAGAAGCAAGGAGGCAGCAGGCATCAGCTTGCTAGACAGCTACTCTGCTAAACTTCAACAGAAAAGCAAAAGGACATCCTGAGGCTCCAGAGGAGAGCAAAAGACACAGGCAAATGATGAGTCAGATGCAAGATAAAAGAGTGGAAAAAAAATCACATCAGAGGAAAATGACCCAGTAAATATTTTGTGTCTACTTGATTAATTTTCTATTTTAAGGAATGGAGTTATCTTTTAGTTTGCTTGATGAGCATTTTCAGAGTCAATGCACTGCTCAGAGAAAGGGACCATTGCATAAATTAAACATTCCTAATTGCTTTCCTAAACATTTTTATGGTAGTCTTCTATTTTTATTTTTTTTACTTTAAAATGAGCACACGTTTCTATATGAATATAATTTACAGTTCATAAGTTTTGTAGCATCAAGGGTGAACACATTGTTTGAACAAAAACCTTTTTTCTCCTTGACTTTCCAGGTGAGTGCTGTGGCCATTCACCTGGAAAAACACAACACAAAAACAAAAAACAGGCCAAGACTGTTACAGCTTAGCTTTATATTTCCTGATATGTGCTCCTAGCTTAATCTATTATGATTTATTTTAGAGATAAACAAAGCTTTTTGGAAAACAAAGACATTCCTTAATTTGCTCTATTTGGAATGGCTGGAAGTATGAGTAATTGTTTGTTGAATAGTTTGTCGAACTAGTGGTTGTCAGTCTGGTATGATAAATTTTTTCCCTTCCCACAAAATCATCTTGATTTGGTTTAAATTATTGGAAAAAAAAAGCCAAATATTAAAACCTAAATATCATTCTATCTTGTTTCAACATAGCCAAAAGGCACCACCTCTAGAGAAAAATGATTTTTTTTTTTTTTTTTTAATATCAGTACCACCTAGCAGTCACAATTTTTTGGTGGTGGGGAACATAACTATTGGTAGGAGGAATAATGGTGGTAATTTCCTGCAACAACTAATGCTTTGTGAAATTATGGAAAACTACCTAAAAATACCTTATACCTTAACATATTTAAGCTTTGTATTTCTGATATCAAAACATCTAAATTCTCAAAATTCCTCTCCCCATAAAATTCTAAATAGATTTATTCTTTTTCTTTTCTTTTTTTTCCTTATGTGGAAAGAAAGCAAAATTTAAACTATTTATTTATGAAATATGCAAGTTCTATTAAGCTCTACTGTAACATTGCCCATGTTTTCTACCACATATTTGCTTTTCATTTGCACGATTCTCTTTCCTTCCATTTCTTAATCTACAGCAGAAATACTGGAAGATCAGTTGAATGGTGCTTACCAAAATCTAGCTCTCTTTTTGCTACCAAAATCTTTAATTTTTCCCATGTGCTCTGTCCTTTTCAGTGAGAACTTACTGCATAGTAAAACCAGCTGGAAAATTATTTGATTTAGAGCCTAACCAGGTGAGGAAACAAGATTCTTTTGCCTATAAAGACAAAAAGTTTTGAACAATCAAGAGAGTGAAGTTTCAGATAATGCACCTGCACTTTTAGGTCTCCTTTCCAACCTAACTGCAAGCTAAATTCACACAAGTCCACCCACAGCAGCAATGCTGCAATAACCCTGGAGATGACTCTGGTACACCAAACTCTTAAAGGTCAGCCCATGCTAATTCACAGAAATTACTTACTAATGTATTGATGACTAAGAAATAGAAATCATAACTTCATCTCTTCTAGAAAGATACAATGTGTTTAATGCTGTAAGGAATATCTTCACCATTGTAAAAATATCTCTGTTGTAAAAATACAGAAAGAAACATCAAAAAATTGCCAGAATGTTGAAGGCTTTCTCTATCACCACGAGCCAAAGTATACAGCAGCTGATTTTTTCCTAATACTTTAATCCCATTCCTTTCAAAGTCTGGCACTTTTGCCATACATCAAAAATTAATATCATGGGAATGACTGTGAATAGTGCAGAGCTGGTGGGAAGTCAAGCAATTGAAAAAAAACATACAGTGAGAATGATGGTATCTCTAGACCTTCCTCAAAAAACTTGCATGATTTGACAGCTCCCTAGAGAGTTAATGCTCATATTTCACCAGGCTCAACTCTGAGTCAGCTTGGATCACTGGATTTCTGCTGCAGCAGGAATACAGATCAGAAAATTAAGGCTAAAATGTAGGAATGTATAAAATCTTATGCAAAGTTGCCTAGGCCCACCTTGGCAAAATTATTTTCTTTTGTAAAAACAAAATAAGAGACTGAGAAACTCTAACCACAGAAGAATTTGAATTGAAATGTGCTCATTTATTCATGACACCAACTCAGACAGCCTCTTTTTCTTCCAAGGAGAAAAGATCCTGCGTAAGTGTGGCACTCTCATTTATACAGAGGAATATGTTAGTATTTTCTTCCACTGGTCTATCTTTATGTTACCAATAGAGTTAATTAAGTTTGCAGGTAAAGGTGGCTTGTGTCCTTCATATTTTAATTCTCTGTAAAGATGGAGAAGTAACTATGAAGATTTTTCAATCTACATTTCCATGAAAACAAGAAATCAGATCAAAAATGCCTGACAGCAAGTCCAGCATGACAGCTCAGGGGATTGCCCATAAATTTAACCTAGTACCAGAGAGAATCCATTCCTCAGCAGCTTGACATACAGATGGGATTTTCTGTTGCACTGCAGCTCTCCAACAGCACCTGCAGAAGCTGTGCTGTAGGAGCCCTGATGCTTCCAATAGGTTGTCAGCTATTACACTAAAACAACATGTTGGATTTTTCCTCCTTCAGGTTTTGGTGTTCTTTTAACTTGCTTTGTAAATGTACAAGTTGAGCTTTGCAATGACTTGAAGATGAAATCAACACTCACAAAATATGGCCTAAATTCACTCCTTCAGTAACCAAACATCACATTCATTCCTAGCACAATTTGTTCATAGTCCTCAACTGAGTTTCATGGTACCATGCTGATGGAGCTCTTCTTTCAAGTTCAGAAGTGGTGATCATGTGGTCCTCCAAATGGAGGAGGTAATCAAGTCATTCCAAGTGATTTAGATAAGTTTTTATTAAAAAGAAAATAGTCTAAATCCTTTAGACTGCCTTAAAAATCCCAGCATGTCATTTTGCAAATGACTGATTTTTTTTTTCATTTCCATGTAAAATAAGTGAATTTGATTTGTCTTCACAAAATTGACGATGTCAAAGACAACATAGATGTAATCTTGAAAAAATCCACTGAAGACATATCAGATGATTGTAATTTTTTTTTCCCACATGATCTATTTCATGACAGTCTTGAACATTATCTCACATTAAGTCAGCTGTGAAATTCAACTCTTCAACTATACATGGATTCTTTTCTACATATGTTGATGTAGAAAATACCTCACAACTAATTCCAGGTAAGCATACTGCATAACAACAACATGCAAGGGAAAAAACTAACCCTTACCCTATGGTAAATGCTAGTTAAAGATTTTCTAGCATTATTTGACCTTTCTAATGAACTCCTACAGTTTTGTTCTAATAATAAGGGAAACTCTGAGCATTGGCAATACTTCTCTAGAACAGTAAACATTTTACAAATAAAATACAAAAGAACCTTTTAAAGATGACCACTGCATTGTTGGGAGTTGTTACACACCTGTCATGATGAATATGGAGAAACATACTTATCATACGTTGGCCTTCCTGAGTATTGTTATTGAATTTGGTCTCATTTTTATTCAGTCTTTGCTCAGGAAATCTTCCAAAAAAAGTTTTAAATTGTACAAGATTAAGTTTTAGCTTTGTAATGATAAAAGCAGAACACAAGGACAGACTTTTGTTGTGAGTGACAACTCTCAGCAAAAATTTAACCTCAAAAGTAATGCACTTAATTTAGCGCTGCTACATGCACAATCACTTATAACCAAAGATAATTGTAAAGTTCTATACAAAGTGAGCACATGCCTAGACTTAACCAGGTAGCTTGGCAAAAAGAGGTAAGCAATGAAAATAGGTCTGAATGATGCACCCATTGCAAATCACAGTACTCCATTACAGAGTTAAAGTTGGTCTTTTATCTTGGGTTGAAAGTGATGGCATAATCATGATATCTATGACAGTCTTCTATATAAGAATTATTAAAAATTAAATTTTATCACAAATTTATTCCATTAAAAGAATTGCCTTTTGCCTTGAATACTCCACAGTATAAATAAATTCATGAAGAGTTCAGCTAATTTTCTCTCCTATCTTCTGGGTGCTTCTGATCATATGCATTTTCTTTTTGATTTTTTCTTACGTTTGAAAAAGAACAGGCAAGGAAAGTACATCTATCCCTCTGAGGCAATAAACAGAAGATTGTGTGTGTGTCAGTCTACATCTATGTAAACACTATCATTTTTGGAAACTGGAGAGAGAATTAAATCTGGGTGCTTTTGTCCTCCCCCCTGCCCCGAGAATAATGGCAGCACTGACCCTCTGCTACAGGTAGGATTTGCTGGCTTCTTTCCACTACAGCTAAATGTTTTTCCACTGGTGAAACAGAAAATCACTTCTGTTGGCTGAAAGATGGTACTGACACAGTTGGATAAAATAGCTTTTGTTTTTGTACAGCTACTGTAATAGTCCAAAAAAGGCTGTTTGTCAAAACTAGCCTACAGTACAGCAAAAAAGTGTTATGAATAATATATAAGCATTTCACTGATAAAAATGACAATCTTAGTAATACTGATTATCCAATCAGTAATCTCTGTAAAATTTATCTGTAATATTTAGCGTTTTCTCACTTTTTGTCCAATGTTTGGATTATGTAACACATGCACCAGGTTTTATTAACAAGGTCCTACTACAAGAATGGGTCCTAGATGACTGTAACCATTTTCATGGTCTTCTGCCAGTGCTAACAAGCTTTCCTAAAATATTAATATCTTATTCAGGTTTCTTCTTTATCTGGTATTCCTTTCTTCCTTTCCCCTGTGAGCCTACATGATGGAAAGCTGATACACAGTACAGACTGAATGCAAACCATTTAATGTATTCTGTGATTAATAAAGACATAAAGCCTGACATGACAAGTTAAAAAGACATGAAATGAAATTCAGTCATGAAAGACTTCCAGAACTCTCTTCTTTCTTTACAACTCACTTTTTTTTTTTCCTTGGTGTATTTCCCATGTATTTCTATGCCTTATCTGCCTGTGCATAGCCATTGCCTCAGGAGCTCTAAAATCTGACCAAGCTGCTCCTCTTGACAACTTGTTTTCTTGTATATCCACATTCAGGTGCAGATCTGGTGACAAAGATACCAGGTATTCAAGAAAACTGAGTATAGCACAACTTCTTTCATGGATCATTGAGCTTTTGAAAGGATAGGGTTGGGTGAACCAACAGAGTTCCACTCACTGGCTTTGATGAATTTGGTTTTGCCCAGTTTTATGCGGGAAGCCTCTATCAGAAGAGAACCTTCGATTTCTAGTTGCACAATCAATGCAGTGTATTAGAGCAGCATGATTAAACAATCTGGACCCATGGCCAAAACAGCTGGTTATCTATCTGGAACCAAATAAAGTGACACCTATAAGGGGTGAGGAACTCACGTTACAGTGAACTGCCAGAAAAAAAACAAAAAACAAAAAACAAAAACAAAAACAACAACAACAAAAAATGTACTGCAGGAGGAAAACATGCACAGAAAGGCCTTAGCATCCTGTGAAATATTTTGTTTTGAGAGCTTTGCATGCTATGAATAAAGTGAGCTAGAAGAAATAGTCCTTTCTGAGCTAAAAAGACAGGTCAGCAGCTTGTTAAAACCTATTAGTTCTTTCAGTCCAATTATATTTTGAATAAACACACCCTATTCCCATTGTGTTTCTCAATGAATGATTATGGTATTTTCTTTCAAGAATAAACTGAGTAAGTCACTGCAGACAATTAACTCAATAAATGACTACCATGAGGAAACACTGATGCTGTTTCCATGCTAATCCAAGATCTGCAACAAGCTGTAACAGTGCTCATTTCAACAGTGGAGTAAGTGCAGATATATTCTGATCTCAGTGACACTTTCGCCACCAAGGGTGGTGGAAGGGTGACAAATGCTAACACACTGCAAAGCAGAATTTGACCCTGTAAGGATGTATACCCAATAATATAGTATAAAACTGCTGCAATTAAAAAAAAAAAACTTTCAAAATATCTACATTTTTGCTATTTCCTCTTTAAGTACTGTTTCGTGGAATTGAGAAGGATTATGAGAAACTGTCTGTAAATTGCTCTCTAAGCTTTAAAATAAAGAAATCTTCGCTATTCCCTGGAGACATCAGAGCATGCCCTGTATGCCAGTAGAGTCATGATGACAAAGAAAGCTCCTTTTTTCCTTCAGTCTCACACCCTGTGTTATACAGAACGGAGCTGATTTACCCTCTGCAAAACCATATAGGAATTTGGGACCACCAGTTTCAGTTGTCCTATCAAAAGCTGAGAGGAAATGCTGGCTCTGGAATTGCCCCTCCAGGGTAAGAAGTACAGTGGGAAACAAGCCACCTGTGGAGGTGGAGTTTTCTAAACCCGTGGTTGAAATAAATCAGAATCCTACCAAAAGACATAAATAGTCACTCATACAAGACTCCCCTTGTCATTGCCATTCAGGTTCAGGATGTATTTGTTACCCACAGAAAAGCAGTAGTCTAAGTGCTGCTAACTTGTACTGCTTTTTTTGTAATATACCAACTGATTTAGATTTATGACAGTACTTGCTCCATGCTTCTCTTCTTCAAAGAATTACCCCTTCCATGACCCAGATTGTTTTTGTTTTCCCACGAGTATTTAAACATCTAAAGGACAAAAATCAGGCTACCTCTGCTTGGCATGTGAAGACCCTACATCAACAGTGGAATTGGAGGCAGCAAGTCTCTGAACAGCAGCAGGCAGTTAAAGTAGTAATGATAGGCTCTGGAAAGGCAGTTCTCTTTCTGGTTCTAGTATTTCTGAAAATATTATTCATAGCCCCCTGCAAAAAAAAGAGAGAGCTATCCCCAAGGTGCCAGAATTTAAGAGCAAAGAAAAAAAGCAGACAAAAGATTTGGAATGAGTAGTGAACAACATAGAAAAGGTTTCAGCAAACAGTTCTTCAAATATCTATATACACACGTACATGTGAATCCACCATGAGACTATTTACAACATGCTTAGCAGAAATGTGGGTTTGCCATAATTTGCAATACTGAATGCCTCTAAGTGGCTTTGTATAACATTTCAATTTGTATACACTAAACAAAGCCCTAATTGTATTTTGCACATATATAATAAAGGAAACATGTAATACTCAACATTTCTGCTAAAGATCTTTTGTCATTTCTAGTCTCTACCAAGGATAAGACCATTTACCATCACCTGAGACTTACCAGGGATCACGCTGGATTCAATAACACTTGAAATTTGCCAGATTTTTTTTTTATCCCCAATACCTCCCTCCCCTTTCCCCATGATAAGCAGTAGTTCAGTCACAGCATTTGCCTTCAAACTAATTCAGGGAAGTCCTATAGCCTGTGCAATCCAATTAAAAAAAAAGATAAAGAAAACAGACTACATAATTATAATGGTTCTTTCCTGCCTTAAAAGCTTAAGACATCTGCAAGTGACTGTCTTGATATATAATTCTATTGCCTCTCTAGTACATGTGCACTCAGTAAGATTAATGACACTGCACTTCAGCCCAAACAACAGAGAAAATCTTGTTAGATAATCCATGCTATCTTGTTTTATTAATATAGCCACTTATATATACTATGCAGTTGCATTTGAAATGAGTTATTCTCATATGGCCCATGTGTCTGGACAGATACTTTTTATTTCTTTTTCGCATAGTGCTGCCTATTAAGGAGAGATATTATATCAAAATCAAAGGTATCCAAAGGAAATAACATTTGTGTCTTGGCACAGGCAGCCACGTCAACAATAACCGAGCAAGACTCTTACCTGGCAAAGGACACCCTAAGATTTCCAATCTCATACAGATGCTACCTTCTTCGAACCAGGACCGAGGGTTTATACGGATATATCGTGCAACCAGCGGCACCGGCAACATATTGAGAACTGGGATCTCCTTCTCACTATTTCCTTCAAAAATCTGTGTAGGCACCAAACATATGAAAATGGTGAGATCATTTCTTCAAGAAGGCTTTTTGCACCTTTGGTAACAGAATCAGATAAAGTGACCCAGTACAGCCCCAAGTCAATGGTGGCTCAGACCAGAATTGCTCTTCAAAGAGCACAGTCCGTCTGTGCTCCTCAGAGAGGGGCAGAGGAGCCAGAGCTCCACACCCTAACCTCTGGTAATGGGCACCTCATGTACATGAAATGTCCCCAGGTAGCAATGGATGGATGCTAACCCTTGTGCAGGCCATGCAATGAGAGATGGTTTTCAACTCAGGGAAGACCACTGCCAGGGTGACATTCACATCTATAGGCAGCCACATGCAGAGTTGCCATACAGGATATTCCAAGTCCCTATCCATATTATATGTTGTGCTCTCAAAGCTACGTCAAGGCTGGTAGGAGAGATATTGCTTTTTACCCCTTATACTGACTAACCTGGCAAATCCAAATTGCACATAGGCAGCCCCCTCTCTCCCACCTCTGCTCCTTTGCACTAAACTTCTGTTTTGTGATACTCACCACATCTCCAGATTCATTTTTGACAGCAGTCCATGCATGACTGTCATTGCTCACCAATACTCTGTAAGAGGTCACCCAGTTACTCCTTGAAAAAGACAAAGTATCTAAGTTATTTTTCACAGCTAAGAGTGACTGCAAATTGTTTTTAATGTAATAATGCTTTTAAGGTTGCTAGCAATGGAAATCCCACTTGGCACAGTCATATCAACACTTAGATGAAAAAAGTGACATGCAAGTCTAGATTTAACAGATTAAAAAAATCCTAGTACACAATCAAAAAAAAGAAAAAAGATGATATTCTAGGATTGCAGGATGTGAGGGAATACTGCTCTCCTTTCCTTTTCAGGGTAAATGGCTTATTTAGAACAAATATATTCACTCCAGCATTCAAAAATCTTACCTGTTCAGTTCAAGAACATATATTATTTCTGCTGTTATCATCAGAGAGGATGGAAAAAAAAATAAAACCTCTACAATGAGAAGTCTAAATTTTAAGCAGCAACTTTTTCATTCCCTTGTTCATTTGTTTTCTATTGCAAGCTGGTTCTGTTCCTTGCTACAAGCATTAGTCCTTCACCTGGCACAGATCTTGAGTAGTCCGTGGCTTGTGAACGAGAGCCTGCAGTCGTTCCTGGTTTTATTAGCAGTAGATAGGAACACAGACATAATTCTACCTCTTCACAGCAGAGCCTAATTGATCACCATACTAGTGCGCTGCTACTACAATACACCTAGATCAATCTTCAGTAGATTGATCTTGGCCACAGTAGTGGCTTGTTTCCCGATTTACAGGAAAATCTCTTTTAATCTAAAAAAGCTAAATCTTCATTTGTATCAAGATAGCACTCAGTCTGTATTCAACCAAAGACGAGTAAGAGGAGAAATAAAATGCTGCTTGTCATATTCTGAGTGGAGTTAAATCGATGTAGCACATATACTGTCTAGGCATTCCCCAAGGTAATGTGTATACAGCTATGGAGAAGGTAGTGCCCTAACTCTCCCATCGTGTTTTTTGGTCTGAAAGAGTAATGGTAATTTGCTTTTTTCATAATAACTGGTTTCAATAGGCAGTGACTTGGAGGAGAGTCGTGCCTCGGATATATCCTTGCACTGTAAATACAGTCCAGGATGCTTAAATCCTGTTTTCATGTATGTAAACTGATCATATGTAACCACCTGTCCTCTAGAGCAGTCATTCTTGAAAGCAAGTTCTTGGCTAAACTACATATTAAAGTTACTAGGAGCAAAACCAGAGTAAGGAAAGCTCTTGTGATTAGAAAGAACAGGGGCAATAGGGGCAGATGTGGGAGAAGCAACTGATCATATGGATCAGAGATAAGGGAGGATCTGGAAGGGTAGACATGCCCAAGAAGAACTTGTTGTACTGCTCCTGTACACATGCAACTATGTGTGCTTTTCTTTCTTTTAAATAAAAAAATATTAACAAGCTACCTATGAACATTCACATACTGACTTCACTGTGCTTATGTCTAAAGGGGCAAACGAGCCTTCGCTTGTTCTATGGAAAGTATTCCTGTTTCCAGTGGAGGTACAAGGACTAATTCATCAGCCACAGGATCAACAGAAGTTCACCCAGCTTTATAAGAAGATACACTGATCCCCTAACTTTCTTTTGCACAAAAGAATGACCTTCAAATAATGCTTAAGTCAATGCATGGCAGCAGAATGTTTATAACTTTAGATGTCCAACTGCTATTTGATTTTCTATTGCACTAAAAGACTCAAACCGAGGTCCAGACTTGAAGTGACACAAAAACAAAGACTGAGTGCTTAGTAGGAAGTTCTTCTGCGTGCAACCCCAAGAAAGTCAGAGGTTAAATATCATGTGATTTTGAAAGAAATTACTAAAATAGCCCAGCTGTTATACACTAGATCTGTCCTTTGCGAACCTCTGACTAGCCTTTTAGATGAAAAATTTTTGTTCTTCATGTTATTTTAAATGGAAAAATGTTGGCTACTGCCAAGCAGAATGAACTGTTTATTATTGTATACAGCTTGTAATGTACACATTACTTCAACATCTGTTAAAAGACTTTCACAAGTTAGCAGCCCTTGGAAAATACTTATTTTCTGCCTGTCAACAGAAGGCCTCCTGAGCTAGGGGATTCTCCTGGTGCAGGAGATCTGTGAAGTACCATGCTGGCATCTCAATTTGTGGCTGTGAAAGGATATACAATAAGGTAGACAGTGACTCCAGTGCCCTATGCAATTTTCCAGCAACTCTTGTAAAGAACTTTACTTTCTTCCCTTAACTTTGTCAATAGTATGGCAGTTGCACCAAAAGATTTCACTTTCACTCATAAGCTGAATGAAGGCAGATTTACATCTATCAATCAAAGACAGAAAGGAGGAATTTCATAAGTGGTCAACATCAAACCTCCAGGAAGAGGAAACAACTTTTTCAATTGGAAAATAAAGCAAGCTTGAGAGCAAAACTTACAAGTTTGAATGGGGGATATATATATTCAGTGCACATAACTGAATTATGGCCATTTTTTAAAATCAGGATTAACAACCAAAAGAGGCAATGTTACAAACCAGAAAACATCATTACTTCTGAAGTAATACAGAACAACATCAAAAAACAAAAAACTGCACAAGTAAAATCAGGAGGACAAACAATGCGTCCATATTCATTACCCTATAACTGTAAAAATATTCAAAGAGAGTATCAAGACCACACAAAAACAAGATCACAATGGACATTCTGTATAATTGAGAAATTTGTAAGAAAGTCACAACACTTATACAAGGTAGGTTTTTTTGTTTGTTTGTTTTAAAAAGAACCAGCTCAATTTACTCACATCAGAAAATATGTTGTTACAATAATATTTCTCAGACAGGACTGATTTACCATATTTTAATTTTCTCATTCCATACAGTCACAAAGGTTCAAACTTCTCCTGAAGGAAAATGTATACTAATCAGTTGTACACATAATCCATCTTGAGTGATAACAAGTAACATTCTTTTCAGAGGAAGTCTGCCAATTAAAATACAAATGGGACTACATCCAGTCTTGTACAGTTGCAGTATAGGACTACAGAGGACTGTGGGAGGAGATAAATCAGAGTGATGTATTAGGTCACACACCACAGACTGTTAACTGGGTTTGCCTGTAAGGAATAAACATCCATTTTGCATTTGTTGAGCTGCAGAAGAAACAAATCACAGGTGACCAGCTCCTTCTCCCACTGGCACTAAATACTAAAACTGCCTCTACAGGTTTTATTCCTTCCTCTTTTTTTTCCCCCTACATGTCACAGGAGGGGAGAAAAAAAGAACTTCTGACACTATTAAGGAGGTTGCTGTAAAAAAAAGAAAAGTGTCCTCTGCCTTGAAATCACATTCCCAGATAAGTGTCTTTAAATCCCAGATATTTCTACAGATCCAGATCAGCAGAGCAACATTTACATGTTAAATCTTCTTGAAAGCTGCAGATTTTCTACACATGTGAAGCACAGGAGGTCTGATACTTCCAGGAAGCAGATCAATGTGTTGCACACACTCAAATCAACAGCCAGCCTGTTTACAGCAAGCACAGCGCTTCCTGGAATTGAAGGGTTTAAATACGTACAGGGTGCCTGGTTTGTTCATGTATACACAGAAATGTAAAGCTTTCAGGGAAACCCATCACAGAAACATGACAGCTAAAGCAAAGTTTTGTGCTAGAAGTACGGGGGAATGTAGTGTTTGTGGTTTGTTTTGTTTTGTTTTTTTAACCTAGTGACAGGAATATCCATCTCATTGGGTTTGGGATTTGCAGACACCAATTTCTGTAGCACATCACATCAAATCTTTTTGGGCCCCAACAGCACTGAACAATAAAACCATCTAAGGAAACTTGAAAGAAAACTATAAAGCTTTACAGTACCTAGTATGTCCCTACAGTTGTTATAGAGAAGCTCTCTGAATTCACTCTGTAAAACTTCCCTGGACCCTACCATTATATTCCTCAGACAAATACATAGTTATTTGTTACAGAGTCAAGGAGACAGAATTCAGGGAAAGGTCCTATGCCAGCATTCAGAAAGCAGTGAATTAATCATCAAGGTTTTTCTTGGTAGAAAGCTAGGCAATACAGAAGATATAGGTTGATGGTATCTTTTCAAGCACTCGAAGTTACATCTAGTTCATCATGTTCTAGCACAAAGATGAGCTTAAGTGCTACTTGCATGACTGCCTCAGAATTTCATCTATGCTACAAAAGGATGAGATACAGATTTGATGGAACTATTTGGATTCAGGTGTTTCCCATTAATAAACCTTTTAAAAATTTATGCCAGCCTCATCTCTTCAAGAGAAACCTGTCTGAGAAATCTCAGTATCTTTTGCCAAGATTTATCAACTTGTTTCAAAGAAAGTAAATGCGAAAATCAAAATACAATTTTTTATAATTACTTGATTTTCATCTGTGATGCATTGTCTTTAGATTAGGCTTATTTGAACATTTTCAATTTTAAATTCAGTTTCCTGTGATGCATGAAGATGTCCAGCTTATCCATTTCCATCCAAAAAGGCAAGCTGAGGGAAGCTTAAGCAACTTGCCCATGGACAGAGGTGAAACCTGAATCAAAGCAGAGGTTAGAGAGCAGATCTCCTACAACCTTGGCAGGCCCCTTGCAGTGGATCAACTTTCCCTTATCCAAATATGAGTCATTAACACATGCACACCATCAGGCTACCGAGCTTGGGTAAGGACATCATGACAGCACCAGAACAACAAAACATCTTTCTGCCTTGCCTTCCTCAACACAATTCTCTTACTTCTTTATGCAAGAAGCACTGATATCACAACACAGCACAGCACACAGCAGGTACTGAATGAGAAGGAGTAGAGAGATGCCAGGCAGTTTGGCTGCCTGACCTCTGGCAGGTGAGTACATCAGCTGAGACTTCTGACTATTTGGATATGGCTTTATTTCATTTGAACAGGATCTGCTGCATGTACTATTTTAAGGCCAAGCTTCTCAATTATGGAAAGCTGAATAAGGAACAAGTGAAATTATCCCAGTCTCTAAGGATGCTTCTCCACATCACCAAATCCCCACATGATTTAAGACAAATGAGGAAGGTTGGCAGCTGCCTGTCAGCAGAAGCTCAAGCCCACTGCAGCTGAGATGCTGGAGATGAGACTAGCAAGCACTGGCATAGTTCAGGTTGACACTACCTACAGTGGACCTGGCTCCAGCTGACCATATTATTATTTTGCTGTCAGGATAACCTGATTTATCTGCATTACAAAACCCCAAAAGTAATATAAGATAGAAACAGACAGGCAAACAGATTTGTATTCTCCAACAATATATAAATTGACATGCCAAAGCGCTTGAAATAGAGGAATCTCTATACCAAAGAAATGCTAGGCAAACTTTAGATTAATCTGTAATGATGCAACAGAATCAGCATGCTGGCAATTAAATGACTTTCTGCTTGAAAAAGCAATCTGTAGTCTCATGCAAATAAATAAAACCATTAATCTAATCTAATAATATTCACACAGATCACATTTTAAATCGCCTACTGCCCAACAGTTTCAAAAACAATCCAAGTCAAAAAAAATGCTCTGGCTAACCACAGGTAGCCCAGCAAGTTTTATAAACTAATTAAAATAAATATGATTTAAGAGATGGAGCTTGAATAGCAAGCAAGGGTGTTTTTTTTAATAATTGAAATCTTTGAATATTTAATTTTTTAAATTGCTTCTAGCTGACTTAAATGAATATACAGCTGCGAAATCTGCTCTCTTCAGAGGCCCTGTGAAGAAAAGCTCAGGGCCAGAATTTCACTTGCTCCGAATGAATTAAGCATGGATTTTTTCAAAGCTTCCTTCTCAAGTGAAGAGAAACTGGGTTTGCAAATGCGTTTCCCACCCAATGGTTCCCACTTACAGCTGGGCTTTTACAAGATTTTAGTCTCTGATTTTCTGACCTTTCTTGAAAATCCAATTTCCTGTTGCTTGTAACAACACCCAAGGGTCCCAGGCCTCTTGTGTGGGGTCAAAAATATCCTCTGCCCCAAGGATTTTGCAGTCTTAACACCTGCCATTCACAGGCTACTCTTTGCAAAGGGATCTGCGTGCATTTGAAATTGAAATCCTTCCTATGCCAGACCTTTCCCTTTCATATCTTTTATATCTGCTAAACAATCAAGCTGTGGTTCCTTTACTTTTAAACATCCTTTTGTGATATTTCAAATTTTCCCCTTTCTTGTTTGTGCCCACCACACCTTTGCATATTGGTTACATATTTGAGGAGATAAATATGAGTGATACAGCCACTGCCTCATCATGCATTTTTGTCTCCTGCCTGTGAATATCAAACTAACGGAAAATGAAAAATTCTGACAGTAACCAGCAAATACTGCCATTTGTGTGCACAGCTGTGAGCATATTTAAGAAAGGGCTCAAGTCTACCAAGTGCACACAAAAACACAACCAAGTGCAGCTCCGTGTGTGTAGAAGGGACGCTGGCTTGGGAAGGATGCTCAGCACGCAGGTTAGGGGAAAGGAGCAGCTGCTGGACAGCCTTTCGGTAACCCCCCCAGTTACTCTCACTGCAATGAGTCATAATTCACATTCAAAGATACACAAATCAATGCTGTGAATAATAAATATGACTAATCTGTTGCTTGTATTTATTTGATGTATCTTTTTCCTAAATGCTTAAGCTCATTTGATTTAAAGCTTCCCAGTCTGGTTCCTTCCATGGAAGTTAACAAGCTTTCCTTCACCTTCTGAATATCCCCCAGAGCCTCACTGCAGAGCAGGTTCTCTCTGTGCAACACCACCCTTCCAAGTGCTGAGTGGTGGTTAACCAGCCAGGAGCACTACTCGTGGGATGGCAGTGACCCAGCCTCTGCACCATGAGTCACTAAGTCCCCAGCCAAGCAGTCATAACTGGAGCGAGAACACCCTGACAAACTGTACCCACAGCAAAATGTCAGCAGTTTTGACATTTTTGTCAAGCAAAGTTGCAAAAGCGTAAGTACATTTCCGGGCTTGTCGCAGAACTCCACCCACACGGGATCATCAGAGGTGGTCACAGAACAGCTCCTGAACTTCAGGAGCAAGTGGTGAGCATCCGTGAGCAGTACCAGGCCACATGCCGCACCCCGCGCAGGGCACAAGGACCAAGAGGAAGGTGAACCTACCACAGGGACTGAACTTAAGTACATAGATGCAGAGCACTTGAGGCTGAAGCTGCCAAAAGCTGACTGCCTTGGTACCACAACACCTAAAAAACCAAGAGACAGCTCTACCAAGCCAGCGTTAATAGAAATTATAGCTTATTAACAAAACCGGGGATAAACACTAGTATAGTAGGTAAGTAATGACATTGAGGTATTGAGAGCTTTTTCTGCACTGAATTCAGATTGTTTTATAACTCTCATCATATATTTGATATGATTTCAGTGGATTTGGAGCAATTCACTCGGTGCGAGTCTGACTTCAGTGAGGCTGTGATAATCTCTGTAGCGCTTTCACCCAGTCAGGGCAAATAATGGCTCTCACTGATTTAATGCACCATAATGGCTCATGTCAGTGCATGGCAGCTGCTTGTTTTATTGCTGGATTTGGTTAAAACATTGAGACATTTTCATTGAATTTGCTGCAGTCTTTAATCAGGGTCTGTTTTCACAGCCTCTGTGTGGTGATAACAGATATTGCTTTGAAAGCCAATGCCAACCATGTCTGTTGTTCTTGTGAACTGGACCGTATTTACAATTTATCCCACTATGCTTTCAAAAGCAGCATTGTGCCTGTGTGTTGCACGTGTTTTGCCCCTTCTTCCCATGTACAGTGCAAAATTGTTTTCTCAGGTATCTGTAGCAACAACTCAAATACCAATGAGTAACCACTATGCTGACCCAAATGCTAATGCAGCTACACTGGGATATCACTGCTTAATTCCTGATTATTGAAATATCACAGATGCTGATGTTATTCTCTCTTTGTGAAGATAATCTTACTATTTCTAAGACCATGACAGGCTGCTAAACTGGGGATGAAGCAAGAAATTCTTCCCTCCTGCAAGGAAGGAGGCTTACTCTCTTGCAATCCTCACAGAAAGACTGCCCATAAAAGCAAATCTCAGGTCTTGAGGAATTGCCAGTGAATACAGCAGTAAGTTAGAAAGTGGGGCAGCACATTTAGCTTGTGAGTAAAGAAAAAGCAGAATGCTGCACCACCCAAATTAGAAGCAAGTAAACTGCACTGACCTGTGTTTATCCTCAAGTATCTCTAGCACTCAGTTTGCTACAGCCCTACTGTTCCCTAAGGACAGTTTGTCAAAAGGGATGCTGGGGATCACAATGGGCTGCATTGCATGTAAAGCAGCCTGAGAATGTACTACAGGAAACTGCAAAAACATTCCCCTATTCAAAGACAAGATACTTGTAATTAGCAAGAGTGTGATCAGATACAAAATCAATTCTGCTGGATATTTATTACTCATTATCCCTATACAGTATCACAAGGATAACAAACAAGTAGCACAGTAGGATCAGGGTAATGGTGTCTACACTACCTTCTAGTTTAAGTGTAGCTTCAACAATGAACAAAAACAGTCAGTTTAAAGGTGAGTCAGAGCCCTGTGTCCAGAGCAGGTCTCCTGGGTTATGTCAGCCACCAGGCAGCTCTAAACACTGATCAGGGTGGTTAAACAGAAGTTAGAATATTGAGCAAGCATAGTACTAAATAAATTTAGGAAGTGTTGGAAAGAAATTCATCCATTTAAGTGACTTCCTTATTCTCTTGAAAAATTTATGTAAAGATATGAAACTAATAAGGCCTACGCTGTGTTCTGAAGAAATCTATATAAAGAACTAGGATGAGGTTCATGGTCTGTGGGACTATCATGTTTCACAGGAGCAATAGGATAGCATGCCAGGCCTTCAGGAGAGATATCAGGTAAGGTATTTAAACTAGGAATCATCCCACTCTCACAGCAACGCACACAGACTAACCTCTACCCAAATCAGACTTTGAAAATTGCCACAACTCCATTTGTTTTCTTAAATTTTCTTAAATTTAAATGTTTTGAATAAAAGAAAAAACTTTCAATGTTTTCATGAGGCTGAAAGTTCTTAAATATATTTGGAAACAAGTATTTTGAATTTCTCTTGCAAAATTTCAAATGTTTTCTTTAGAATTTGAACATTCTGCACAGATTATTTCACCCATAATTTTTCACATTGCCACTTTATTTCATGACATGTAGTATAGTGCATAATTTAACGTTTGAAAGATTAATTCTAATAAAATGCATCATTACAGATACAGCTTGCTAACTGAAGCATTGCATCCACTTCTCTAATATCAAAACATCCTCTGCATTGAAATAGTCTGAAGCTTTATATTAACAGTAAGTACACATTGAGTCTATTTAGACGTTTTTTTCCTTGATACAAGAGATAGTGCTGAGTTATCAAGATTGTTTGGGTTGTGGGAAACATGTTTTCTGTTTTTGAGATTCTTGCCAAACTGCTAAAAGTGATTAATATGTTGTTTCCCTCTGTCAAAAGAGTGCATATTTTAAACTATCACATCATTGCTTTAAACATGGCCCAATTCCACAGTGATGTTTCCAGTGTCCCACTCAGCTTTGAACAGTTGTTTAAAGATACATAGTTCATAAAACTCAAAGAGGTATTGGCAGAAATATAGAAAATTACATACTATATTTCTCCCCCAAATATTCAGTCACCAACCCTCTGGTAGCCCAGCTAAATCTTATCTGCTGACATCGTCAGCCTCTAAGAGGAGGATGTCCCATGCATTTCTAAAAGATTACATCACTCACACAACTTCTCTGAAGGCAAACAAAACAGTTCTGCAGAGAGAATCAATAACATCCTTCTATTAACTACAGGATATTCATAGTGAAACAGCATGGTAGCAGCCAAGAGACACTAATCTCCAAATATTCGCAGTTCAGAGGAAGGAACTGATGTTCTGCTCAGTTTCAAGGTGTTAGATCTTATTTATACCAGCCCACACTAGTAACACTATTTAGTTTCAGATATCATCAGTATAAAAGCCAAGAAGTAGCCCTGGTTCTTGTAGCTGGTCCCCACTACCTCAGAAATTCAACATCTGCACATCTTCTGAACAGTCTATGATGGTAAAAGAGTGCTTTGCCATTTTAGATTTCTCAAGAATGCCTGAGGTGCCTGAACACCTATAACTATTAAGTCCACATGGTTGCTTTGACTGGTAAAAACTTCTCAAATTCAGGAGTTTTCATTCAAAGCCCACTTCTGCTTGTCACAGGAGGGAAGGAGAAAAGCAGAAAGATTTGTTTCCAAGTGACTGTCATGGAATTTGCAGCCACACAGTTCAAGTACAAAATTTGACTTAGAGAAGTGTTTTTCTGTGAAAAGGAAATGATTAAACAATTCAAATATTCATTACTAATCAAGCATGGTATCCTTCTTTCTCTAGTCAGGTCATGTGTGCTTTCAAGAGCTGTTTCCACACCTTGGCCTCTTTCTCCTCAATGCTCTCATGTCTCAAGCTCAGGCACAAGAGCCCTGGGAAGGCAAGCAGAGCCACAGCCCGCAGGGGAAGGTGGACTATAAAAAGCAGCTTTCCAAGTGAGACTGGGAGAGGAATAACCGAGGTGAAACTGTTCCTGACAACATATAAAGAGTGACCACCCCATGCATTTTTGTGCATTTTGCATCGTGTCAGAGATGATATAAAAGAGTAGAGGGTTGCTTCCATCGCCAGTAAACTAGCTTTGGCTACAGCATCAGAAATACCAGCAGAATCAAAGGCCATACTCCTAATAACTCCAATGGTGCAGCCTTGCAGTGAGAAGCAGAGTTATTTGCTGCAGCATTCAGCAGGGTGCCCTTGCCTGCTTTTCCTTGTCATTTTACATGTCCTAATTAAGTTAGCAGCAGGAAGCTAGAGGGACGAGGACAGGTATGAATCTGATCTAGGCAGAAGCTCAGAGAGGACTTTTAGTTAAATAAATTTTTCCACTTTGTTAAAGTCTCTCGTTAAATATGAAGAGAAAAAAATTTATTTTCTAATTCTTTATCAGTATCACATAATAGCATTGGTGAACCTAGCACATATCCTAGTGTCTTGACTTTTATATAAAGCTGGGAAAGTCTCCAAGGCTTAAATAAAATCTTATCTTGGCTCTCAAGCTTGGCAGGCTTTTGCTTCTGATACAACACAGAAGAGAGGGCTGTTTTCTAGCTCTGTACCTGAAATAAGCTTATTTTCCAATATGTGTTTCTATTAGCCATGAATGCACTATATTCCTTTCACATAACTTCATAAAGTTGGGAAGGTGCTTCAGGTAACATAATGGCATCTTTTTGTACAAACTCTCATATCCTAAATAGTCCTTTTTGATACCATCACAGCCAGTAGCTAAGTAGGAGAGAAAGAAGATAATGAATCTCCTTTGTCTCTAGTGCCCATTGTAGCAAAACAGTCACAAAAGAACCTGCCCACACCAGTATAAGCCCCACCAGCCTGTTTCTCCTCAGTTGGCTTACAAAAGGGAATTCACTGCATACAACCCTTACAGCTCCTGAGGCTGTCATGAGTACGAAAGCTTTCACCGTGCCCCTGAACTCCACCCTAAGACAAACTCTGCTCCACGCTCAGGGTCTCTACTGTTATCCAGTTTCTCCTTGTTTAGCTCCTCTCCACACCAGGGTTTCATGGTTTTTCCTTTCATCTCAGTTCCTGGACAGCTGGAGGAATTGGGGAAGGAAGTTACACTGAGAAGACCATCTTTCAGATGCAGCAGTTTAAGTAGTTCAGAAAGCAGCACCTGGGTACTATGTTCCCAAGTGCTGAGACATTGGAAACCCTAGGACACCACTTTTGGTCCAGATGAGGGCTGCACATATCAGCCTAAACTCTCTTGAAAATATATCTATTTTGGCACCCCTATGAGTACCAAGTTATTTTTAAAATCTAAGGTCTTACACATGTAAGAGAAGAACATATGAACATCAGCTAAACTGGTTTCATCTGTTTTACCAGGTGAGGGGAGAGAAAAAGTGAGGTGAACTCCAGGGAGGCCACTCCCATAGCCAGGGCTACATCAGCAGAACCCAAGTTAGATGGAGGCCATCAGACCCTGACAAGAGCCCTGTTTTCCAGTAGACATTAGCATGCCCCCACACTGCAGCTAGTCCAGCTGAAACTGTCTTTGCACCTACACAGCAGAAGTATACCTATTTCACTGCAAACCTGAATAACAACCCAGGAAGAACCTGGACCTGCTCTCCCAGCACCAATCCCACTCCACCTGCAGACCCTCATAGTTCTGCCCACTGACTCTTTATGGGTGAGAGGGTGAAAGCAAGATTCAGTATTTTAGAAAACTATCCCCCCC
>VXAA01003591.1:897730-949385 GCA_013399115.1 Anseranas semipalmata | reverse complement strand
AAAAAAAAAAAAAAAAACCTAGCTTGCTATGGGAGCTTCCTTCCAGGTGCATTGTTAGGGAGCTGGGGTGATTTCCTGCAGCTGAGATGGAACATCTCTGGACTGCCTCCACCTCTGCTTACTCATAGAGGTCCACTTGGATTTGCCCCTTCAGCACACAAAGTTTGGAGCATTTTGTAACCCAGGAAATAAGCCCCACAACTTTAAGGGTTATCCATCAACCTTATTCACTGCTCTAATTCTAGCATTTCCCCTTCATTTGAATTACATGAGCTGACAAAGTAGTCAGAACCAATAACCATCCATTGGCTCTCTTTATACAGCTGTACAACCTGAAGCCATTCTCCCACTTAGGAGCAAAATTGATGTTACCTGAATATTAAGCCTTCCTCTGTGGGCCCCAAGGCCATATCGCTTTGCTGTAGAGGCATGGAGCTGGAAGTCAGTAATTTTTAATGTCTCTAGACCAAGTGGAGGACAATCTACAAAACAAAAGATTTATAAAAATTTAATAAATTAAAAAAAAAAAAAGCAAACCATAAACAAGTATTCAAAGTTTCTTGATTTCACTTATGCCAAACTGGCCAGGGTTCTCAGCTGGTGTAAACGAGCACAGCACCAATGAAGTTGATGAGAAATGGCAGCTTTCATGAAATCAATGAAGCAATGCTGATTTACACCAGTTGAGGATCTGGCTTTTTGTGGTTCTCATAAAATTGTTGTTGCTTGCTATATGCTTTTGTTTTTCACAGATATGCTGAGTATTTCCTGTCAAGTGCCTTTCAGTACAAAATGCCAGTAAAATGGCCTTTTATTTTTCTGTCTTTTGGCATTTTCTTTTTCATCTCTTGTTTTGATTTTTCCCCTGTACTCATTCCAAGCTACTGTATGAAGTTATGGTTCTAATTAAAATCTATTCTGGAAACTTAAATCACGGTCACTCACATTGCACAATAGCATCTGTTACAGAGGTCTGGGAGGCTGGACTGCTGAACTCAGAAGAGGTAATAACTGAGCACTGACCTGGTTTCAGCTGGGATAGAGTTAATTTTCCTGCTAGTAGCTGGTGCAGTGCTGTGTTTTAGATTCAGGATGAGAACAACACTGATAACACACTAATGTTTAGTTGCTGCAGAGCAGTGCTTACACAGAGCCAAGGACTTTTCAGCTTCTTGTGCTGCCCTGCCAGCGAGGAGGCTGGGGGTGCACAAGGAGCTGGGAGGGGACACAGCCAGGACAGCTGACCCAGACTGTCCACAGGGATATCCCATGCCATATGGCATCATGCTGAACAATTAATATGGGGGGGTTGGCTGGGGAGGGGGCTGCTTGAGGACAGGATGGCCATCAGTCAGTGGGTGGTGAGCAATTGTACTGTGCATCACTTGTTTTGTATATTCCTTTATCATTAATAATTTCCTTTCCTTTTCTGTCCTATTAAACTGTCTTTATCTCAACCCATGAGCTTTCACCTTCTTATTTTCCTAATTCTCTACCCCGTCCCACTGGGAGGGTGGAGGGAGGGAGTGAACGTCTGTGTGGTGCTCAGCTGCCTGCCGGGTTGAACTGCAACAAGCACAAAGAAGGCAATTCTGAAACAAGGGGCCATCTCTCTGAGCTCCAAATTGCACAGAGCCTTGAAGAAAGAAAAGCAGATGCCATTACTTTAACAGTGAACCAGTAATGCAGCAAGCTACAGCCTGGAGCTCTGGCTTTGGAAGACAAGACATTGGAAAGAGTCTACATTGTTATCAAAAAATACATTGTAGTCTAAGATGACCCCAGCCACCACACTGCTTGAGTCCCTCACAGTCCTCAACATATGTATCCTGGAAATACCATGGCAAGGTTAGGAAGATGCACTCCCAGTGTTTCACAGACGGTGAACAAAGGCACAGAGAGACATTTGGGGAGCATCTAAATGGTACAACAGAGCACAACTTAGGGACCCTGAAGTCAGCACCAATTGGGATTGGAAAGTCTATGTAGGGCAGAGGTGGAAAGCAGTGCCACACTTACTACTGAGATGTGTCTGACTCTCACGTGGAGTTTTATATTACTGTGTGCAAAATGACAAAATGTATATGAGATTTCCTATGCTCCTCCTCATCTCAACCTAAAACCCTCAGGAAAAATATTCTGTGCTGTCCTTTCACGCTGGTATTTCTTTGCTTATACTTAGGAAAGTTCTCACGGATATCCAGGGCCAAAGTTTTATGTCTTTATCAGAGGCACTAAAGACAAATGTTAAGTACTAATGTATTTTCTGAAGTACCAACTGAAATCTTAGTATTACACAAGAGACAAGATGTAGACAGTTTTTCATTCTGAAGAGCTTTCAATCTAATTATCCAAAACAGAGAAGAGACAGGATTTATAAGGAAAACCAGAGGACAGAGAAGCTCAGAGGATTTTTGTTTCATTGGCAGATTGTTTTAATTGCATTTCCTCACAGAGTGCTTCATCTTTCATTGCACTCTGCTGGAAGAAGTCTCAGGCTCTGACAGATCTCTACCAGCAGTAGATTATGTAGCTGGGAACTGCCTGCCCCTCTTTAACAAGTTCAGTTCCCCAGACAGGTTTGGAAAACAATCTCATGGGGTAATCCTTCAAACTCTTTTGCACTTCAGTATATTTTGATCTGCAAAATGCTCAGGCACTCAACTGCTACCCAGAAGTACCAAAAGCAAGCTGCTTTGTCTTAGTCAGTTCTTAAAACATCATTTAGCTCTGTTTACACCACACCTAATGCAAAGTTAGAAGGGCAATATGTAGGTACTGCTAGAAATTAAAAAAGTTGAAAATTCCCCAGAAAGAAAATAGCCAGTTCCATCAGCAATGGATCCAGTGAAGCTTGGTCTCTTCCAGATTGCATTTCACAGCCCAGTTCCCTGTTGCCAAATATCTCCCTGTCGCTCACAACCACACAATCTGCAGTCCTGTTTTCTTCAGCAGGGGTATTAGCACAATTTCTGTCTTCTCTGCAAAGACCTATTTTCATGAATCCTGTTTGAAACTTGCTATTTTTGAGCCTGGCAGCTGCCTGCCAGAGCTTGCTGAAGTTACCCAGCCCACTCAGATATTACTGGAGTGACATGCCAGTGTACATACAAAGAACTGGGTTTGGTTTCAGCAGACTGAAATGTTCCTAATTTATTATGAAATTGCAATATTCTGGGATTGCCTGTGGATTTCAGGCAGGGATTCTTAAACTGCAGGATGGGCTATTTGCAGGCTGAAGAAAACCTGCCTGCATATATTTGAGTGTATTACCTCAATTTCTAGAGAAACTGAAACCTAATAATAGACTCAGAAATGTTCATATGGATCTCAGTTAACCATGCCTGCATGCTCCTTATTTTTTAAGGATGAATTACTTGTATTGTCTGTGAATGCATCAGATTAACAGGCCAATATATGAAATGCTCAATTTAATGGGAGTTATCAATGGAAACAAGACCAGGCTCTAAGAGCAGGCAGGAGCTATCTACGATATGCAGTATAGATACTTTTGATGAAAACTGTGCAATGTGTTGTTAACAATATGTTGTCCTTTCTTCATATTGACAAGCCTTGTAATATGTCAGGTGAAATCATTAGGATGTTCACCAGCTATTCAATAATATCCAGGAATTTATTTTTTACTGTTATTCATATAAATTAGTAGGAGAGCACCTAACATGCTTTCTCAGAAAGTGAACTAGACTTTAAGCTGTCACTTCACTGATTTACCAAATCACTTAAAGGTAGTTTGTTGTTGTTGTTGTTGTCGTTGTTGTTTTGGGGGGGGTGTCTTTTTTAAACTTGGTAAGAAAACACTTGGCTGAAAATTAACGAAAAACATTATAAGGACATATGAGAAGTGGCTGAGGGAACTGGGGCTCTTTAGTCTGGAGAAAAGGAGGCTGAGGGGAGACCTCACTGCTCTCTGAAAGGAGTTGTAGTGAGGAGGGTGTCAGTCTTTTTTCTCAGGTGATAAGTGATAGGATGTGAGGCAATGGCCTCACATTGCACCAGGGGAGGTTTAGACTGGATATCAGGAAGAATTTCTTCATGGAAAAGAGTGTTTAGGATGGAAATGGGCTGCCCATGGAGGTGGTGGAGCTGCCATCCCTGGAGGTATTTAAGAGACCTGTGGATGTGATGCTCTGGGACATGTACTTGTACTGTTAGGTGGATGGCTGGACGTGATGATCTTAACAGTGTTTCCCAACCAAAATGATTCCATGATTCTATGATTCCCCTCACTGTTGGCCCCTCTTTCTCCAGTGACTATCCCAGTGACAACCAGGAATGGAGCAGCAGGATTCTCCATAAAAGACCATTGATTTTTGGATGTTTGCATCTGTGCAGCTCTGCACAGGGATGATATTCTTGGAGTGATCAAGCCCATTGTTTTCAGTAGCACTGATGTATGGAATTTGTGCTGTCCTTAAAAAGACTTTTGATTTTGCTTTTGAATGAAATTTTGTCTTCTATTTATAGCCATAATATTTGATTGTTAACACTTTAGAAATACCTATTTTTTCACAGGCATATGAATTCCATTTTCAATAAAGAGGTAAAATGAGATGTATCTTAGACCAAACCATTGACCTGTAATGTACAGAGATAGTGAGGACAAAGTTTTCTGCATGACCTCATCTGATTAACTCCAAGTTACTCTCTATAATACGATCCACCTAAAGTTGCCATTTCACTATAGAAAAAAAAATAATCCTGAGTCATATTTTGAATTTCAGTTTATCTACTCTACTTTATCGTTTCCCCCACCCCCACACACATTTTCTTAACCGTACTAGACATAAATAGTACAATCTAATTATTTTTAAGAAATATACAGGAAAAGAAACTGATTTATGGCATTCATACTGACTGTACTTTTAAAAGTATTGCTTTAATCTATTCTATGTAATTTTAAGAAATCTTCCATATAACATTGAAAACTACCACATAGTCAATAAGACTGTCTTAATGCTGGTTTTGAAAACACATTCAGAAGCTATAGAAATGAAGTAACATGAATAACCAGAGCAGCTTACTTTATAGATTCAACTTGAAATGACCTAATTATTTTGTCATTTCTTTAACTGCTTGAAAGAGGAATTATTATAAAATACAAGAAATTCATCTGTGGCTTTGAAAGACATTTAAATCTACAAAATATGTACATAAAAACTTAGTAAGAAAATCCAACAACACCTTTATGTTTTACAGTGACAGAAAAGCAAGCATTAATCTTGCAGATTTGGGGAAGAGGCTGAGGTATGGGCATTTCTCTCTTTCTGGCCCATATCCAACCATGATTTTGTGTGCAGTTTTCAACTGTGAGAAGGTATTCACTTTAGAAACAAGTCCTTAACAAGATGTCTGGATAAAATTAATTAATTCCAAGACCTAAAAAGAGACAGGGAGTGGATTCAGATTTAATAACATTTGCATCTTTAAGAACATTCTTGAGGGGTTTCCATTTCAAAATAGCTTTGTTAAAGGGCTATATCTCCATGTCCGTGATTTTCAATTTTGCTTCTGCTAGTCAGATGGAAGATTGTATCCCAGCAAAGGGCAGAAAGGCATTTCTGACACTTTGACACTGTTAGCCATTACCTTTCCCTTGAAGTCAGGAGGGGGAAACACTTAACAATTACTTCAGTCCCCACCTCACCTCCTGGACTCTGAACCTACCAGTTATAATTTAGGGCTTGCCTGTACCAAGAGGACTACCTGAAGGAGCTACTGAGCTCCCTTCTCCAGCCAGCACCAACTCGGGTTGCAATCTCAACTTGTCTCTGCACAGAGATATTAACCCAGGTCTGAAAGCAGTTTCAACCTCATGATGGCCATGCCCTAATGGTGCAACAACTTCCACTGAAAGTCTGATCAAAAAAAAAAAAAAAGCAAAAGACAAAAACCAAAAACACCCTCTGCAGAGCCAGCTTGGTTGTCTTTACACCTGCAGTAAGATTATAGTTGCCCTGCTGCAACATTAGCTGTTCTTTATGATAAAACTGTTAGCAAGCATTCTTAAAAACACAGATTAATGTCATAAGTAGAAGATACATATATATGAACAGGGCAAGGAAAACACTCTTTTTCATCTTCATTGCCTAAATTATTCATTTATTTTATTTTCTTCTGGTCTAAATAAAGATTGTCAGGTAATCATAGATTGTCTTTACAGCTCTTGTATCTAATAAGGATGCATTTAGGAAATCATTCTGTATTGTCCGTTTGGAGGCACAGTAGATAAATGATTGTTTTATTTAAAGAACATTTTCCATCAGTTTAAGAACCTGTTCAGTTTTTCAAACGGAAAGAAAAAAAAAAAAGCAGTAGCGGCATGTTTCCTTTTTACTTATTTTTCAGGAGCCATACCTATAATCCTTGTCAATTCCCTCAAGTCTGTGCTTGTCTAATTCCTCACACTCAGATCTGGAAATGGAGAAATATAAGCCTTGTGCAGTCTGACAATCTCCCTGACATTTGGAGGCAAAGTGTACTCTGACTATTTATTTTTTATGATTCCAAATGTGTTTTAGCTCCAGGAGCTTTCTCATTTTAAAATATGTAAGAACACCTTTGCACTTGAAAATATGTTTGTGGAGAAAGGATGCTACATTATAGAGATACAGCAGTTCAGAGAAGACAGGAGGAGGTCAAGACAGCACTGATGATGAGCTGACACAGAATTTTCTCTATGCAAAGAATGGTTTTAGAGACAAGATATTTTGTTTATGCTGTTGATATCTGTAGCTTTGCACCTGGGGCTTGAGCCAGCACCACCAAAGTCAATGGAAGAGCTCCAATTGGCTCAAACAGAAGTCAGCTCAGGTTTTCACTATGAAAAAGACCTCATCACCCTCCCAGTGTGACTGATTTCTTTAAGTTGTGCATTTTGCATCAAAGCATACACTTCCATTATGATCTCCAGTAATGCAGCACAACCCAAGTTCTCACTGCAGTCAGCAGCAACAATGGACAAAGAAGTATCTTTAAAAATGATGCCGGTCTAGAGGTTCAAAAGCCCATATTGCATATCTTGACCTTCATGTGGCAAGTTTCCCATGTAGGGGGATAACAGGGACCAGCAGGCACCTACAGTAACAGAGATGGTCTGTCACTGCTTGGAAGGGAAGCAGTATGGTGCCAGTGTGATGTGCTTTGGGATGCTATTTCTATCTCTAATAGCAACCTATTGCTGTAATCAAAACCAGTTTCTTCTTTCTGCACACACATTTGCCTATTAAACTTGGCTACAGTCTTGTCCCTTCTCCAGAGACCTTGTTCTCTGAGGACCCAACACATATCTTGCTGACAGTGTGCTCAGGTGTCTCATGGCAAAATCACTTGTCATAAGGCAGATGTGCTTTTAGTTTCTGATTCCCTATTTCTTTTTCTGGGCCACCCCAAAATAGATGTAGAATTTAGGCTTCATAAGCAAAACACTTAAACATAATTAAAGAAGAAACTGCAAATCTATGAAGATACTGATATAGGTAAGATAAGCACACAAACATATATTTTGGGGAATGAAGACTTTACCACATATTATTCATGCTATTTTGATTCAGTTCTTAGATCTTTATAGTCTTAGACAAAAGTTCTTAATGAAGTTAATATAATAAGTTTTACCCTATTAGCTAGCTTTACAGCTTTTCCTATGAAACATGTTGTTGATAATTCATCTTCCAATAATGGAAACTTTTAGTGGAACTCTGGCAGTCTAACACCTGTGTCTCAAATAATACTTAGGTCACAGATATGCAACATATTTCAAAACTGTAAAGCACCGGGAAGGTGCATTTTTAACAGTAAAAGCACATTTCTGCTGGCCTGCTACTTGCTGAAAATATCTTTTGATTGCTTTACTGTCATGGACAGCCTTTGTGGGGGCTGAATTAATCAAAATAAGGTTCTTCATTTTCTAAAAAATTTGTTATATTTACTGTCTTAAGCCGTTTGTAGGGGGAACGTGGTTTAGCTAAATTTTGCTGTTTTGAAGATGTGATCGTGGAAGTGTGAAATTTTCGCAGATGTTCATGAGTCACACTCTATACTTGGTATGCCCCAGCTTTTCCCTGGAAACAGCTCCATGTATTTCAGTCTGAGCAGTTTTCTGACTTTGTTCACATACAAAGTATTGCTAGCAATGCATGCTAGTTTGTTTTCTGGCATGAATTCAGACCACCAACCCCCGTGTGCCCCAGATTAATTGAAACAGTACAGGCAGAAGAAGGTTCTTCAAGTGCACACATTTTGCTTTTATTTGCTTTTTGTTATAAACCCATTCCCAGGGCACCAAAAGAACAAAACAAAGCAATGTACACTTACAACAAATCCCCTATATAGAAGTTAAAATACTGAATTATAGTCCCAGGTCAAAGATCAATTAAAGGATTAAATAGATGCCAAAATTTTCTATCCTAAGACAACGTTAATTGTTCTCTAATGTTGCATCAAAACTATATATTTTTTCTAACACAATCAGAAAGCGCTGGACAGGGGTTAAGATGTCAGCAACTTATACAAGAAGGAGAGGACAGTATTTATCATAGCACTGCAACATACACTTCTCTTTGTTGTCGTTGCTGAAGATTTAAAATAAAACAAACAAACAAAAAAAGAAGCAGCAAACTTCTGGATAGAAGCCACAAAACCCAGCTTTGGTAGAAGGTCTGAGCCAAAACCTCCTTAACTCAGGAGGAGCATTTTCATGGGCTCTAGGTGAAGGCAAAGCCTCAGTGAGGCTCCCACAAATGTGACCCATCTTTGAGCTACTTTTGATGATCTAATATGCTGCTGCTTTGTAACCATCTTCTCCAGGGACTTCAAGGCCACCAAAGTTATGTCCTCACCACATCTGATACCAGTGACACACAGAGCTCTTCCGTGACACAAAGATACTGAACACTTCCATGCTTCTTTTGTGCCACCTGAACACTGGACTGATGGCAGGACTGGGCACAGCAGTTACCTGAAAGGCTGCAGGGAGCCAACTCTATGCAAGAGTAAAAGTGTCTCTTCTGTTTTTGAGGTTCAGCAAAAATTCACCAGTTAAAATCAAATAAAGAATAAATTAAGGATTATCTTGATCCTTTAGGTCAGATCTGACATGAAATCAAACATTTTTGGAATTCAGAAAGTAGTCTTTTTTTTTATTACTCTTCACAGTTTTGCTCCCTCACACATCCAGATTGTGGCTGGTTCTAGATGTGACAAAACATCATATTTAAGCAGGAAGAGTTTCTATTATTCCTGGCACAGCTGGAGGCAGGAATTTCCAGAAAGCCTGTTCTCTTGGAGTTTTCTGGCCAAGCTTTCAGATTCAGGAGGTTCAGCTAAACTCCAGACACCATATAACCTTCCTGGAGCTGCTGGCTGCTCCCATCATACAGTCTACCTAGGAGGTGACATGATTTATGACATGGGCAATACAGGAGCTCTATCCTCCATGCACGGAGTCGGTGTGCCTGGGCACAAGAAGCATTTCCCAGTTCTCGTCCTGGATCTGGACCTTGCTGCCTGTGATCCTTCTGCTAGGGGTGAAGGAGCAACTATGCCCATAAATGCCTGCAGGCAGCCTCCTCCTCCAGGTGGTATGGAAATACTGCCCATAGCTCTTGCATGTCTTAAACTGGGCTTATCTCACTTTTCCCTCTCTTTTCTTCTCTGTAGGAGAAGAAAAAAGTGGAGGAAAGGGTGTGGTTGCAGGTAGGCACCCAGAGTTTCTGCTGTGCTTGCCCATGGGGATGCCACCCACACTGACCTGACATGGGAAATGACCAGGGTGGGAATCATACAGCTTTGTCTTCCAAACACCATCAGAGCAACAGGGCCCTAACAAAAGAAGTGATGTGATAACAAGCTGTATTCAGTGTGGACCATCGCCCTATGGAGGTGTTAAGTCTCACTGTAGGCATAGCCCCAGGAAAGGTTTCCAGTTGCTTGTAATACAAGGTACCCTTTCATTTGTATCCAAACTTGACGAGTCCTCTACTTTCTCTACAGAGGAATATGTGTATTTAGTTGCTCTGAAAATGAAATATTATTCCCTTTAATAGCCAAAAGAATACAGCTTGAAAAATATCATACCAGTTCTCAACTTTTTATTATAAGCTTTGAGTAAGACTGACATATGTGCTATTCATTTTAAAATGTCTCCTCTGATGTTTTTCAGAAGCACAGGATAAAGACTTTCTGTAATTCCAGTTAAAGCCACAAAACTGAGTACAGACATCAAAAATGAGAACCACTCTTTTCTTTCCAGATCCAAACAAATCGACTTAGCCAAACAATGGAGAAAAAAACAGAGTCAGACTGCTTGCAGACTGGCTGGGTATAGGACTAAAATTACCATTAAAATGCATATCTATCCAAGGTGCTCATGCCAGAAATAGCTTAAAATATCAAATCACTGAGATATATACCGCAAGACCAAAGATTCTGCAACAAGAGCATAATTGTAGCTATTTAAAATAAACATTGAAACTTGGAATACCATTAACAAGTATAAAATCAAGACAGAAAATAGCTACTATCTTAAGATACTACCATGGCCCAATAAATAAGACACCTTTAAAGTGCTAAAGTTTAACCACTTTAAAAATTCTATTTGAGTATACTTTATCAAAAATAGTATAACTACATAAAAACATTTGTATGAGTATAAAAATGTCTTATGATACAATCAATTCCCCCCTCCATACAGAAGCTAATACCCATAGCTAGGTATAGCACATTCACTATGCAGCTCTACAGAGTGACAGCATAGTCATATAACCTGGAAAATTGTCTAAACTTCAGGTCCTGGAAATATGGATCTACCAAGGATTTTGGGGCAGAGCCACCCATTCTAGTTCAAAGCAGGGATCCCAGGCTGCAGGAGGGAAGTATCCAAATGGGAGGACATAAGAAAAGGGCTGTATATCCTCCATCACAAGAATCAGAATTATACATCTCGGGCTATAGTAGACATAGTGGTGAAATAGATATGAACAACTTCAATCACTGTCTACAAACAGGCAATTTCACTGAAATAAATGGCACTACTCTGATATCACCCAGTTTTCACGTCCTCTCTCTCCCGAGCTCACACTGAAGACCACACACNAAAAAAAAAAAAAAATGCTGAACGATTGTAAAAGTTCTCATTAGTACTGATGAACCATTAAATTTTATCACCACTGTTATTGTTGCCTCCATTCCTAAGTACTAAATTTACACTTGAGAAACACTGAAATCAGCCACTTACTAGTCAGCTCTACTTAACGCCATTCAACTTTTAATCAAGTTTAAGTTCTAGCATAGACCAAATTGTATTAGTTTCACTTTCCTAAAAGGTGGAAAATGTGCTGAATGTGATATCAAAACAGATGTGTTAGCGTGCTTTCATGAAGCAGTCCAAAGGTTAAGCCAAGTAAATGAGGGATGAAGATAGAATCACTTTGCTACTCACTTTTGGGTTTCATAGTAGGCTGTTTTCTACCAGTTTAGCTCTCTGACTTAGCTCTTGGTAGTAGCCAGCGAACTTCAGAGCCAGCACAATGGAGTAGTATGAGCTATGCCTTTAGGCAGCAGATAGTCATTAGTCTTAGCTGTAAGTTGAAATGTCATCTTTCATTTTTTTCACGATGAAAACTAAAAATATGCATTTACCAACAGAATGTCGAATAGAAATAGTCTGTATCTGCAGTGATACCTAGGTGAACAGCGTAGGACCATCTTTCTTAGAGTCATTCCTCCCTGTTGATTTGTGAAAAATTAATCCTTGCCGATTTCAGATCTTCCCAAAGGATATGTGGCTAATCAGAAGTGGCATTAAAATTTGCTTCCCCTATGTGTAGACAAACACACAGTTGCAAACACACCTTCATGCACAAAGCAAGAAGACCCTCAAAGGTGGGCTGGCCACTTAGCAGAGCAAACCATCACACCCCAGCACCGAACTGTGCTTATAGCAGCCCCTTGCACTTAACTATCTCTCTTCCTGTAGCAGTAGTTACAGAGCTGCCCGCCACGAGAAAACTTCAGCGAGCAGTGGGAATGCTGCTCAGGGCTCAAGGTTTGTTTGCGAGTTGTCACCCTGTGCAGGCTAGTCTCAGCTGCAGCCTAGCCCTCCTCCAGGTTGCACATCTGGGCTAAATACTTGACCTATATAGAGAGCTTGTGACAGGAAATACCTAAAATCTATCCAACTTGGTTTTAAAACCTTTTATACGGTGTAAGTCTCAGCTTTATGGAGACCTGGTGTGTCTGCTCTAGCAGTGAGTTTAGACACTTAAATGGTTTTTTTTTTCTAAAATCACATCTGTTGTTACTGTTTTGTATGAAATAATAAGACGAATGAATAAAAACAAACACTACTCATAAAACATAGAAGTAGTGCCTGGAGTTGCTGCTCAGACAGTGATTTCAGAAGGAAGTTGTGTGGTTACAATTAACCCGATTTCAAACCGTGTGCTCCTTCCCTACCCTTAAAAAGGAATGTTTGTATTTTCTTGAGCACCATAAAAGAAAAAAACAAGTTTTGTTGGCTTGTTTGCTCTTTAGTTAATTATTCGTTTTGATAGACTTTTTCTTTTTTTTTTTTGCATGGTCGATCCATGCACAGCTCTAATATTGTAATAAAAAGTCAGAAGTAGCTGATACATTTAAAGACTTGAACGGTGGAAACTGTTTTAGTAAGGGGATGAAAAACTGGCCAAGTGCACACAGAAAATAACTGGAGGCTCTTTGGATATGCCCAGAAGTCCTAAAAAGCAAAAGATTTAGGAACTCATATAACAAAGCTTTCTTCCTTCCTTTAGAGCACCCTAAGTCCAAGCTGTTGCGCCCTTGAGAAGCACCCTGAAAGCAGAGTGTTTAAGAGTTCAAAACAGCAGGAAGTAAAACTTCAAGAAACAATTAAATCTCAAAGATTTGAGGAAATCAACTCCAGGCCTGGACTGAAATGTGACTACCCACGAAAGAAAGAAAGAAAGAAAGAAAGAGAGAAAGAAAGAAAGAGAGAAAGAAAGAAAGAGAGAAAGAGAAAGAAAGAGAGAAAGAAAAAAAGAGAGAGAGAGAAAGAAAAGAAAAGAAAGAGAGAGAGAAAGAAAGAGAGAGAGAGAAAGAAAGAAAGAAAGAAAGAAAGAAAGAAAGAAAGAGAGAAAGAAAGAAAGAAAGAGAGAAAGAAAGAAAGAAAGAAAGAGAAAGAAAGAGAGAAAGAAAAAAGAGAGAGAGAGAAAGAAAGAAAAGAAAGAGAGAGAGAAAGAAAGAGAGAGAAAGAAAGAAAGAAAGAAAGAAAGAAAGAAAGAAAGAAAGAAAGAAAAAGAAAGAAAAGAAATGCTAAAGGAGAGGAGTGGAGTTGCTGGGCAGGAGGGGTGCTTTCCCTGGGAACAGGTCCATGGATGGTGTTTGTGTTCACTGTGGGACAACCCCAGGGCAGCACAAGGGTCCCACCGGAAAATGTGCCACCAATGCAGAGATCTAAGCACAGAGCCCAGCTCACACAATTATTCCCTGAAGTAATTTCTCAAAAAGGCAAGATTTTTAAGGAGCTCAGAAAACATACAAGCACCCTGCAGTCAGGCTCTCCCTTTCCCACATTTCACCAGCTCTGTTTCTCGTGAGCTTTTGCTTATGTTCCCAAACGATTTTAGTTTTCAGATGACTTTTTAGCTTTCAGATGTCCATTGTGAAGATGGCACAGTGCACATACCATAGCCCATCCATTTTAACTCACCATCTCTACCTGCCTTGAACTAGTCATGGAAGAACCAATTTAGGGAACTTAAAAAAAAAAAAAAATGCCTCAAGCCCAAGCAAGCACCAGGATTCTGTGGTTTTAGAAGCTCCATTAATATCTGCTAAATTTTGAGTGCTCAGCATTTTCACTAGCCTCTGAGCTTCCTGCCTGCAGAAAGAGAAACACTAAAAATACCATGAGAAAGACATGGCACTCAATATTTCTAAACTGATCGGAGGGAAGGACTGGAGGTTCAGCAGGGAAGCTCTTGCAAAGCTCCAGCTCCATGCTAGAGAGCAAAGGAGCAGAAACAGTTCAAGCAAGGTTCAGACAAACATCTCAAAGGGTGGGCACATCTCCAACCCAAATGACTGAGTGTCCAGAGGTCCTTCCTCCTTATTCCAGCTTCCTATGATTCTGCAGCTTTGTGCAGCCCACAAAAAGATTCCCGAAATTCATTCTGTCTAAACATCTTTTCTGCTTTGTTTAAAAATTCAGCCCTGGTCCAGCAAAGGCTCATAATCCCAGGCTAAACATTTGGCACATAGGTCTCACTGATGCAAAGCTAAGTGTGTCAGAAGTTTCAAATGACATCAAATGTGAGTTTTTAGTGAGTTTAAAATTGAGTGCATGCATGCATGTGTGCTTCCTCAAGGCCCAGAGATCCACACCAAAAGCCATGCACTCACCAGCCAGTGAATTCAATTAGGATTCCTCAGGAATGCATTCAAATAAACCCTAACATACACTACTTGCCCAGTGAGGTTTGACATCCGTAACCTGGAGAACAGTCTTGCGCTAGCAACAGAGTCCAACGCAGTCTTGTGTTGCCGACAGAGTCCTTGCCTCTGCTGCAAAGCTTGAATGTGCTAATGTGAAAAGTTCAGGCCATGATCTGGGATTTATCATTAGCTCATTCACTGCCATGGACAGCCCATTGTCCCAGCCACCCACAGGAGCAGGAAGTATTCACTGGGCATAGGTATTCTGCACTTGGAAAGCAGTGGAATAGAGAAAGCTTCAAGGCAAGCTTCCCTGAGCATAACAAAATGTTTTTCAACTTGCTAATTAGAAGGAAAAAATCTGGTTCAGGATTAATGACTAGAAATATGGAACAGTTTTGCAAAGGAATAGTTCTGTGCTATTTTCTCTCCATGCTTTCAGAGACCTCAGTGGCATTTTAGCCTCATAACTCCCATACTAGCATTTTTTAATTGTATTTTGAAAAGTTTCCCATTCTAGTTCTCTTGTAAGAGTGTATGGGCTCTCTCTCAATCAGTCGTTGCCATTTGACTAGCACTTCAAGTATTAAAAAAACAAAGTACACATATTACAAAGTTGCATATTGTTAGCAACATCAAACAATTCAGATATGTCTGCAATATTTTGTATTATTAGCCTTCATCATGATTTGGATTATTTAGAAAGTAGGTCCACAAGAATTTTTTAGCCCTCTTTTCATTTAATAGTTTAAAATAACACTGAATGCCTTCAGCTGCTGGATGAGCTTTGTTCTTTGTTCATTGTGGACTTGAACTATTGCTTGCAAACAGACATCATCCTTTTTTCGTTATGGAAGTGTTTTCAGATCCTAAGCAACAAGCAGTACTTTTGCAGGAAAAAAAAATGGATCTAGAGTATCTTATTCTTTTTTTTTTTCTTTTTCTTTTTCTTTTTCTTTTTCTTTTTCTTTTTCTTTTTCTTTTTCTTTCTCTTTCTCTTTCTCTTTCTCTTTCTCTTTCTCTTTTTCTTTTTCTTTTTCTTTTTTTTGCTTTTGCTTTTGCTTTTGCTTTTGCTTTTGCTTTCTTTTTTTCCTTTTTCTTTTTTTTCCTTTTCCTTTTCCTTTTCCTTTTCCTTTTCCTTTTCCTTTTCCTTTTCCTTTTCCTTTTCCTTTTCCTTTTTCTTTCCAATAAATAAAGAATTCAGTCGTTCCAGCAGAGAAAGGATGTTACACCTTGTGATTTCAGTGGCCAGATACCTCAACCCTCATTCCTCCTGAGCAAGTTTGGCAGCTGAGGAATTTATCTCAGCCTCATTTTCTCTTCTGAGCCTCATGCATCCCACCCATCTCTGGATCTCTTCAGTGCCTTGGCTCAAATGGCAGCATTTGCAAAGGTCTTTGGAAGAAGACTCATAGCTTTCTGCTTCTGTGTATGATCCCTCAATCACCCGTCCCTCTACAAGATGGAAACAAGATTTCTGAGGCCCCTTTTTGTCACTTACATATGTCTAATGAAGTACCTGATACAAAGGAACTGGACCGGATGTGAGACACTCTTCTGAGGAGCCTGGGAGAGATTTGGACTGTAGTCCTCTGCTGGGATCCAAAAGCACCCAGAGAAGTCTAACAGCAACGTATCTTCCAGAATAGCTGCAAGGAATCTTTCTCTACATCTTGGGATAGTCCTGAGCCCTGGTTATGACTGGTGCTGGCTATACATTCCTTCTTTTAATCAGCCCTGTATTCACCAGCAACACTCTTGTCTCGCCTTAGGAGAAACTTCCTTTTCTGGGCTGTGCAAAATGCACTGAGGACTGGGGCATGTCCCCACCTGCATCCAGGAGCATATCTGAGTCCAGATTTACTCTAGGAAATTCCATATATATAACCCATATATAACACAGATGTACTTTTGGCAGAGTTCTCAATGGAATTTTTGCCTGGAATTTAAAGTGTGCAGAGAGAATGTGGATTAAATATTTGGTGCAATAAAACTGGGTACCTTCCATCTTGTGATAGCAAATATCATTCTAACTGTTTTTGAAATGTTTTTTGTAATTTCTCAGTACATAAGCAATTAAGAGGAAAAACAGAAAATTCATGTTGTCAGAGGCTGAATTTTAAGTTCTACTTTTACACAATCACATACAAAGAAGATACTGTTCAGAAGTCCTGTCGTGCATGGGACAAACTCATTACACTATTGAAAATTATCTTGAAGAGAAAGAAGTGCATGTTAAAGCCAAGTAGGGCATTAGGGTTGGTAGTAATGGTGGTGATAGGGACTGGTTACATTCAGATTTGAAATCGACTCTTTTAAGAAACTTTGAACTTTCCCCTTCATTTGACGTATGTTATAGGAGCACTCTGACAGTAGAGCAGAGCCATAAACCTATCACCATCAAATGCAGTCTCTCTGAAGAGGAGAAAATAAAAATACTCTAATTTCTGGGAAAGAATGAGAGAGATGGTTTTCAGTTGCTCCCACTGCAAGCACTTCATTTCCCAGGACGTGATGATTAATGCACTCAGGCAGTTTACAGTAAACCTCAGATGTATTAGAGTCAGGAGAGACTTGGCCTCACTCTGTACTCTCTTGTCAAACAGAACTCCCATTGAAATGGGATCAAGAAGATTGTTTTACTCTCCAAAGTTCATATGAGGAAATAGGGAAAAGGCAAATCTGGGGACAACCGAGACCACAGACCTCTTGGGCCCTTCCATAGGCCAAAGCAAATTCTGGAAGTCAAACTGGGACTTTTGGGGCTCCTCTTCAGGTTTCCTTTATGTTCCAGACAGAAGGATCAGTCTTGTAGAGTCAACAAGAAGGGAAATGCCAAGAAAGTTACTAAATTTGTGACACCTGGGAGCGTGAAGAAGAAATCATCTACAGGAAGCACTCAAACCCCATAACCCAAGCAAGCAAATCAGATCTAGGAAACTCTATCAGCCATTGTCTGGATGAGGTATGGATGTCCAAAAGAAAAAGAACAAGCTGAATAGAGGACTTTGGTGCTTAAGTTGCGTCTGAGTCCCATTTTAGATGCAAAAATCTCCAATTAATTACTACTTTTCCTTTAAGACAACTAGAAAATTTGCATGCGCAGCATAGGTGCCTAAGTTTCCTTTTAGGTACCTGCAGTTCAGCTTTGAGACATATCCAGAAGTGTCTCCTTCTGAATGGTGAAGATCTGTCTGCCATGTACTAGGACTCAAAACTGAGCATTCGTCCGTCCACATCTCCTGAAGACATTAGTGTGCTGTAAACATGTCCAACATACAAGGCCCAAAACATGGTCACCAGACAAGACAATGGAAGAGGGTGTTTCCTTTTATCTAATTTCAAATGATTGCCCGGATGGTCAAAACATTCTCATTGTTGACGTGAATGCATATCTTGCAGGGAAGGTTGCTGAATTCACATCAGGCTACTAAGGCACAGGTGCTCCTATGCTGTGGGAGATAGTCCTCTTTTCATAAAGCTCAGAAGGAGACAAAGAGGGCTGGAGAACAAAGATGAGTGTGATTCTCCAACCTAAGGGCTAGGGGATGAGAAATCCTGCCCAGAGGATTATTTTCATATTTGTATTAACTCATAATGGATGAAATAGTGAAATATCAACTACAGTAGCAACCTCTGGTACCAAAATAATTCCTACCGCAGCCATGTTTCTAAGGACAGGAGATTCTCAGAGTGCAATCTGTCATCTTGAGCACAAGACCACGTCACTTTCAAAAGTCCTGTATTTTTTAGATGCATATAACTATACAAATTAACAGAACACTTCAATAACAACTTCCTGAAGATTCAAGTTGAATTGTTACTTGAACTTTGTCTTTGGAAGTTATGTTGATCACAGCAGAAGAACACTAGCAGCTACATACCCACATAACTCAAAAGTAGCCTAAGGCTGACTATACTCACACAAGAATTGTGTCAGAGACTTCATGTTAATGAAAAAAAAAAAAAGTAATAACACCCCAAGTAGAACTATAAGTGATTAACAAAATAAATAAAAATTAATCAGGAAAGCTATTCACTTTGAATGTAAAATTTTCCATGTCGGTAACTAGAAACTACAGAGCAGATACATTCTGTAGTAGAAGGAAGTGCAAGGGAGTATAAGCTGCCAGCACATGAACTATGTTTAGCTTATGTATACAATAACAGTTATTACATTCCTTGTTTGGACTGTTTGATTCAGCAGCACATTTGCAAATGCAGCATCCTGCTAATGTTTGTGTGAAAGCAGCAGAGGAGCTTTATTATTTACTGGTTATCAGAACTGCACATTTACAGTATTTTCATACTGTAAATAACAACAAGTAAGCAGAAGATTAAGTCTCTGGTTGCTTTCACTACTAAATCAGATATTCAATTTCATCTGTGATTAATAGTTACTGGAAGTCACTATGGTCTGCTGAAGCTTGCTGGCTTTTGTGTGATCTTCTGCAATATCAAATCCTAGTGGACACACTGAGACTCAGCCCCACGCAGACCATTCAGTGCAGGTTTGGAGCTCATTTATGTGTCAGAACAGGAAACATTCACTCTTCCTAATCCAAGAGTAAAATGTGTTTCTCCATATCTGACATATTAGTAGTATTTCATATCATTTTTATAAGACATGCTTGTAAAATATATTTTATAGTGTATTGGGCCAGATTCCCATTTATAAGACAGCTCCTTGAAACATCATTCCAGAATCAGAAAGTCACACTAAAGCCTCTTTTTATTAAGAAAATTGATGTAGTTCACCGTGGAAATGAAGAATAAACCTCTTATCTTTACTTGTCTCCATTTAACCTGTAATAACATGGATGGTACAAATCCTTGCTTGCCAATATCAGTATGTTACCCAGCAGAAAGGAACTATTTTACTTCCAAAAGAAGACTCAGATATCTATCAACAGACTCTTCAGAATATCCTTTGTAATCTAATTCAAACAGGGCTAGAAAGATTGTTAACTGAAACCAAGTGCTCTAAAGATGCTTTAAATGATCCTCACAGACTTCCTCTGATGTCTTCATAGGCACTCTGACTCTCAGAGTCACCATCTGGCATCTTTTCATTCCCCCTCTTGTTTTTCTCACCTTTTTTGTTGCCATTTTTAGCTATGGGTAAAAAACAGAAACAGTTTTCCTTTTACACCTGTCAAGTTGATTTAGCACTGCCTGTTGATGGCATGGAGAATAAAATGCCTTGCTCATCTCTGGTTGGGCTCCAGCCCTTCTTGCACACAACAGACACCCAAAGTATCCTGTTATTCCCCATAATAGGACTATAAAACCATAAGGCAACAGAATTATAAATGTTCCTTTTGCTGTACTACAAGGAAATTAGACAGGTATTTGCTTCAGAAGTAATGATGAATCAACATTCCAGTGTATTTCACTAACAATATGTAATAAAAAAAACACCTAACACCTCTTGAAGTCAACAGAAAGCCAGAGAAAGGCTTCCAGAGAAGCTGGGTAAGCCCCTGAAAGAGGTAGCTGTGGTGTTCAGTGATCAGCATCCTCCTTGGCTCAGGAAAGGAAGTCCCCATCAGCAAAAATCAGAGAGCAGCAGTATTAGATAGCCATGGTCACAGTGACAGCTAAAGACCCTTATCCCATTGTCCACACACTTTATTCTTGTCAGGGCATGGATACTGTGTTCAGGCAGGTTACAGAGAAGTAGCTTCTGCATTAGATATATAACTGCACAGATATTATGGTTATGACCAGCCTTGAATGAAATCCCATGCAAACAGACTCTAAAGCCCTCTTTGATTCATGGCTTATTGAATTAAGAAGGACCAAACCATCCATTAAGGTAGCTCCCAGGGACAGAAAGATTAAAGGTGATTGTCTGCTCCTAACATGACTGATTATTGCTATCACCTCTGTTTTCTCTTGGGGAATGTTTGTTTGAGCTGAGTAAACGTTATGGGAGTGTTTTGCATGTGTAATCACTTGATTTTAAATTTCCGCTGCATCAGAGCTTTGTTTGTTTCTGTTTTCCACGAGTAACTAAAAACAAGTATTAAGGGCACATATTTGTGTGTTCATTTCAAAAAGTCCTACTTTATAAGACAAGCAGTACCACAAGACATAACCTTACCAGAGGCCTGACAAGAAGGTCAGATTTGTCACATACTTTGCATAATAATGCAGCGGTGCAGTCCCCCTGCCCCCCTTCATAATATAATCACAAGCAGCTATTTTGTGTGAATATGACAATCAAATTTCAACTCTGTATCCAGACAATAAGTCTTTCAGTAGTCTGCTTTTTACATAGGCAATGAATTGGGCCAGGCTCAAAAAATCCCTGCAAGAAAAGGCTCAGAATTTAAAAATTCAAGAAATTACTTCTTGTGCACCATACCTTCAACTTCCAATACTTCATCGTTTTGATAGATTCTAAGTTCACATAGCTGACAGAAGTCTTCCTGACAAACCCAAAAGAAATTATTGAGATTTGATTGTGAACCATTGGAATGACCTCTCTAACCAGCTCACTGAACAGAGAATAATATTAAAAAACAAGAATGAGTTCAAATAATGAGTGACTCAGAATATGCTGGTATTTCAGGGACAGGTCTAGGCTCAGATTCATATTATTAAAATCTATTCAGTGAAATCATCCCTTTTTTAAAAAGGTATTTTTCTCACCTTAAAAATTAGTTTGAATTCAGAGAGGCTTGCTAGGAGAATTATCATAGAAAATGGTGTTCTCTAGCATAATCAAATGTGTTTATTCTAAATTTTTTCTCATGTTATATTATTCATTGAAGCCATGGCTAATCAAAAAGTTTTGGCCAATTTTGAAGGCATTGCTCATTATTCATTCTTAGTCATCCTTTGTCCTCTTTTGTTGTGACATTCTTTAAAGGATGGGCTCTTAAACAGAATGGTTGTGTTATGTTTTATTATTCTACGTGTTTGTAGAAATGCTGAGGAGAAAAATAGAAGCTGCTAGATGAAAGAAAGCTCATTAGAAGCCAGATGTTTTCATCTTTGCTTGTCACATCTGGCAATTAAAACATGGTACAGGTCATATTAAAATTCGTGTGAGATATTCCAAAGAGCATGTAGGCCTAATGAGTTCATTCTTAGAAGGTGCTAGTATAAGAAGTTTAAGCAAAAGTTTTAAAATTACAATCTACATTCTAGGTCACAGGAGTGCTCCACTTTCTCTGGACTTCTCGGGAATGGGAGCCAGTTACAAGGCTGAAGACAGAGGACAGCAGTGGGTTAGATAACAGCAACACTGATAATATTCCTTGTTGCTATATGAGTCATTTACCACTGAATAGCCTGCACTTAAATGTCAGCCTCTTTATGCAGTCATGCCCAACCTTCATTTCACCGTCTGATTCAGTTCTCTATCCCCAAAGCCTATTTCTTGTCCCCTCTAATCCCTGCTGAATTACTGGCCACTGCCCCATCTCCCTTCACACCATCCTCTCTAAGCTCCCTGACACAACTCCTAAAGCCGCTGCTGGCACTGCTGTCTGCCAAACCCACACCAGCCTTCCACCCCATCTGGCTCTCAGCCCTTGCATTCCACTAAAATGCATCTTGCCAACATTTCTAATGACTTCTTCCTAGCTGGAGCTCCGAGACATTACCCCATCTTTGACGTGCCAGCAAAGTTCAACGTGCCGGATTTCAAACGCCTTCGGAAAACTGACTTTAATGACTCTCTTTGCTCCTAGACTTCCTCCTAACTCTCTAGGTATGCATCCAGCATGCCTGCCCATTTTCAATCCCCCCCCTTTTGCCTTTCCATCTTTTCTCTAGCTAATCCCACACAATTTTGGCAAGCAATGCTGATTCACAATCTACCTCTTCCTTCTATGTTTCCTTCTGTTCCAGCTGGAAACCTGGTGTGTCTTGGGAAACCTTATCTTATATACATTCAGCTATCCGTTCAATGCTTTTCACTCTCAGTTCTTCAGAATGAACAAATTCACTGTTCATCTGCCAGTAACACCATAACCTAGTCAAGTTTTCAACTTCACGCCCTCCTCAGGTCTTCATCACCATTCTGTACCAATGTCCTTCCATTTTTTCCTGAATAACATCTCTATGATATAGCTTTTCCTTTTCATTCACTCATTGAACTCTCCCCAAGTCTTCATTTTCTCATATTAGATAAATGCCTCAATTAATGTAATATCAGTCTATTTTTATACATTCCAATTCTTTCCACAAGATAATTTTCACATGTGCTTGCAGTGGCCATGTTATCCTCTCTTTGCCCTTCCTCACTGACACCTCAGACATCAGCTGAGCACAGATTTCTCTCCCCATCATTTCTGGCTTGCTAGCTGCGATGGGACATCCTTCCTAGTGTTTTAGGAGGCAAGACATGGGGACGTGCAGTGCCACTAATGGCACTCATGCCAGGCCAGGTCAGGAAGCCAGGTGGAGGGGGAGCAAATGACAGGCAGCTTACAAACTAAGTTGTGGTGCTAGTTTTTAACACTGTGTGGCACCTTGCTAAATAGTGTCAGCAGGAGCAATGCTGCGATTCACCTCTTGCTGCTCACTTGCCAATGAAGGCAGCTTTCAGCACCTATTTGGTCAAAAACTGCCTTTGTGCAGCTTTTTGCTTAGATGAAACACCCCTCCTTGACCTGTTTTCAAACTGGATTAAAACTTGCTTTTGTCCATGTACCTCATGAAGTCTGAGAGCAAGCAGAGATCTGGTAGGCTCATCCTACTGCTTTTCACAATGGTGAATGAGATATTTTTTTTTTCCCAGCTTTCTCTGCTGGGATGATTGACTGTTTTATATCATATTGCTGAAAAGTGACACATGGTCCAGCTAGATCATGACCTGTCCAAGAGATTTCTATGCACTACAGAAATAAATTAAAACAAAACAAAACAAAACAAAACAAAAATCACTGAACGTGTGTCAACATTACACAAAAATAAACAAATATGAGGCAAGTAAATAGTGATGCATCTGAAGAGTTTCAACAAACTTGGGGAAAGCAAAAGACAAAGAAAATTGTGACTAGTACACACATTTTTTTTGGAATGCCCAGAAATCAAGCACTGGAAGACCTGTGAAAAAGAAAAAAAAAAAAGTGCACTAAAATCTGTTCTGCGCAGTGCCATACAGATGAACATAGCTCCTTTACTTTGCAGGGGCAGTCAGAATTGGGGTATAGACAGAACAAGAACCACTATAACAAGTTTAATTTTGTAAGACAGATTTGTCTCCTAGGAAGAACTTTTGCTAATGTTTGGTAGGTCCCACCTTCCTCCACTTTCCATGAACCTGATAGGTACTCTCAGATTAAAGAAAGCTGTGTAGACAGTATTTTGGAAAGCATGGTGTCGTGTTAGACATGAAAGGAGACAAGGAATAGAGTGTCTTTAACATTGCCTTTCTGAAGTTATTTCATAGCTATGCTGAAAAGCAGCAAAAGTATAAAGGAATATGTAATTACAGATATAATTCTGGCAGATTCAGGCACAATAGGAATGACAGTGGGAACTGTTTAGCCATGACCCTGAGCAATATGCAACATTAAGCGGTGTTCATGGGCACCTCAGCCCCATAAAACATTCTGAGGTGAATTTTGGCCTCTAGGCAGGCAAAGCCCCAAACCATCTGTGGGGGTCTGCCACACAGGTGGTAGCTGAGGCGGCATTTATTAAACTCTATTAAAGAACTCATAAAAGAAAAACACTGATGTTAATGAGACTCTTTCCACTGATTTGAATGGGCTTTGGATCAAGGCCTAAACAAGCAAGCATGGAATTAGAAAAGGAAATTTGTGTATACAGAAACCTGTCAATCCGACTGTTTACCTTCCAAGGATGACCTAGTACCATTTCATTTTTGAGTCATTTAAAGGGCAAGAAGGCAGGCTGATATTTTTTACTGTTATCTGAATCAAATGTTTGTAAATATTGATTCTAACAATACTTTCATATATATATATATATTGCAACCCCACTGACATCAATAGGATTTCTTCCTACATTAATATTTCACAGATTGAAAACATTTATATTCTCACCACCTTTAGTAATTAGCTTAAATAAATTGAGTCCATGTCATCTGTTATGTGCTGCATCCTTCAGACTGCTAAGTTTGATTTCAGCTTTGATTCAAAGCTAGGACTGATCAGTACCAGCTGCTCAGCCAAAGGGCAGAGCACATTTTCCCGGTCCTCCGCCTTCTTCATCCCAGCTCTGAGCCAGCCTATTGTTTGTTACAACTAATTAGTCCCACATGCCCCAGCTTCCAGTGAGCCTCACAAAAAGCAGATTTTTATATTTACTGCATGTCCAGTAAATTAATTCCAGTTCTGGATACATGTATAAGCACACGGATGAATACACATATGTACAACACACACACATATTTACACAGCCAGACTTGTAGTTATTGTTCATGGCTGTTTGGCAACCACTATTATTATTCTAGTTGTCCTCCTGACTGGCCAAATGTGAGAAATTCTAGGTATGTATAATTACTTAGGCACCTCTGTGCGGGGCCAGATGTTCAGATACTCGTTTCAAACCTGATGACATGGCACTAGGCTGTGATGTCACTGCACTGCACTGGGACCTGGACATCTACTCTGTGCCCTTGCTGGACTGCTGTGTGGTGCCCTTGCCTGCCTTCGGGAGAGGGAAATGGAGAGATTTCAGATATAATAGTCAGAATTTTTATCACTGTCTCTAGTTAAAATTATCTGATGCTTCCTTTTAAATGACTCCTGTTTTCAGTTACTTGCATCTTCAACAAATGGTAACCATTCTCTTTGCTGGGTGTCTGCCCTAGGGTTTATTATGGCTATTGCAGTTAAAATAGTTCAGCTGCTCCTGAGGAAACACATTGCATTTTACCATATTAAAGTAGATCTAACAACCACCTTATTGAGTAGGTGTCAAGCCTCCATGTGCTGGAGCAAAGAGCAAAAGTTTAGTGGAGGGGATCAGTTTATGGCACCTCTGGCTAGCTTGCAAAAGCTCATAGGCTTTAAAACCTCTTACTGCAGGTGGCTGGTGGAAGCTTAGAAGCTGGTAGCTGTGTCAAAAGAGTACGTGCCTGCTGTGAAAGCAGCAAATGAGCTATTTCCAGCTGCTTTGGTGGTGCATCATGAGATTCTCCCACGCTTCCCTTGGCCTTGTGCTTGGCCATGCTGAGGAAGAGGAGGAGACTGAGGAGAAGGAGCTCACCAGGTTGAACGCAGAAATAAAAGGGCTGTCTGGACTCTGAGTCAGTAGGGTGGAAAGCAAAAAGCAGTAAATTAGAAATGAATCCTGTACAACTCAATCGGTTGGCACACAAAGGAGTATGTTTGAGGGAGAGTATACGGAAGTTCTTTTTTTTTTTTTTCTAATTCCATAATTTCCTATGTAGAAAAGGAATGTGATTCTACTTGTAAAATCAAACGTTTTTAGGAAATGCCTGTAAGACCTCAGTTTGCTCTCCCAGTAGATGTAGTTGGAATTTTGTGCTGCTGTATCCACAGTGCATAAAACAAACCAGGCTGGGAAGGGAAGAGTGCTGTGCAATGAAGGAGGCTAATATCAGTACAGCTGCTGCTTTCTCTGTGCCTGTAAGGTGCTCAGCGCATCACGTGGGGAACAAGGAAGATGCCTGTCTGCCAAGATAAATGAACATTGCCCTGCCAAATTAGAAGTCATCCTCATCACTGTCACTGTGCTCCCATGCTTTCTGGAGCAGATGTGAAGCCATGGTGCCAAGGAAATTGGGAAAGAGCCAAGAGAAAAGGTGAAAGCAGAGCTGAACTGCAGAACACCCCACTACAGGTGGGAATCCTGTGTTGGCTCTACCACTCTGAAGAAGAAAAAGCCTGGTACTTAATGAGGAAACTCAATAACCCATGTGTGCCCATGGTTAGACAACAAATAAGCCAGTACTTGAGACCTGGAAGCTGTTGCCTATGCTGGCCCCTGATGGAGCCAAGGGCACAGATGTCCCGTGTCTCCGCTCCCTCTGACGAGGTACTTGTCTTTCTTTCATCTGTGGTTTCTGCCTTGAGTTACACTGGTAATCCAAACTGGCTGCCCACAAATGGTTTTCAAGATTTCAGAAATGTTATTTCCTTACCACTGTTTATTATTATAAAAGCTACGATCTTTTCTAATCAAAGACTAATTGATTTCTATCAGTGTTAACCTTAAATTGAAAATGCTATGTTTGTTATTGGCTAGATGTAAATGGAAAAAGTTAATGTCCCTAATCAACCCTTGATGCCCTGTTTATCTGCACTGCCTGTAGTGATGTCTCTGGATTACGAATTTTGTGCCCTGTGCTCTGGTTGTTATCATTAAAAGTTTCCTTCTGAAGTGAAAAGGAGTTCAGTTTTAAGTGAGTGGGATTTGGACCCTAACTATACAACTCTGAAGTTCATCTCATGGGCCAAACTCAGTTCTGAGTGTCCCAAACCTACCAAAAGTAAGAAGAGACAACTCTTCCTTCAGGGTGGTGCAACTAGCTCTTAATAGGAACAACTGGGTGGTAACAGCTGACCATGTTTCTACAAATTTAAATAATATTTACATATTTTCACACAATCACATGCAGAAAACAGAAAATGAAATTACGAGTGGTCTTTTTTTATAAGGATTTTTTTTCTGCTTAATTTCTTTATTTTACGGGCCAATAATTACACTGAGTTTGCTATGGCTGTCTCTTACAGTGAAGATCTTTGTCTACATATCTTCCTCTGGAGGGCTTTAAAGTGAAATCTCAAAGAAATTCACATTTGCAAGTAAAATCAGTTCAGGAACATCTCTTATATTAAAATAACCAGGGACAAAGTAAGATGTTAGCATTTACAATCAGCTTGTACTGCAGAATCTGTCTCTCTTCATCTGTTTATAGAACTGCAACTTTAACAACAATCCAGTTTTCAAGTGTAATTAAGAAGGAAAGTCCGTACACTAGCTAGAGTGCAGCATAATTAGTACATTAGCACTCCGAAAACTCTTTACTTGATGAGGAAGGGGTTAAAAAGCCTGTAAAAGTTCTGAAGACTTGTTCTGCAGGATATTAAAAATATATGTGTTGTCATCATCATCACCACAAGCACTCTTATTGTTATTATTACCAAGACTCCCATTAACTGGATATTCATTAATGTTAAAAGTCACAGTCAGCATGAGATTCAGCAGACTCCAAGCTCTGGAGGAGGAGGTGGAAAGTTACCTGGTGGAGTTTCAAGAATGGATTTTCCTTTTTTGCTGCTTTTCTTCGGTTTTAACTCTTTCCTGCTCGGTTTGAACCCTGGGTGCTCCTCTGGCTCTGCAGCACGGATAGTTCCTTCCTCTCCAGGTTGCTCCGTGAAAGGAAAATACTCTTCCCCGGGGTACGGAAAGGAGTAATAATGATCCCTGTTGCTAATCTCCTGCAGGTAATAATCCTGATCGTCCATGGGTACCGCCTGGGACAGATCCCCCAGCAACAGCAGCCCAAAGGCACACAGAGCGAGGCAGAGCTGAGAGGAACATGAGCTTTTCTTGCTAAGGGCAATCATTAGCATTTGCTTTTTGTGTAAAATCTCCTCTGCAAGCCTCCGAACTTGATTTGCAAAGAGGGAAAGCAGAAAGCCCTGGCAGGGGGATAAAGGAGCCCGCCTGCGAAAAGTGCCTCCGCTTTGGGCTAGTTTGCAGAAGTTGCGAGGAGCGCGGCGGGATGGAGGGCTGCGAAGGGAGGGGGCAGGAGCGGGGATGCATGTGATCGCCGGGCTCACCAGCCAGCCAGAGGGACAAGCGCACGCGGGGAAGGCAGGGCGCTCGCTCTGCCAGCGCCTGGCAGGTGTGATCTCCAGCGCGGCTCACTTGCTGCTTTTCCTTCCGCTGTTGTTGCTGTCTTCCAAAAACACAGCTACAAAGCAGTTTCGGCTAAATCCCCTAACAGTTTCTTTAGTCTTCCCACATGCAGATGATCCAAGGGAGCGTTTATGCAAAGAAAAGTAAAATTGGCAGCAAACCTTTGCTTTCCAGCCTGCGTGTAAAAGTGTTTCCCTCCCCTGGGAGATGCTGTGCAGGATGGGGGTGGGCACACAGAGCCCTGGACAAGCTCTGCCTGCTCGAACACGGCATGCATGCATATGTGTGATGAGTCTCTGTCAAATAATCCTCATTCCACGTGTGACATATTATAGAGCTTTTGGCTGTATTTTGTCTTTCTAGCTTTTACAAAGGTAGCATCCCTCTCCAGCATGGATCTCAGCTTTCCTGGTTGCCCCAAACAATGCAACTAAACACACAGCATGTGCCAATTTATCATAGGCATCTCCTAGGGCACTGTGGGGCTCACTGGACTCAGCCCAACTGAACATCAGGAAGGATGTTTCATCAGCAGCCCTTTTTCTCACTCTTTTTGGAAAGATCCTGAATTTTGTTCTCTCTGAAACATCTTCCAAGCAGATTAGAATGCATTGTGCTAGCAGCAACACATGTGCAACCCAGTGTCATTAATGGAATCAATTTGTCTGGGAATAAAATCTTATCTTTCATCTTCTTCATACCTCCAAAATAACCTTCGGTGCTGAAGGAAATGTGTAGCAGTTGGCTCACGTGGAATATGAATCCTCACTCCTGTGTTGAAAATACCAGCTTATATTTTCATCATGTATATTGTATTTCTTGCCGTTGTCCAGTCATCTAGGAGAAAGTATTACATCTGTTACTCCACTCTTCATTCTGCCTTTGCAATCACATTTTGTGTGTGTTTCTCATAACTTTAATACCATAATAAGCATAATTTCACATCTCAGTACCAATATCTTTTGGAATATTTGGTTTCCAGACTGTGGGTGATCCAGTCCTCTGTATTTAATTATCATCCTTGCTTCTTAATCACTATTCCAAAAGCAATTTAGTGAATACATCGTGTCTGTGGTCCTCCACTTTTACTGACACACAAACAAATGAAAATATATTTTCATCATCAATTTTGTTTTCAGTCTGATATTTTACATTTTATATGTTTTTAAAATCAAGACTGTTTCTATTTTGAAGATAAGAATTTACATTTTCTGAAACAAAAATTAACAATGTTTTGCTTTTCCTCTGCTTTACTGAATTATAATTAAAAAAAAATAATGATAAACCTGTTTTCATCAAGCATTTACAGATAGTTTTATCTGCAATGGATGCCTTTGTGACATTAGGCACAGTGTGTGCAGTGACTGGGGGAAGGGTGGGAGCTCAGACCCACCAAACACGGTGTGTGAAACAGGTTGCTTGTCATCTGTATTCAGTGGTAGGCTGAATATCCTGGATATCCTGATTTAGTGATTTCACAGATGTTCGTACTTTGTTTTCCCTTTCCAAAGTATCCAATCCTCTCCTTCTTTCGTCTCAACTTCTGAAAGCAGAGTACAAGCTACAGAAAATTTGCATACTTCTGTTACTGTTTGCAGCACAGCCACTCTTTTGCAAACAGTGTGGACATTTTCATATCTACAGAAGTCATCATAAAATTGCCTTTTCCATGTCATCATTAATGACCTAAGTTTTTGGTAACTAAAGGAGCTTTAGCTGTAAATTATTGTTTAACTCATTGCAGCGGTCAAAAATGTTCCATAGAAACAGAAGAGGATTTACATTTCCAAGCAAACAACAAGTATTTTCATGCAAGATAGAGTCATGTGTACATTAATTAAAGGCTGAGGAATGCGATTTGGAGAAATTTTGCATTATTTGCTTTAGCAGCTTTACAGGCATACATTTCAATAATGTATGCATGTAAAGACCATGTATTTTCTCTCATACACAACAGTTATTCTACAAAAGGGTACCTTTTCTGTAAAGAGTCAACTTTTTATTTTAATTCACCCTATTTATATTATATTATATTATATTATATTATATTATATTATATTATATTATATTGTGGTATGGTATGGTATGGTATGGTATATTACTATTTGTCACATATGATTTGGACCTCTTTAATAGATGAGTATGCATAATACCTGTATATACATAGGTGCATGACTATAACTACTTATAGTACAGCAAGAAAAATGTTCTCCAGCCAATATCAGGCCTGTACTTGTTTGGTACATGCAAAAACTTACATTTAAGTGACACAAATATCCACCCAAATGCTACCTAGATCACCCTTCACAATACCTTATTATTCACACACCCAACAACTGGTTGCTGCATGGTCACGTTGTCGTTGTGAGGTGATGGTGGTATTTGCTGGAGAGGAAGACTCAGTTGGAGCGTTCATTTGCACACAGCTTTCTAAGAAAATCACCATTCCATGATTCTGTGAAATGTGGCTCAAGGGACAGCAACATCTGTGTGTTTTCATCTCACTCACAATAATTTCTGAATTTGCTGGCAAATTACAAGCAAGTTCATCAAAACAATGAAGGTCTCAATGAAGTTTCCATGCATTGCAGCTATCTGAGAGTCCCTGCAAGGGCCTCCTCACAAATGATCTGTGGTGAAAGGCCACCACATGAGCTTGCACATTGCAGGAAACAGGAGAAGCCATGCCAAAGCATGCCTCTGGGGACATTCGAGCCAGAAGAGAAGCTTGGTTAGGAATTCATGGTCAGCCATGAGGACGCATCCAGCAGGATACATTGAGAGATTCAAGGAGCTGCAGGTTTGCTTGCTCAACTCCACTTCTACAGGTAACAGTGTTGCAGAACTTTGGGCAGTGCCATAACCACTCCTCACCTCTTGCAGCCACCACAAATAATTCTATCCCTTCTCTCCATGTGTCCATACCTTCCTTCGTTTGACAGCAATCACTGGCTCCCAGCTGCCCAGAGAGACTTACTCACCCAAACATGTCTATACATACCAACACCTACTCCTATGTCTCTACCTGTGTCTGTAACTAGCTTGCCTACATTTCTTTCTCTTGAACTTTAATACTTTCTGCTAATTTGCATTTCCTATGACTTGGTCAGAATACACAGAGGGAGTAGTCCTAAGAAATGGCTGTTGCTTCTGTGGGTATCCTTCTGCAAACATTGCTGTTCCTTGTGGACCCCCTTTGCTTTCAGGGTGTGCATGCATCCAGCCAGTTGCAACCATGCCAAAGCCTGTCTCTGGGCAGAATTTAGGCCTTCCTAAGTATAAGAACTTTTTACCCTTTTTTTCTCTCAGTCAGCATCCTAGCAATATACAACTTACAGGAAGGGAGATGTTTTTTTCTGCTTGGAGTAGCATGGGAGTATTAATCTCATTGAAGTCTCATTAGATGAACTGAGAGATATTTTTGGCCTAAGGGCTGTTCCTTATTTTTGCCTGTGAAGTATCACAAAAGCTTTTAAAAACTTGCAGTTGATGTGGAAGGAGATAAAGCAAACTAATATTTTTGTAGAACAACTGTAGCTAGCCATATCCTCCCTCCTGGAACAACGCCCATGACAGTGTATGTCATTCTATACTTTGCTTTAAATTTTTGTTCTGCTGAAGTGAAACATTACATGCTGTTATCAGCAAATGAGCAGGGGTTTCCCCCTCTGTTCCCAAGAAGTATTTGGTTGCAAGATTATAGCTTGCCCTCCAAGCTGACTTAAGTTTTCAAGCCATGTACTTTGAGCCAGTTTCATCAACATGCCTGGAAAAAGAGACATTTCCAGTTCCTCCTCACCCCAGCTGCAGGCAGAAAACAGCACCCTTTCCCAGCTTTTCTGTCCCTTGGGATGGTTTTTCCCAACTCTTATCTCATTTATACCAGTTTGAAATTATATGGCTTTACTGGAACTACTGGCTAAAGTCTGGGAGAACTGGGCTCCATCTCACTCTTCAGCCCCTGTAGCTTTGTTTCTGCCTGCCTGGCTGCCAACAACCATACCTTCAAGGAGTTCTGATTCAGGAATGCATTTTTGGTCAAGACAGGTAGGGTTGTATGTGTAAGTACTGTCCTGGTTCAAGATCCTCCTTTATATTTGCACAATGCATGATCACAGGTTTATTAGTTCTACTTCAGACTGGTCGGTGACTCCTGCAACTTCTCTTTTTTGAACATGTACATCATTTTTTAATTGGAGAAAAGCTTAGTGGTTGGAAGGAAAAGATGAAGAAATGGGCATCCCTCTTTCATTCCCATTCCTTGGTAACTTTCTGAGGTAGCACATAAGGTTTCTATATGTCTTGGCAACAAAACACTAAAAATAACTTTTCTTCTGAACACCAGAAAAATTTCTCTCCCTTTGTACTTCAGCTCTGTAGTAAATCATGGAGCACAGAGTGGAGCAAGAAAATAGAATTAGTTTTTAAGCAGTCTTCTTTTTTTCTTCTACATAAAGCATTTACTCCTGCTGTCAACAAGGTCAAAACATATCAGAGGAAACGGAAACCTAAAACTAACACTGGGAAACACAAAGCAAACTGCATTTAACATTTATATGTCACTTAAGTGCCAGATTCTTGTGTATGTAACAGGATAACAGCTAGCTGTTCTTCTGCAGTATACCTGTGTTTACTGCATGCATTCCTGTGGTACCGAGGCACTTAAAAGCCTATTTGCACTTGGTGTTGGGGCACGTGCTTGCAAGGGTGGCTCTTACTCCAGAGCTGACTGGATACAAAACCAAGCTCTGAAAAGGAGACATTTTATTCATTGTTAAGAGGTGTTTGACTTTAAGGGGAACATAATTATACTACCAGGTGAGGGATGCCAAAAATGTGCAGGAACTTAACTTTTGTCTTCTGAGCACACCAAATAATGACAAAAAATGTGAGCGAGTCTGAAGAACAGTCACTTATGGTCCCCTCCCTCAAGAGCAGGCTGGTATTTCCTTTAGGAAAATAGATTTTGAAATAAACACATGACATTAATGAAGGCAATTATTTCCTTTAGAAATTGCTTATTTTTACTGGTTAGAAATGCAGCATGCATCCTGCCTGGGGAAACTAGCCCAGTGTGTTGTCTTTAACTTTTCTGGTAAGAACAACATGACCTTCAGATAATCACTCAGCATATTGCCTTTGTGTTTCTGTCTGAAGAAGGAGCTCAGATTGCCATGGAAACAAAAGTTCCTTGTTCTCTTATACTTCCCTGTGCTATGATATCATTTGTGCTGTATGAACCCTTTTCTTAGCAAGAAATGGCATTGTGGGATTTTCATGTTTTGAGCATCCCAAAGTCATCTTAGGTGATGGCTCAGTTCACAGCAGAAATGCTTTGAATGTGGATCAGAGACTGCACACATCATCCGTATTATTCAAGGATATTTAGATCAGGCGAATTTGCATCAGTCCATTTGTGCTGGAGAAGTGAAAAATCTCTGTGTACTCTTTTCCAGTTTTCTTTTCCCTTCCATGCTGAACAGATGAGAAGAAGCAGCATTTTGAGAAAGACAACATTAACCCGTGACATAAACAAAGCCAAAAAGAATTTCTGGCATTTTTGCAAAGAATGCAATCTTTTTTTTTTTTTTTTTTTTTTTTTTTTTTTATGATAGGAACTACATTTCTTCATGCCCCAGAATGCCTGTAGATTTAATGTTGACAACACATTGCCCTGGCATTTGGCAGCCACTGCTGGATAAGCGCCAGCAGGATTATCACCAGAAAGGGGACTGAAGAAGCTGCCGCATGGTTCAAAAGTCTGCAGTACAGAAAGAAGAACCAACATTCTTTTTTTTTTCTAATATTATTTTTCTTTGGCTGATTTTTCAGTGTTTGGAAGACTGTAGGTCTGCATTAGTCAATAGTTTAAAGTAGAGCTCTTTGCATCGATCAAGATAGAGCAAATTTTATGTGTCTTTCATTTTAACTGTAAGACCAAGCTAGCATTAGGGCCACAGACATGACTGGGTGACAGCAGTTTTATGGAATAGTTGGAGAAAATTGGAAGAAATGCCCTGGCTATGCAGGCAGCCAGGCTGTGGGTGATGGCTTTTTCGCTTTACTTGTACAAAAACAGCCACTTCCAGCAAATTCCCATGGACATCACCTACCTGCCAACATTTGAATTTCAAAAAGTAATGACTCTCACATTTCTGTCTGGTATTTCCTGGACCAAAATTTCTGTACATGTGCCATGTGGAGTGTGAGCAGTATGTTTAACACATCCCAGGCAGCAGCAGGGAAATGCAATGTGGAGTTCGCTGAAACCTACTCAAAAGCCATTTTTTTCCTAGGATTTCTTCAATATCCACAGCCTAAGTGTATCCTGAGAAGTCATGGATAAAAATCCAGCGAGACTGAAGACGACACATACATGTAGCCACCTTTGCCATGCCAAATGCAGTAGAGCTGGCAAATGTGACATCATCAGAGAATAGTCCTTAAAATTACTGTATTTAAGGATTGCTTGTTAAAGACAATAGCAAGAAATGATTCCTTTCAGATTCAAGTAGTATTCGTGGCTGTGATTCATTTGGACTGATAAATATATAACATGATACTTCCACAATAACTACGTCCCTGCATAGCTTATATCTAAATCTGAACATACTCAATGTTAATTTAGTGACATTTTATTATTTATAGCTAGTGTATTTGTTTGAAGGTTGGAAGAACTGATTTTGTTTATGTTCATACTCACATGTTTTTGACAATATGCTGTAAGTACCTTCAATAATGCATTTACTTATTGAAACAGTGAAAATGCAAGAATTTATGGGAAAGTTGAGTTCCAAAATGAGTCTTCACTTGTCATACAGTAGGCATCAAAGATTCATGTCAGACTTACATTATTGGATATGACAACATAATTTCACAGCTGTGTCATAAACTTGTTTGAACCTGACTTATAGCTGTTAAAAAAGTATTTGTGCCAGCATGCTGGATAAAGCTATTCAAAAGGTGAAGAGATAGGCTCTGAAGATGCAGTGAAGCTTTAAAGCTATGCAGATGTTTACTAATATCTCTCATAACGTAAATTACCTCCAATCACAAATGCCTGACTATGAGAAATGCATCAATGTATTTCTCCACAGCAGTCCTGGGCACTGCCAAGGAAGCAGGATGGTGAAAAAGATAGGGCTCTGGTATATGCTTTGCATTTCTTAATCTAATGCCTTGCATTTTTTAATCTATCTTGAGTATTTTGATTCCTAAAATCACAGAACAGCTTAGGTTGAAAGGGACCTTTGGGAGATCAGCCTCCCCCTTTTTTCTCCCCTCTGAATACTTAGACTTTAAGATCTTCAAGACAGGGTTTATTTCTCACGGTATGCTCGTATAGTCCCACTTATTACTGGGATCAACACTGTTAGAGATATTCTTGACTTCAATGGAGTTATATCATTAAGACAGTCATTAACATTTGGGTTACTGAATTTGAGTTTTGGAAATACAGAAATGTAGCTAAATACACCCCACAGTGCAGTTCAGATTAGTTTTGCTTGCTTCATACTGGGCATGGCAAACACAGCACAAGTAAAATACCTCAGCTTCACTTGAGGCCAGATAAGCTTGTCAGCTGAATAGAGAATCATTTCCAGAAGCCTTCATCAGGACTTAACAGCTTATGTCACAAACAATGATAATAACAATTATAATGTTTTTAAAGGAAATCACTGGTGAATAACAGTAAGAAGAACTACTGCCTCCTTTGCAACAGCACCCAAACAAGTGAGTTTCTTATTTCTTGTTTACTGCTATATCTGGATTGATAACCAAAACTGGTACAAAGCAATTTCTAAATTCTCCTGGGATTTTTAGGGATGTAGTTATTGCCTATGACCTTCTCTTCTTCTCCCATCCATGTTCCCTGCACATCTGCCTTGGGCTGAACCTCCTTTTCATTGGCTGTGACATTGTTTGGCATTGACCACAGTGCATCAGGGGAAGACAGAGCCCAGAGGGTGGCAGAGCAGGTACCACGGTGTTTCTCCAGATGCCAAGGCATTATCTTGTCAATCAGGCTTCCCTAGCCTTCAGTGTTGCTTCCAAATTTGAACACAAACTTTTCTACCAAGACTTGCATTCACACTTGAGGTTGTGTTCTGCTTCATTGCTCCAGTCTGCTTCTCAGGGCTCTGTTTCAGGAGAAAGCCAGAGGATTTGCAAAAAGTTTGAAATGAGATATTAGACCTCTGGTCCGAACCCAGAGCAAGGCTGGCAGCCCTGGGAATGGGACATGCAGGGGCCTGGACATTTCCTGAGCCTTGAGACTGTCTTATTATTTAAGTAGGTGTAACACTGCACCATGACTATCTTCCCTGCTTAGTTTCACAGGTGGTTTGAAGTGATATTAAATATGATGCTTTTTCTGAATATAAACAAGCATTTTCAAATGCATTCATCATCCGGGTTTCATTCACTTCAGACAAAATCCCAACAGAAATTCACCAGAGGCTCCAGATCATTTACAGGGAACATTACCTAAGGTTTCTTTGCCAGCAAATGAGGAAAACGAAAACTTAGCTTCTCTCTGTCCAGAGAACTCTGTCATGCACTCAGATATTTTGATTATTTAATGCTGAGTGACAGCTTTGGGTTTTAAGGGTACTTTGTATTTTAACTGAGATTATAGTCATATGAGGTCACAATTTCTCGTAAGTTGTAGAAGTCACTTGCAAACACTCATCTGAAAACTGTGATTATACCACAAATGTCACATCCTTCCTACATATCTGGATTATCTCTGACAAATCCAAGCTGCCTAGGGTGATACAGAAATATCATTTGTCCATCTTTACTCCCTCAAGCCCCACAGAGAGTAATTTTTGTAGTAGGGTATTTGGAAATGCCTGTCCCATTGTGTTGCACTGTCACCAAGCTGTCTGTCCACTAGTCTTCCCAGACTCTGTCCATCTGCAGCACCTTCATCTCTTGTGATGTTTGAATCCTGGATGGATTTCATTTCAACTGAACATAAAAGTCAACATGGCAAATAAATTCCATTCACATAGCATGAAAATTGGCTGAGTAATGAAAAGACAGCCAAACTAGTGACTCAAGAAGAAAACTGCACTGTGAATTTAATGATTTTCTGTTATGTTTAGCTAGCTGATTTACCAGCATACAGACAGCTTCAGACCAACCCAAGCACGTGAATCCTCTTGCCAAGATGGCAATTAGGGGGTGTGGAAGAGAGCCAAGGGTATTTGCTCTGGATGAGGGAGCAGGAGACATGAAGAAAAACTGGACTGGCTGTGATCAGAGGCATCAAGTCGTTACAGAGGGACACAGGATGGAGATCCAGAGGGAATCACACTCAGTTTCCTTTCTGCCTGCACACAGTGCCTGTACCTCCAGTCCCTCCAGGACACTTGCTGCAAGCTCAGCTTTTCTTCTTACTTCTACACCAGCCTTCCTTGTCCCAAAGGCTGCAGTAAGCTTCCAGTCCCGCTGCCCCTGGCCAAAATACTGTGCTGCAGGTGTCCTCTGGGAGAGAAGGCACCATCCATCCATAGAGGGGATGTATCACTGCTGTTTTCATGCAAGAACCAATGATAGTCCAGCAATTTCTGCACCAACACTTCTGTCCCCTTGTGGGGACATTCCCCACAAGGTCAGCAAGAAGCACAGGAGGACAGACTGCCCAAAGCTCTTCCTGAATAACACTCCAGGCACGTAGGCAGCACTTCACCAAATGGTAGGGAGTTTTATAGGCACAGTTGATTTAAATCACATATATTCATCTTAAGCACAGAGGAAGAAAGAAACTTCATCACAATGCCTGTCCTACCAATGAAGTTGCCATATGTGGAATTCGGGTTGCAGCTAAGAGTTTCTGGTCTTTTTAGCAGCTGTGGGTATGCACAGTGATTAGTTTCATAAACTAATATGAATACAGTCTTCGGCAGCAGATCATATTCCCTGGATTTTTACAACGAGCTGAGCTGTCAGCTGCTTCTTTCTTCAATGCCAGAATCACAGCGATTTTGGTTCTTGATTCATCAGGCACTTTGCTTTGAGCCCTTGGTGAGCCCAGTTTGAATGGGGAAGTTCTGCTTTGTTCTGAGCCACCTGGCAGTCTGTGAACAAGGGCAAAGGGCTCTGAGCCATGAGAAGGAGGAGAGGGCGCTGACAGGCATGACTGGTCAGCTCAGCAATGATCATCTCCCCTACGTGCCTGTACACCTCCTCACACGTTCAGCACTTTACTGCAGGGCAGCATTAGCTATTCAAGACACTCAGGAATCCACTCAGACAAACTAAGCATTTCCCAGTGTCATATTTTCCAGTGTGAAATGCTTCATGCCATTAGCCTTCCCATATGCACAAGCATCTACTGCGTCCAGGGCTGCATGGTGAACTGCTTCTGAAAAAAAGCTGAGGGCCAACACAGCAGGAAAGATGGATGCAATGTGCCTAGAAAGTTTTGTTGTGCTGCAGCAGATGTATCTTCACCTTGCTAGTGGAAAATCAGCTTCAAAAGTCAGGGTCAGCTGGAGGATCACTTATAGCTACTTTGTACCTGGTTCACTTCTAGCTGTGATCCATCATACATACCAGACTAATGGCTTACAGTGCAGCAACTTTAGCTTCATCCTCTTTTATCTTGGAAAATCTGGGTAACAGTATTAAGCGCATTTTTCCATAAATAATTTATATAAGGAGGCCAACCTTGTAATTGCAATGGAAAATATTTGTCTCATGTTATTTCACCCAATCATGTGTAAATTCCTCCTGCCTACTAGTCTAGGGCTGTCATGAAGGAAAAAAATACTTATAAGGCAATGTTGAAAATGCCCTGGAAAACACCAGAAGCTTAAAACAAAAACAGTAGGATAGAGAAAGGCAAAGCAAGACAAACCACATTCCAGACAGACAGCCCAATTCCACAGATATTCATCAATCTGGAAAAAACATCCTTGCAATTTATAAGATTATTGGAAGTGTGGTGGTGGTGGCTTTTGATTTATCCTTGCTAGTATTTAAATACTTTGCTCTGCGTAAATAACACCTCCCTTGCTCCTCTACCGCAGCCACCCAGGAGTGAACCCTGTGCAAAGGCTCGGATGCAGCCCGCAGCCCCATCCTGCCCGTGACCTGCCTCATGCAAGCATCGCTCCCAGCCCCAGTTCACAACAATTCCCTTTCTAAAAAGCCCTAATGAGATGGTGTTTACAGAGCCATACTTGTGCGTGTCAGCAGCGGTGGGAGCCCCATGGCTGGCCGTGCCGTGCAGGCAGCTCAGGCCAAAAAGCCTTTATCCAGGCCAGGCAATTAATGTTCCCCTGCATTCTGCCTCAGCTCCCTGTCAGGCAACCCGGTTATTTTGTAGCTCGGTCCTTAATGCCATCGTTTCACATGGCTCCTTACTCTTTACAGTGTTGGTATTTTCACCACCAGGATTTTTTCGAATAGCTGTTTTTGCTGAGAAAACAGCTGTTGGGTGAAAGCAGTTTTTATTATCAGCCCAACAGCAATCTGTTGAGGTAACACTGTCTTTACAGATGGATCTTTCTGCTTGGCCTGTCAGTCTCTTTCATTTCTGTGTCAGAAAATAAACGTCTGTGCTATAAAGAAAGGTTCACAATGGGATAGTTGAGATTCTGGACTCTTCAGAGTGGACTGTAATTGTGCTTCTATAAATAAAAAATCAAAAGCTATTAATCCCAGAGAATCAGAAGCACATGTTCAGATTTAAACATATAAACAACAGTACTGCACTCTTTCAAGATCAGATTTAGGACCTGAGAGAGAGGAAAACATCTTCTTTACATTTCTCCCTTTTCCCCAAGCACTGAGGCCCTTCTTGCATATTTTCTCTCTGTCCAGTTTCTTTGCACGGGCAGCAGCACGTGTTCCAGCCATGAGCACAGAAAGCTGAGGAGTAGCAGAGCTGAGATTTACCTTTAGCTCTTAAATGTTCTGTCAACCTGACCATGCTGCTTCAGCTTTCTGTGACTCACTTTCTCCATTTATTCTTCTCTGGAAAAAGTTTTATGCAGCTGATAAGGGCGGTTTAACTCACTTATACTTACATGTGCTTTTCTATATTGAACACACATTCAGTACGACCGCATAACTTTGTTTGGAAATTCATGTAAGGAAGATTCATTATTAGGTTGACTATGAATGGTGCTCCACCATCCTAACAAGGAGGAGGTAGGATGATGGGAAAACCTTGGCATCTGTTAAAAAAGTGCTACTTGGTTGCAGTCAGTTCTCCAAACTACTTCTTAAAGAACCTAGAGCTTGTAACCTACCAGTTTTACAAACAATCTGTTTACCAAAGTGACTGTAAGAGTCTCCCTCCTGTGAACAAGACTTTTAAGGTCTCATCTCAAAGCAGATTTCCTGGCTAAAATGGTGATAGAGCATAATCATGCTTTTTCTTTGCCACAAAACAAAAAAGCAAGAAGTAAGATACAAAATGTATTAACAATTGATTCCTACAAATGATACTTTCCAAAGCAAATCAGGCAAAGCTGATTTTTTTATAGTTTTCACTGAAATTAAAACATTTCCCTAATAGGGAAATTTAGCATGCAAATTTTTGAGTAACACTCAAAATATAATGTTCTGCGTATAGCAATTATATTATGTACATTTTTTTTATAGAAAGGTATAGGATTAGTTGGTGGCTTTATAAGGTTGCTATAAAGTTGTTAAAATGTAGTGTTCTTAATTATTTAATGATGTAATGGTGGTTGTATTATATATATATGTAAATTTATAATTGCAATGTATATTGTATGCAGCTATATACAATTACATAATAATACAGGCTATTAGGAAACACTTCTGTGCTAAATAGTATGGGTGAAGCTGGGAGCACACAGGTGAACTGTGTTTGCCAGCAATCACACTAGGGCTGCCATAAGCCAGGCTGTTTGACCTCAAAAGGGGAATGGGATAGATACAAGAAAGGGATGGGAAAGTTTATGAGTTTTCAGAGAACTTCATAGTTCCTGAATTTAAGGTTAATATCAGAAGAAGGTCACATTTGCGTAAATTGCTCTTTTCATAAGTAGTTGGCTCTCTCAGCATTGATTTCTTGGAGGTACCTGCCATAAATCACTGTCATTTTAGACTTAAGATAGACGGCTGATACTCTGCCCAGCATCAGCAAGAGGTGCTGCACTGAGAGCCTAATAGATAGCGTGGTGTACCCTTGACATGCTGGGCCAGCTCTGTGGCTGGGCATGGAGCAGGCTGACCTCCTTCACAGGTGCTGCTAATGAGGGTTTCAAAATGAGGTCAGGGATTTGGGATTTTGTCCAGAAAAACATGTGGCTGATAATGATGTGCAACTTCTCCTTTTTCCAGACTTATCACTAATTCAGGCTAATTCTGAAGAATAAGCTCATGATCTGGATGGGAAAAATTGTTATAATTAGATATTTAACTCTTTCCACAGGAGCAAAGAGGAGCTGAATGGTCTTGGACAAAAGTAGCAGAAACTCTTAAAAATGTCTGTTGGCATTCTCAAAGGCTGATGTCATAATGCAGCTTTATTAATAAAAGGGTGATATGTGTGACTGCCTACATTATTAATTAACTCATCTTGCTGTATGGCTCTGGAGAGTTAATAATTAACATTTCTATCACGATAGTAGAACGGATTAGTTTGAATTTCTACTGTTTCCTCTCTAAATAGATGCAGATCATAATACCAAATAAACAACAGCAACAGCCAAGCCAACCTTTAAGTATTACATGCAAATGAGCTCAGTACAAATAGTGATCCTGACTCATTAGTGGGAGAGCATGAACATCCCTATCTCTGTACAGATAGCCACTGTTTCAGGGGGGTTCTTGCTTCTGGATCATGTTGATTGTTGTCCTAAAAATAATCCCTCCTGCCCAGACCCGCCTGAGTCCCTGGGTGCTCCCAGCCTGGATCCTGTGCCGAGTCCAGGACTGACAGATTAATTTAAGCAGTAAATGGAATTCTAGGGGTAGATCATGCTATGGAGAGTCACTGCCAGTTGTTTCAGACCACATCACTCTTCCTGACTATTTCCAGAGCAACTAACATGGCAGCTTAATGTCTATGTTGGTGAACACACTGGGTTTCCATCATTTCCCCCACCTTGCTGGAATGGTGAGTTGTGATACATTTGTTTCCCTTTTTTTTTTTTTTTCTCTTCTTCTCTTCTATTGGTATGTTATTGTGTAAAGCCCTCTGGTCTCTGGGGATTCACCATGTGGCCATGAGCAGTGTGAAGCTCTCCAAGTGCATGAGCTTTGCTGATTTTCCCTGCATTCCATGGGCCACAAGAACAGAGCTGCAAAGCCCAGGAAGTAGCTGTAGTGCAAGATCTGGCCAAAAATCTGTCTCAAAACCAGAACAGAAGGTATGGCAGTTTACACTACATAATAAGCCATCACAATAAAAATTATAATAAATAATGTGTTTTTTTTTTTTTTCTTTTGTGACCAAGCTACTTATGATGTGCCTCCCCCCATAACTTCTGTGTTGTCTGTTAACAAGTCAGCTCAAGCTCTGGCCTGTTCCTCACCCAGAGCATCAGTAATCTGTATTTCATAAAAATAAGCATGTGGAAAAGGAAGTCAGTAGTAACTTTAAATCTCTGCATACTCCATGTTCTCTGTCAAAATCCAAGGAGCGTGGCCAACAGGAACAAAAAATATTGGAGGCAACATTCTCACAATAAGGATATAAAAGCCTAATTAATTAACAAAACAGGCAAATTAGAGAATCAAACTGGGATTTGGTAACAATATCCAGAGCACTACTAAAATTAATCACGTGTGCACAATTAGCACACTGTGAAGATTTGGGCCAATAATTTGTAACTTTGGCGTTTCTTTTGACTGTCAGGCAAAGATGAGGAAGGTCTTGTGACCAGGCCATTGAACAGATCAGGTCTTGGGCATAAGTTAACGCAGGAGGCACTCTAAGGTAAGATCCACGGAGATGTCTGCAGTGCCAGTGACTGAGCTTATATGGCTCGAGGGACCCTAATTATTTTCAGCTTCTTGAACATTTCCTTGAAATTACCTCAGATGTGATGGATCCATTTAAATGAGATGGTGCATAAATGCCTGTTATAATTAATAATGAAAGCAGCTGCGAGAACTGTACATGTTCATTTACCCAGCCTCCAGCACGGCTCATGCTGGGTCCCATCAGCACTGCCACAGCTCTGTACACCAGGCATGCTGGTTTAAACAGGTTTAAACTGCTCATACAAGACTGCAGCACGTGTAGCGGTAAATGGCTGAAAATCTGGTCAGCGAAAATTAGTATTTCATCCTGCCTGCCTAGCTTTTCTGGAATAGATGACCCAGTCCTGGCTTCCACTGAGTGAATTTACTCTGTGCTGTCACAAGGAAGAAAGCCTGTCCGTAACAATGTGTCTGCAGCCACTGCCGTGGCAGCTTGCATGCCCTGTCCTTTCCTTCTTTCTCTTCCTTGATGTCCCCTTATGCTTGTGGTGGGTACAGGGACATAACACGCCATAACATATCTTCCGCTGGTCAGAAAGGGTCCTCACTCCTTCCACACAAGCTGCAACAGGGGTGCTCTGCACGGCACGTTCATCCTGTGGACACAAGTGAGGGCCCAGAGGGGACCCAGCTCTGGGTCAGGGTGCAGGGAGAAGCAGCCAGTTAAAAATAATTCTCACAACTAACTTTCAAAGGACATAAACCCAGTGTTTCGACAAGCCAACTGCTTTCACTTTGCAGAAGCAGAGCTTTTGTTAGAGGTCCACTTCCACACTTCTAATGAGAGCCATATTTTTATGAGAGCCATGAAAATAAATTGCATTTATACAAAACTTCAGTCTTTGGACTGTTGCTAGCCTTGACTGTATTTGCAAGCACTATCATCATGCCTTTTAAAAACTTTTCTTTCTTCTGCTCTGGGTGAAGTGGCTGTGCTATGAGATATAGTCCAAAACAATACTGCAGACAGGCGCCTCCTCTATAAGGATGACCAGCACCACATGTCTCTCTTTACTTGTGGTTGCCTAGCTCAGACCAAAGACAATGCCTAACTTGAGCCATTTTTCTCTATGTTGTTTTCAAGAATAACTATTTGAAGGTGAAATCTGAGACTTAAAAACTTGAGAAAGGGAGAGAGGAAGAAAGTGTTTTTTAATTTCACCACAGTTGAAATGCCAGTGTTTGCAATGCCAACCCACGCAACTGTTGGCAATTTTAGAAACATTTCAGAGCAGAGCTGCAAGAAGGATGCCAGCATAAGAAATATTGCCTTCCAAAAACTAAAAAACTCTGTTTTTCTACACTGTGCAACAGAACACTTGACTGTGGGCTGGAAGTCCCCTGGGTGGAAGTAGGTTTCCAACAGCAGAGGGCTCTTTTGGCTCAGCAAATACCAGAATTATGAGCACCAGTAGCTGAAACCAACTGATAAATAAAAAGCAGAATAGGAATGAGCTGCAAATTTTTAATGGCAAGGCTAAACTTTATTGGAACTTAACTGGTGACAGATGTAATAGAGAACTTAGAATGTCTTTATTTGGTGTAGAAATAATCTAAAAAATCTTTCTTTCTAGTCTGTATCATGCAGTAGGTCAAACTGGATAACAATAAAAACCCCTCCGAAATTTACATCTTCTCATTCCTCTATGGAAAATGACATGACCTGAGCATGAGGTTAACATGATTCTAATTTTCAGGCTTTATATGCTGGTATTCTAGAAATTTGTTTTGATTAAAATGTTGTCCACAGATTTTTCACATTTGATTGGGTTTTAGCTATCCAAGTTCACCAGTTTGATGTTTACAAAGTATTTGGAAATCCCATCTGAGGCTTGGATTTAAGATTTGGAAAGAAATCAGGGTAAAGTAGTTGAAAGTAGCTAACTTACTGTTCTTGGTCACTGGAAAATGATACCTTTTCCCCACAGGGACATGAAGCTGACATTACAGATCTGTAATTTAGTAATCTAGTCATGCATCTTTTATACCTGAGGCCACTTTGCGCACTCAGGATCTTGGAAGATTAGAGCAGATGTGCATGTAGACGCTCTGAACCAAAATGATCTGAACCAAAATGACTAGCATAGATATGATTTCTATATTATTAGGTACACTTTTTCTTCTCTCAGCATAAAAAGGCATTAAAATGTTCCATCTAAACAATAAAAGTGTTCCTACTTAATGGGAGACTCCACAACACTTCTAGACCAAAACTTGGTATTAATGGTGGATACTCAATGTCATTACAGGAAGTTTCTTACCAGAAATTAGACGGCACATATTTGGTGCCTAACCCTTTTCTGTGAATTGTGATAATTTTTCTCAGTTCTGAGTTTGTCACTAATATTTCTTGTAGAAAACAGCCATATCTCTCTGTAGTATGCAGAACTTGGGATTAATCTCTGCTTAACCTGAGTCTGCCCATTGGGGGTTACCTTAACTCAGCATCATGCCTAAATACACCAAAATGGTCCAATCATGTATACAACCCAGATGGGGTCTCTTCTTGGGATATATGGCATATTTGAATGGAAACTATATACAGGCAACTCTTTGAAACTCATAAATAAATACCATATGTCAAACCTTCTCACATGCCCTTTGTGTAAATTGTTGTTTTGTTTGCACTATGTAACCAGATGTTGTTATATAAAATATCTCCCATGCTGAGAGCTGTTACTAGAGGCTGCAAAGAGCACGTGCCATTAGCAAAAGAAACTGTGTTCTTGGCTTTTTTTCCTTCTATGTACAACAGTTTAAAATGCTTGATCTCTTATTCAGATTCAGTCTTGATTTACACACTCCTGAAAGAAGAACCACGCTACGTTTATGCAACACCCAGTGCCAGCATTTCCATTAGCCTTGAAGAATGCTCTTTCTCCTCTTCCTGAGAGGTAATGTGACCTTTTAGCTCCCGGCCGTTGGGCTGAGGCCCATGCAGAAAGCTGTTCCCTTTCAAGAGCAAGAGCAAGTGAACTGCTGTCCCTCCCTCCCAAAATACCCTGCCCAGGCAACAGGATGTGAATGCACGTCTCCAAAGATGAACAAGCTATTAGCCTTAAGTTAGGACACAAACTTTGCCTTTGCTGCTGATCCTTTTCATATGTGTTCTTGAGCTCATTTTTTTCTACTTTCGCACAAAGAGATAACATCAGGAAAACTGAAAATCTTCCATTTCGGGGCATTTCACCAGAGATGACCTGACAGCACATTTTTCACCTTCACAATGTACTGCAGAGCTGCTGCCTGTGTGCCATGTCTGCATCCTCCGCTACTGTGCCAGGTGGCGGCTGGAGATCGACCCTGGTCTTCAGCCTTCCCAGGACAAAGGAACGGCTTTCAGGAATGGAGCTGGAGAGTTTGCAGTTGACTTGAAAGGTGATTTTGTATTTCCAAGGGCCTCCTTCATAAACAAAGGCTGGGAAAAAACTATGGATGTTTGTGGATATGTCTGCCTTTTAAATACCAGAAACTTTGGGGTTAACCGCTCCTTTTGGAAGCATGCAGTTTTTCACACAGAAAAGGATCTGAGACAGGACCTGCGCATACAATCTCCTTCAAATCATTAATTTTTCAGAGCTTGCACCCCACAGAAGAGGAACTTACAGATGAAAGGCACTTACAGATTCAGAGAGGGGGGAGCTCGCTGACTTTGGTGAGTGCCTGGAGGGGTGACAACCAAGGGACTGATTGTCTCTCTGAGAGCAAAAGGCAGGTCAAGCCATGTTTTTGAGTCTGTGTGAAAAAAGAAAGACTTTATTCACATAATGAATACAGTATCTCCCAACAATCTTCTGCTTTGATTTGAGCAGCTACCTTGATCGCTGCTTGCTGCAAAGCCTTTGTGCTGCCACTCACATATGGGGATGTTTTAAGCAATTAGAAGAAAGCGAGATCAGAGCTGTTCTACCACATTTCTTTGGAGTTCATTGGAATGGCCCTTGTTGTACAATGTAACCGACCACCTACTGCTAGGAAATTCAATCAGAATACAACATTACAGTGAAAAATTAGCCTCCTAAGGAGCAAGCTCAGTTCTGTTAGGCTGAACAATGTGTTAAGAATATCTCTGAGCATATGGCTCCCCTATGATCCCCATTTAAAAACAATCTGAACTGATTGATGAGAGAAATTAAAGGGTACATCTAAGCATTTCCTACAGCTGTTGAAACAGAAAATTATTTATTTAAATTTTCCCTATAGGAATATAGGACTCAAATCTCTATAAGGCTTCCAGCTATACCAGAATGTTTTTCAACACGGTAGGGGCATAAGGCCTGGGTAATGCTTATCCTACAAATGTTGCTTTTAACCCCCTACCAGCTCCACTCATGTCTATTGCCATCAGACAGCGGAGTCTGTCTTTGGAAAGGAAATCAGAATGTATTTCAAATTAGCTATGTGTTACTATTTTTATTACTACTACAGATATCCCTAAGGCCATAACAAGAATTTCTGGTCTTAAGTCTGGATACAGAAGCAGGCCAAATCATAGTTGCTGGTTCAGTAAGGGGAAGTTTTCATCTCTTTGGACTTGAACAGTTTTCATGCTCTACACCAATGAAATGTTCAAACCTTGCTTTTGCTGGTGGTGTCTCCACATTTATGCAGGTACCTGGGACCAGTGGATTCCAAGAGAATTCCAACTTATGGACTCTGCAGGGACCAAGATGTCCTGGCTCCACAGCCACTACAGATCACCATAATCATAGCAGAGCTGGCAAAAACGTTGTAATATGCTATAGAAAAGTCTTATAGCAAAGGGGTCATTGGGCAGACAGATATAGAAATCATCTTTTAGATCAACTTCACATGAATTTCCAGAGACCATCTGTAGGTATTTGTATCTCTTAATGTACTGCCTCATCATCTTCTCATCAGAAAAGTGGAAAACAGGAGAGAGATGCAAAGGTGGAGGCTTGTTGGTTCTGTGTCAGTTTATTTTATCTACAGAATGAAGGAATATCCTCACATGGGAGTTACAATTAAGGGAAACATTTCCACTCAGCTCCAGATACGAGGATCAAAATTAAGTCTTGAAGTAATGATGATAGTGTCTCCAAAATGCTTTCTTGTTGTTTCTTCAGGCCAAACTAAGAAAATAACAAAGGCTTTCTTGCAAAATCAGCTGGTAATATGTGGTGTATATATAATATTTTACTAAAAGCTCAAGGGTGAGTTATTACTTTGATTCTTGATCCATGGTGCAAGCAGAATAATACATTCTCTTTGGTTATTCCAGATTAACCCTGGAAGAAAAGGCATCAAATGAGCTCAGGTCTAAGAATCTTCAGTGTCTGGAAGGTGAGATAACAGCTGCTGCTGCTGAGCTGAGCTCAATTTCAGTATTTTAATATACAGTCTGCTCAGGCTGGAGATACAGCCCTGTCTATCTTGTGCTTCTTAAAACCTGTATTCATCAGTACTAGAATACTAATGCAATAAGTTCTATGGCTGAAGTCCCCCATGATGCCAAAAGATTTGAATTGTCCTTTTGTGGCCTTTTCTTACATCTGTTAGTCAGTATTGAGTCAGTGTTTACTTCTCTGATAATGAACACTCACAGTGAGATCTTTTCATCTTTATAAATATGGGAAAGCCGAGTTAGTCTTTTAGGAAAAGTTACAGAAGTGCTCCAGAACATAAGAATGCAGCCATTTTACATTTCTGATGGTGAAAAAGGCTCTTTGCCCACTACAGATCACCACTTTTGGTGTTTTTAGTAAGAAACAAAACTATTGACAGGAGCAGAAAACCCATAATAGCTTATTGTCAAGCAGTAGCCATAACAATATCTGTTATAGCTTTCTATAATATAAACAGCTACAGTTCTGTGAATCTCAGGGCATCTGACTGAGGTATGTGGATGTTATCACTCTCTTACAAATGAGGTATCAGAAGAGAAAGATTAATCATTAGGAACACAATGGTCACTTGTTAAACCTGTAAGCTCTTAAATGAGGATCTTCTAATTGGTTTGATGCCCTAATTTTAATTGGAACTGGGAGTCAGCTGCTCCATAGAGAAACAGAAAGGAGGAAGATGAGAAGCAAAAGGAGCAAAACTTCTTAAAAAGAATAGCAAACATCCAAAAGCAATAAATAAATAAATAAGAGGAGATGCTTTATAATGAGAAACTTCATGTCTGTTCAGCTAAATGAAATGAAGACTGAGAGCCACTTGTTTGCAGTTAAAACATCTTTGCAAGTTACAGAGGTAATCAAGTTATCTCTAATCTATTCTACATTTAGAAAGGAGATATGTGGTATTATTTTCCTCTTGAGCTGGCAAGACTATGAAAAGACATATAAAGCTTTTTTTCCTGAGTCCAGTGATTATTAATGACTGTAAGAAATGTATAGCTACATATAAAATCTGCATAGAATTAAGACAGAAAAGTGTTCAATAACACTTCCACTAACGTTTTCATCTGCGTCTTCCTTTTCTATTTCTATCCAAACTGTAATTTCTCCATTCAATGTCTCTCTTCTATACATCTCATCTTTACCTTTCTCATCTTACTATGTTTCTCTGTCCAAAAAGGACCAGAAGGCAATGCTTCTGTGTAATATAGTGCCTGGAAGATGCCTAGAACTTTTGTAGCTGACAGACGACCCTACAATTCTAGCTCCTTCTGAGCAACTTCAAGGAATACGTTTGCCTCACTTATAAAGTGTGTTAGTCAGTGCTGGCTCCTTTGGGCAATTTTGGCTTTTACGGCCTGATTAACAGGATGATTTCACTAAAGATGCTGAAGATATTTATGGCACTGAACTGCAGCATAAAAGATCACGTCTTGTCCCACAAAATGTTAAAAATAAATAAATAAATAGAAGTCCGTGCTCTTAAACTGGAAAATATGTTACATTGCTTCTCAGTCACATCTTGTCCTAACGATGTCCCAGCTGCTATATATTCATCAGGACTGGTATCCTGATACCCTGATTAGTATCAGGGAAATAAGAAATCATAATATTTATTCTAGTGTGCAGTGTAAGCAGCATTATTTCTATCAAGGTGCCTTTTTTGTTGGCTTGTTCTGATGGTAAAGCTGCTTACACATAATTGATTCTAAGTAGAGCTGACTTGAATCATTCATGCTGTCTGAGTGATTAAAATTCTCCAGATGGATCCTCAAAATACAAAGGTCATATAATTAGTCTCCTCTTAAGTGAGAAAGTCTTTCTTCAGGGTCCATATGCAAAATATAGTGTAGTATGTAATACACACATTTCCACATATGTCAGTTTGAAGCATCCTTATCCCATAACACTTCTCAGGTTCAGAGAATGGTCCCAGCTTAAAAGACAGACACTTCATGCTTACTGCTGCACAGAGCTGATGTATTTTGCTGTCACGTTTATGAGAGCTGTAGGAGCAGCAAAGACTTTTATTATGAAGTTGTTAAGAAGAAGCTTAATGTTTTATGCCAGGTTTTTTATCTCAATTTGTCTGTTCCTCTAAATCTCCCCTAGATTGCCATGAAGACTTTTTTTTGCATTTTGTTTGTTTGTATTGAGTACAGATGCATTTGCAACAAAGAAAATATGTCTTTAAAAAAATGTCAGATTTTTTATTTTATTTTTTTTTTGCTAATTGTAAGTCATAGAAATAAATGTTTCTAAAACTTTTAAAATAATCTAGAACACTCTGAAGAAGTCAATGGCCGTTTTACTCAAAATGCTCTGTTTTTCCAAAAGCTTTCATTTGAATTATGGTACCACATATTGAATATAAGTTCAGATCCAAACCATGAGTCTTCTCCTGTATTTTCTTGCACTAACTGCCTCTGATGTAAATAAAGAGGGTTGAATTTTTTCTCACGCATAGGACAGGTACAAGTCTTCAAAATAAAACTTACATGTAACTTCTCCAGCAAATTTGGGGTCTTTTAAGCTGCAATGTATTTCCATTCAGATCAGGAGTCCAATTTTATTCAGTGCTTCCTGAGTTGCAAGAGTTCAGAAATATTTAATCTACAAAACTTCAGGCAGAACTTTGTGACAATATGTGCAGCAATGCAAATACAGATGAATTGATTGCAAATAACAGCTTCACCTTTTGAGTTCTCACAGAAGACACGGAGTGAGGGACTCTCCACTTAGTTCTGCACAAACTCAGTGTCATCCACCTCATTTTTCTTTGTTGCCATATTACTTCTCACCACTGTTTCTTTCTTGACTTTGCTACCTGGCAACTGACTCGTGCACACCAAACCACTGTGCCTTCGAGTTTCCCCCTAAATGTTTTTAAATCCTTTTTTTAAATTTTAATTCTACTGCTTTTTTATTCTAATTTTAATTCAACTCTAAATATAGTTACTGTTTCTCATGGTTTGGGGTTGGTTGTCTTTTTTTTTTTTTTTTTTTTTTTTTTTTTTTTGCAATTTTTATTGGAGACCTCCCGCTGTCTT
>VXAA01003591.1:839156-891183 GCA_013399115.1 Anseranas semipalmata | reverse complement strand
AAAAAAAAAAAAAAAGCTCTTTGCTAATAAAAAATTTAAAGAAATAAATGCCACGTTGACTCCAGGCAATCTAAGCAAAGTCATTGTATTACAATCAAGAAAATATATTCAGGTTTATAAATGGCTGACCTTATGTTATTATTATTATTATTACTGAAGGAAAGAAAGAAAATTAAAAAGAAGGAAAGATCCTATTATATTTCTTAATGTTCTAATGAGTCCTGAGTCAAAGTTTTTTCTTCTCGGGTTAGAGCATTAACAAAGGGTAATTCTCTAGTTGTCTGTGTGTCAGAAATATAATCTTTATCCTACTTTTTAAAACAATTAGCACTTACAAGACTGTGATTATGTCATGTGCTAATGTACAGTAACTATTGCAGGAATTTCCAGAGGCAATCGCCTGAAAACCCCACAGTTCTTTTTAACTAACTTAGATTGAGACCATCAAGAACTTGAGTATTCAAAACTCAGGAGGTTGTGGTTATAGTCCTTGTCCTGAACAGTATAAAATCTGAAATATGCAGGCATTTATGATTTTGTGGTGATCTAAATGAACTATTTCTCAGTAATAAGGACTATATAGCATTGTCAGGCATGAAGGAGAACGACATCAGATGTTAAAAATATTTTTCATAGAAAAATAGATTTCAATTCAGATTATAGGTCTGATTTTTTTTTTTAATTTGTATCAAACAGTAGCTTATCGCTTACGTAATGTCATTGAAATCAGTGGAATTGGTCCTACATTCAACAGGAACACAAACTTTAGTGCCTGCTCTTGTTTTCAGATGCAAAGCCCTGCAGAGAGGTGAGAACGACAGAAGACCATTTTGAAGAGGGTCTTGACAAATGGTTCAACCATGGTTCATGGCAAAGAGACAGGAGGTTTCAGAATTATGAGTTGAAATGCCATTTCTTACACTCTTGTTTTTGTTTTTGTCCTCTTCCTGTAATTTTTACATCAAACTTTGAAGGTTTTAACCAAACTTCTGACTTAATTCCTTTTATTCTACTTGTAAGCCAGGGCTTAGAAATGTATGTGGTACGTCACCTAGAAACATATACGGAATGTGTATGGTAAGATTATAAGTAGTTGTACAAAACAAAAAAATATATACATAATATAATTGAATATGGAAAATAGTGTCAAAAGGAGAGGAAGGTGGAACAAAACATTGGAATAAATAAAGAAGAGTAGGAGGAAAGAAGAAGAGAAGGGAAAGAACACAGTAAGCTGTGGGTTTTTTTAACACATGGGAACATCTCCAAACCTTGATCTCCAGATGACATAAATCTGTTCATGTACATTGATATCACTTCAGCAATGTCACTTTTGATAACCAAGTATTCTGCTCTCAAACTCTCAGCAAGTCACTCATCAGCTCCAGCATCATTTGGGAAACTGCCTTAGGGCACTAGCAATGGGGCTGTGACAACAACATGGGGTGATGAAAGGCAAGGTTTGGGTTTTAAGCTCCCTGGCTGGTGCTTCATTTTGATAATCTGAGGAAAATCTAGCCTACCATTTCAGGACAGTGCACTACAGTCTCCTTTGCAGCCTGGAGAAAACTGCCTCGTTGCAAGCTCCAACCTCAACACAGGGAATTTTTCCTTAATGAAATCAGCTAGTGTTGGAAGATATCCGTCCTTCACTGAAACCTGCTCTTGCTGAGAGAGGTGAACCACTTGCTCAGTCTGGAGTGAGACAAAATATGAAGAAGAGACCAGCTGCAGGACCCCTCCTGGGCTCCATGACAGAGCCTGAGCAGCAGGAAAGTCGTTTGATTTGTGTATTTGTTCCATTTCCTCTATCAACTGTGTCCAACACAATGTGATGGCAACTGGAAATGTGCCCATGTCTTCCCTGTACACTTCACTTCAGCTAGACAGCTAGTACACAACCACCATTTTACAAAATTTGTACCTGTTCCCTTCTAGAGTGTCAGTATCAGCTTCATTCTGCTTCCTTGAACTTAACAGAAGCAAAGCAAAAAAGTTGTTCTTGGAATCATGAGCCAAAATAATATCATATTTTATAAAGACGGTTACAGCTCTGCTATCTACAAAATGATAGCATTATGTAACTGGCAAGTGATGGCTTTTTAATAGAAACCATAATAAATATATTAAATGAAATCATGCTGTGTTAATTGGTTCAAGGCCTGCTTTGTTTTCTTATGTAGGCAGTTCCTCCTTTTTCAACTCAGCATAGATTTGGTATTTCCTAACAGTCTCAGGTGTTAGAAAAAATGCATTTTTATTTATATAGGGTTTGTCATGGTAAAAGCATAGAAAGGCTTTGTTTTAAGGTCAAAACAGAATGTCTTGTCACAATAGATGAATGCAAATATTTGACTTTTGAGGAACATGGATTTCCAACACTGTGGGAACACTACCCGTAGAGCATCCAACTCACCTGCAGCACTAATGGGGCCAATCCACTCGCAATCATTTTGTATGCTTTCAGTGTTTGCCTTGACCCTGGCAGAGGGCTGGAGATCAGCCAGCCGCCCAAGAGCAACGTGCACCAAGCACTTGAGCCAGCCCATGAAGAACAACACTGCACACGCCATGCAGCTGCTGAAAGATGTTATTACAAGTCACCTGGTAATGAATATTTTCTTTAGAGGCCCACCAGATAAACTTATTTAGTGTGCAAGAGTCTCAACTTTCCTTTAAAAAGTTAGTTTCTGGCCCACGTGGCTGGGAAAGCAAACATGAAAATGAAATAGGAAACCTGTGGATCAAAATGCAAGCTTCAGAAAAAGCCCAAATATTTTATTTTCATTAATCTCACATTTCATGGGATTGGACTCACATGTTTCAATACATGGGATTAGCAGCAGTGCACATGCAATATATAGTATATATTCATTTAATTAAACCTGAATCAACCAAAAGTATAGGATTTCTTGTGTGACTGAATGGTTTTTTTTAGATCTTCAGTTTTCTTGCATGGGTGTGAGATACACCGTGGTCCAAGAGCAGAGATCTCCAGAGCAGTCAGTAAAACTGATATCTATCAAAGGTCTGAAACAGTATCTTTCCCAAATGAGATGTCCTGCTGACACTTTGGCTGAAACACATCTTTTGTGAAAGTTAAAATACCTCCTTGTATTTTGACATACAAACCCAGACATGGTACATGACAGTAAAGACTGCTAGGAGCTGAGGATTAGAAAGAGACATTAGCCTTCTACCTGATAGTATTAATAAAATACAGTAGTTTGGATGGATGGAGGGAGGGAGGGAAGGAGGGAGGGAGGGAGAGATGGAATCAATCTAGTATCAACTGTCCCAAATAAACTTTCAAAGTCATCTTTTAATTTGGACCTGTGTGTAGTGCACACTTAGAAACAGTGAGATAATTCACATTTGCTTAATCTATTTAAAATTCTAGATGGATTTTCTTTCACATTCAGCAGATTAAACTAGATTTCCTAGCAATCACTTAGCATGTAGATATATTGTCCTTGAAAATAAAAGTGCAAGTCTCTTATTAATGGTAACAAAATCCAAAAAAAAAAAAAAAAAAAAAAAAAACAGGGAGGGGGGAAGGANAAGAACAGATGCAGAACATGTCTCTTTCTTCTTTCTTTCTGAAAAGGCACATCACTCAGTAGATGAAAAACAAGATTATTAATGGCAAAAGTTGAATCTATAAATATCTCAAGGTGCAGAGTGTGTGCAGTTGTAGTAGAAGTGCTCTCCTCTTTCCTTCTCAGAAGAGCTTTCAGCTAGGTCATGTGCAGAGGTGACTTGCAGACCTATTGCTGTTGTGGTCTGACATCTGAAAAATACTTTTTTGGTATAATAATTATGTGTAATTCCTCCTACTACACTGAGGATGATAGGTGTAATTATAACGATGAAAACAATATTTGGAAATGATATCAAACAGTTCTCAATCACAATTAAGATTAAAAAAAATGGTGAGTTTTAAAATCTGATAATTCAGAGTTGAATACAAACAAGTCCAAATCTAAATGGGGCAATATTAACCTGAAAAAAAGGTGCTTCCTTATAAAAAGAAAACTAAAACCTGTCTGTAATGTTTACAAAGACAGAAACAGTGACAAATTTCTCCAAATGGTGGAATTTGAGTAGAAACATATCCCTTTGCTTGAAAGCTTTCCTAATTCTAAAGACAGTTTCATAAACATTTTTAGTCCATTTTTAGTTTTAAAACAATGGTTTATATAGCAGTTAGCTATAGTAGTTAATATAACAGTTTGAAGCCAAAAAAAGAACATCTTACAAACAGACAGAGTAATGTAGTTTAAATTTGGTAGATATAATGTCAGAAATAAGCATAGAGGAACTGATGGAAAATGAACTTCCAGTGTGACTCCAGCAAATGTTGGCTTCAAGTTGACAAATTCAGCAAAACAGTTTGAAAACATTTGGACACTTGCTCTCTCAAACAGACATTTTTATTACTTTGAGAAAGGAAGGGGCTATTTTAGTGGCTGAAAACACAGCTCAGTACTTAGGACTGTGGTATGAGGTTTAGTAGAGAAGAGGAACCGTTACAATGACCTTGCCATTAAAATTATGCTTTTCATATCGCCATTAAATGGAAGTGATACTGGGCACGTTGGTATAGTGTGTTCTGTTACCCAGAAGTTTACAATGGACATTGTTTTTACAAGAGAAGAGCTCTCACATGAAAGCAGTTCAATTCCAAATTTTTAACCTACCAATAAGAAAAAAGAAGGGGGTGGGGGTTGAAAGGCTTTAGTTAACCCCATCTTTCAGCCTTAAGGTGCTGAGTCCTTCAGCCATTCGCTGCCTGTTTCTGTCTCCTTATCCTCCAGTCAGTGTTGAGCCATGTGAACCTGCTTGTCCAGGGTCTATTCTCAACCAGGAGAAAGGTTGAAATGCTCCACACTTTCCATTTTGTTCCAGCTCTTTTTACTCTCTCTCAGATCTGTTTTCCATTTAGGTCTACTCCACTCATAGGAAACTCCTTTCTTTATCCTGCTTGGGACATCTTGGAAGTCCTCCTTGATACATAAATGTCTTTGAAAATCTAAGTCAAAGATGACTCAGGGTAAATATAAATATATATATATAAATACTGGGGATGGCTACCAAGCATCTTCAGGGAAAAGTTTACACATCAGGCTTTCTATTGCAACAGGTACGGCATACAGCCTGTTTTCAGCCTGTGTATCATATAGCCCCTTTTTGGCTTCCAGACTTCTGCCAGAGGTGACCAGAAGTGTGTTATGATTGATGCTCAAGCCCTGAACCAAGAAGGATCTACTCCTAGTTGGTAAATGCCGTTCATTGTTGGTCTCTCAGCACAGGGTCAAGCAGCAAGCATGCATTTCGCAGCCACCCTCCGTTTTAGGGGGGGCTCTTGTAAGCAAGGTGAGGTCAATTTTTAGCAGATGGTTTTATCTATTTATGTCTCAGCAGCCCTTGCTCAGCTTTATTTATATTTATTGCAGAGGCTCTGCTTGTGGTTCAGGGATTGCACTGGAGGTGCGCTGGTGCATTGTAATCAGTGCTGACCGTTCTGCTTGTTGAACAAATGACAACTGGCAGCCTTTGCAGTGTTTCCATTTCATAAGCACTTACTGTGGTGTCTCTCCATGATGAAACATGTCAGCTCCCAGCAGCGTAGGGCTACCTGGAGCACATTAGCATCAGAGTGATTTAACATCCTAATCAGAAGTATTTCAAAGAGCAAGTGGGGCTTGGAGGGAGCAGGACTTGGAAACCACACAGCCTTTTCAAGCAAGCACACTTCCAAGCATTGCTCCAGTGTTCAGCACTCCGTAACTTCCAGGTTCACCAAGTAGCTGAGTGGGTAACAGAGTATCAGGGGTGCTGAATATTGCCAGGAACTGCAGTACTTCTACAAGAAGAGCAATTGTACCTGTTAAATATTATGAGAGCAGAAGGGAGCAGCCTCTCTCCAGTAGATGTTAGAAGTGGGTTATCCAATGAGTCAAGGATCTTGTTCTTTTAAAAGAAAGACATTTTCTTCTACAACTTGCAAAGATCTGTTGTTCAGGATATTTATACCACTGCCTGCCAAGGAAAATATGGCTACATGATACCCCAAACACATACTGAAACAGTGCAGTGATGTGAAAAAGTCTCAGAAGTTAGGAAAAGCCAGCATCAGTCCGTGTGTGTGTGCAGAGGCTGTGGGACACCAGGGAGGGTTGCCTTTACCATTCCATGTTAACACAACAACTGGCACTGCAGGGCCTTGCTCCTTAGCGAGCATTCCTAGCTATGAATGCAGGCAAAATAAACAACAGAGAAAATAATCTGAATTATTACAGGATATCCAGGAAAGATAGAATTAATAGAAATTAATGCAGCATTTTAAAAGACCTTGGAGTACTTTGGGAATACCAACCCAAAGATCTCTTATTCTTTCCTTAAAGAATTGAAACACATTTTGTAGTTTTTGAAAATGACTTCATGTATTGGCAAACTGAAAAACAAACAAACAAACAAACAAAAAAACAAAAATGACAGCACAAATAGTAATTTTTCTTTGTTTTATTTTTCACATGAAGGAAAGGCCTGTTATTTTCACCAGGGAGGCAGATGATAAGTACAAAGAGATCACACCTTCTTTTAGCATTACAGTGTTATGACTGGCAGTAATTGTTTCTTTGAGAAACTTTGAGAATTTCCTCATGGCAATTAAAAACTGTCATGAAAGAACAAACTTTCCTTTCACTAGTTCTCTTTCAGACAGAGCTGGAAGGGACCGCTGGGGGTACCGAGTCTAGTCCCATGTAATGCAAGGGAGCCATATAAATGGATGCTTCGTTCAGAAGGGCCCCTAAAACCCCATCTGAGGTGACCTACACGCCACAGATTATAACAACTATCCCAGCAACACATTCAGGACCTCGACTCAAAGGTCGTGTTATAAAGTACCCCCAGAAGAGAGACGGAAAGATATAGGAAAGTCCTGGTGCCCTAGTTTCCTGCAAAAGCAACAGTATTGCTGCTGCATAAAACTCCCAAATGTAAGTATAAGTTTCCACTTATTTTAAGTAAGTTCCTGTGCTTTATATTTTCTTTATATTCTATATATATCTTCCTTTATATTCTTCACTTGATGTGCAATTTCTGATATTCCAGCCTCTTCTCATTTACACATCTGGAAAAGCCTTGTTTATAAAACACCAAGATCTCAAGGCCATGTAAAATTTTTATGAGATGTGTTCTTGCAGGGGTAAGAGGATTCAACATTTCACCTGAAAGTGCGTCTTCAATTAAAATTAGGCCTCTTTGTTCAATCAACTCACATGGCTGAGACAGCAACACACGTTTTCTGCTTGGCTTTGCTGGCTCGGAGGAACAAGATTCTGCTCTTGCAGTGGCCCAGTACCTTCCCACTCATCAGACGGCTCCCAGCAGATGTGTTGGATGCACATCTGTGTGCTCTGGGCCTGCTCATCTGTGACCTTCTCCCAGCGCGTGGTGGGACCACCAGCAGGGAGACACCTCCCACAGCTGGGACTTTCTACTCCTACAAAGCACTGGGTCCCCACAGGCCAAGAGATCGAGCTTTGAGCCATCCTGACCCTGAACATCAGCAGAGAAGAAAGAAAAGGGTTTTTCACCAAAAGAAGTACACAGAGGTGGCCCAGACTAGAGTTTGGAGAGCTTTCCAGGAGCTTCTGTTGTTCTCACCATAGTTGACTTTGGCCATGCCCCACCTTCTCTCCTGCTCTCCCTGTGTGGCCATTCCACATACCTTGTGGTGCAAATTTGGGGTTTATCTCCAGGAAGGATGCACATGCTGATGGGAAGCCATGCAGCAGCACAGTCTCTCACCCAACACAGGACTTGGGCATATATAACGCCCAGGTTGATAATAATGGAGGAACACCATAGATCCTGCTCCAAGTCCTTAGAAATCCACCCTCTGGCTCTGCCTGCTGGATTTTGCCAACCCGCACTCAGAAGGAACCTACGTGTATTTTATTCCTTTCAGTAGATTGCCAGTAGAATTATTTCCTGAGCGATAATTACAGGGGTAAGAAGATGCACCCCTACAAAGGACATCCCAGTGCGCACAGATCTATGAGAGGGCAGAAACAGGTTCTGCAGATCCCAGCACCTGCTTTTGTCTGTAGGGGCACCATATAGAGGAATCTCCTTTTTACTTGTTTTACTGTGACTAGATTACACCCTTTCATTTGTCAGTGCAAAGTACGTAATGTTATTTTGTGTGGTCTTTATTTTCAGAGTGGAATTCAAGTAGTTGCAGTAGAAATAGTGTCTTGTGATTCTGATTGAATTTTTGTTTAATCCCTAGCCAGTTAGAAATCTTTTGAAGTAACAGAGCTATGCTTCTCCGTGGGTTGGTCTGGACACACAATAATCAGAGACAGACAGCAGGCAAATGTACTTTGGAGCAGAAATCACAGGTTCGATGCTATGTCCCTGACAGCTCCGGATAGATATTCTCCTCAGGTTTTGGCTTTAGTTTTGCATACTTTCCCCTTGCTCCAAATAGAGGAACAACAGTGTGAGGACCTTGGGCCATTAAGCCCTTCAGTCCCCCCTGCTACTGGCCTAAGACCAAGCTACACAAACCTTGCTGCAGGGTCTGCCTTGCTCCTGCCGAGCAGCCCCGCTGCTCTCCCATTCCACAGAGCCCTACTCCATGGCATGGCCACAGCTCACAGGGCAGCCCCGTGGCTGAGCTCCAGACAGGAACTAGCTCATGGTTACGCTACGGAGTTCAACTGTGGTGTGTGCAAACGAGAGGAAAAATATCAACTTGAGGTGCGTAAGTCCGGGCTGTGGCTGTGCAGTTGCGGCTGATGTGGTCATGATCCAGGGTGGGATCGACTGGTGCCCTGGATCTGCTGCCTCTTGAAAGAGTGCCTTGAAACCCAAGTGACCATTACACAGCTGCCATAAAGCATGCAGATGCAAAAGCATAGCAAACAAGAAAAAATGCACAGAAAAGACTGTTTGAGGCAGAGGAGTAGCCTGAAAGTGATGCCTCTTCTCTCATCTCCATCTCTCTCAGGAGCACAGTGCCCATCGTACGGGAGGATGCAAGGTGCTTTTGCAGCTCTCTTAGGCTGTCTTGCACACCTCAAGAAGGTGAAGAGTTCCCATGTGCAAATCAGATCGCTTCAACGCAGGGGAGAAGCTTGGTGCTTCAGCTCTACAAACAATACACTGTGCGGGGTGGCTTTCACCTAGTTTTCATGCTGGAACAACCTGAAAACATCTTTTCCCAACTATATTCAATAAATCATAAATACAAGATAGTAGACACTGGAAATAGGTGTTGCTGCCACTTACAGTCCTATTCAAATTGACTTTAAGCATGTGAAATTATTTTTAAACTTCAATGAACATAACAGATACATTTTAGGCATCTAAGTTTCCTCTTGTGACTTACTCAGAGAATATGTTTTTCTTGTCTGGGCTTGTATCTCAATGTATACACTTTCCACATCCTAAACATGGAATAACTTTGAAAGATTATAATTCAGGGGGAAAATATTTATACTTTAGCATTCATCCTGCTGTGTCACAGAGTGCAGGAGAAGACTTTGACATCAAAATGTGCAGTGAGGTAGCAATTCCAGGTCACCATCCAGGCATCCAGCTTGGCTGTCCTGCAGCTGTGCTGGAGCTGTCAGGAGTGTTCACGCTCGCCTTTGGTCCCAGTAGTGTTGGTACGTGTTTAAAGACAATTTACTCTTTATTTAGGGGATATTCATTATAGTGAAGATTTTTTCAGGTGACATATGCAAGTCTGTGTAGCAGCCTAACCTGCAAACCTGAGCTTGTGTTATTTGTGTTACATCTGCACATTAAAACTGGGCTAGTGTGACAATACTTCAAGGACAACCAGGAACCAGCTCAGCTTATTCTGGTGACTTGTGTGAGCTGCAGAGCAGAAAATCTGCAACATGTGTCTAGAAATCAGTTGCTCAGGGGAAAAGTAGGACAAATGTGTTAGGAAAACCAGGTTTGAATGGCTAAATAAAAAAGTGGTGCAAATAGAGAAGACTAGCAATATAGTATGAAGTCCTGTAGCAAATTGTTTTGTTTTGTTTTTTTTTTTCTTAAGAATATGGTAGATATCATAAAGTCATGTCAATCAGCAGAGCTCCTAAAATACTACATAATCTAATGCTGAAAGCTCCTGGATCTATGTTAATATGTCACAGAGAAAACTCGAGGTGCTGCACTGGTAACTGATGCTGTTAATCACAGCACTATCTGTACTATCTAAAAGCCTGGCACTTAGTATTTGCTATGGAAACTGTTTCACAGCTTTGCACTCTTTATTGCCTTCTGGTCTTCTGAACTATTAATATAGAAAATCACCCTTTTCTTTTTTGCCATACCCCCAGTGAGATGGCAGACATCTATTTTTGAAAGGCAGTGAGAATCTAGTTTAACTGTTCATCACTCACAGGAAAAAGAGGGAAGGGGATGGCTAAAGAGGAGAAGCACACAAAATTACACTTCCTGAACAATATGCAAGTTTCTAATGACAGAAAATGATAAAAAGTTCCAATACTTTCTTGGTTCTTGGCTTTAGAAACCACCAGCTTTTTGCTACCTTCACGAAGCTTTGTAAAAAGCTCCATGTATTTAAAAATATCAGGATATTAATCAGTTAAGTTCTTCGTATTCCCTTTTGCCTTGTTCTTTCAAAGCAAGCAGTCAAGCAAGCACCAGGCTGGTTTTTTGTAGCAGGGGAATTTGTCCCCACATCTGTACACAGGCCCTGCCAAGCTCTCCAAGACTGTCCTTCCCATCTGGAGCTACGTGTGCTCTCCAGCACATCCACAGGCAGACACGGTCTTGAAAATTGTCTGAGTTCCAAGTAAGTGCATTAGCTGCAAGACCATCTTCCTTTCCTTTAGGTTTGGTGACTACAACCCTGAGCTGGGTGTTTTATTACCTGGAGCCAATCCATGGTGCAGTATAGCACTCGTGAAGGTAAGGAAAATGTAAGCAACAAGGGTTATGCAACTCCAAAAAAGTGATCCTAAGAGCAGAAACAGATTTTAAGCACGCACAGGTGAGTGCACTTCAAATTTTAAAGAATTAATATGTAAAATTTCTTATATCCCTGCCACGACACCGGTGACCAGTGAGTATTTCTCGCTGTTCGGCTCCCCTTACAGTTAAGGGACCAAATCACGCTGGCACCAGCCCCAGTTTCTCTAAAATAAAGCAACTCGCCCCCACCCCCTTGGGACTGCCCTTGGAACCTTTCAGCTCTCACTATCCCGAGTCCTCCAGTCCTCCAGCACTTCAGTTCCCGGACTTCACAGTGCTAAAATTCCCAGTTTCCTGGCTCTGCCAGCAGTTTAACTGCAGCAAAGCTTGCCTCCTGCAGTGCCAGACACCTACAGCTTCTGCCTCCTGAGGTTTTATCATGCTCGCGCTAGTACACTTAGGCTAGTCCAAGTGCTTTGAACCTTCTGGCTTCAGAAGCTTAAGCTTTTGATTGCTTGCTGAATTGTTCTGTCTCAAATACCTGTGTTAGCTCATGCTGTGCTGCCTCAGCCCCCCCAGCCTTTAATTACACAGCAACACGTACCCACTGGTGTGTTCATTCAATAATATAGACTTCTGTAGCACATAGAGAAGAATAAAAAACTATTAAAAGTCAGCTTAATGTAAATGTATATATTCAGTACTTTTCAAATACTGTATAAAAATAAGCTCAGCCACAGACACAAGGACAGGACTGCTCTGCAGCACCACCTGCTGCAAAGAAATACACTTGGTTTGCCATCCAGTTCGAGAAACACACATATTAACTGTAATGTCAGGCCACACATCATGCTTCTGGGGCTTTGGGTTGGGAACAAAGGTTATAGGATTCACCTTGGGCCTGATGATGCAGCAGTGCTGCACAGTGATTCGAGGACTGGCTCATGCATGCCTGTTTATGATGTGTTACTTAAATGTGGGTTTTCTTCAGTCTAAGAGATTTTTTTTCATGTTTTGGTAGAACTGATGAGGCAGCATATGTTTCAGCTCCCCTCAGTTTGGTATTGTTACTGTAAGGCAACACAGCACTCGGCAAATATTTTTAAATGATTCAATAAATACTAAACTGACAGCCTAGTATGCAACTGCCACAGAAGTATTTTTCTGTGGTGAAGAATTTTTCATGTGTCCTTTTCCTGATATATCATCCTGTAGGATAGATAAATAATGCACCAAACTAACAAATTCACAGAAACTGGGCTTAGGTTTGCCCATCACAATAAGAAAGGGGATTTTCATCTGTTACCTTCAAAATCCTTATCGGTTGTGTTGAGCTTTGAGAAGGGATTTGTGCTTGGCAGCATGCATCAGAGTGAACTGGAAGATGTGGTAGGTAACCACTGCTGGTCGGCTCCCACAGGGAAACAAAGGGATCGCAACACCAACACCACGATATGAACAGCACCAACGGCACGCTCAGTTAATACCCTCTGAGGTGCACATAGTCCTGCTGTGCACGTTTTGCTCCTTCACCCAATTCTCCAGCTGCTCTTTGTGTTGTGCTGAGTTATGGCCAGTTATGTATGAGCTATGCTGAGTTATGCATTGGCCGGAGCCACCATCAGCCGTGTCCCTCCTTCCCCGGGTTTCTTTCCCTGCAGCTGTCCCAGGCACACCGACAGCTGAATTTCCAGATGTGCCCTGCCCTCTTGTGGTGCTCCGCCGGCCTAACCATGCCTGCTTTTTGATGGTCCCACAGCCCCCGGAAAATCAGCGCCTGGGGACCCCTGAGCTGCAGCGGCAAGGGTGCTGCGGGTACAGCGCTGTACCGCTGTGCATCTTAGCGAAATAATCAGGGGAAAATTACAGAAAAATCTCCTAATGCCAATGCTTTCCTCTTCTTAGCTATAAAAGCAACATTTAGTCCCTCTTCCAGATTTTTTTTAACCCAGCCATATAACTCCTGTTTTTATTTTAGCCCTTTACCCAAAACAATCTAGCTATTTTGTTCTCTTTAATATAGCTTGCTCCTTCCCAAGCATAAATGCAATGCTGCACTCTGTTGTACGGGCTGGACAGAGGCAGGTGAAGAGCCAGCCTTTCTGTAGATCCCATCCCACCCCTCCTGACCTTGAGGTGAAAGCTCCCAGTGCAATATGAAACAAAAGCCCAGGCCGTGGTGAGCTCAGCTGATACCTGTCCAACCAAGCCAACACAGTTTCCCCAGGTTATATCATTATTTTCCTTTCCTAAGTCTTTTCAGATGGTCAAAAAAATCAATTCTTTCTTTCCATCTGACAGCCGTGTCTCTCCTCTTTCTACTTATTTCTCTGTCCAATTTCTTCTATTTTTTTGGATACCTTGCTTGGTTTTATTTTCTGCAGTGCAATTTTGCCCGATCGATTTCACTCACCACTCCAGGATTTCATTTGACTTAACTGCGGGACTCCTTTCTTATTTCTCCCCCTCCTATACCTTCCTGCAGCTGTTGTGTCGCATCCTTTGGTCCTCACCCCACCGCTGCCCATGCTGCAGGACCACGCTGCCCTGGGTGCCCTGCTCACACTACCAGCAAGCAGTTTTCATCGCACTACGCACAAATGGGAGGAAAAGAGGACACGTAGCTTGCTGAAGAGGACAGACACTTGGCATTTGCTTGGCCAGATCTGCAGAAATGAGGCCTCAGTGTCTCATTGCCATAAACAGATAGACAGGCAGGGTAAACAGGCGCCCAGAGAGTTTTAAACACAATATTTGTTCTCAATCTCTCTCTCTCTTTTTTTTTTTTTCCTAATTTCAAAAACTGGGGGAAGAGACCCAGCTTGGTTGGCTAAGCTGTGGGCATCACTGATGAATGAGGTCTCACTACACGCAATACAGACAGCCTTTGGCCTCTAGAAAATGCAAAATGTTTGATAATTAGGATGCACTGGTTTTATATCCATCAAAAGCTAAAGCCCACATTATTTGCAAGTCTTCTGTGGTTTAGGTCCCTGTAGCCTAAAATAAATAAAGTTTTAGAGCTGGTCTCAGGCTGCGCTTGTCCTTCCACTGCAATGCTCTGAGTGCAAGCACAACCCTTCCCTTTTCTCATTCCCATTCATTATTAAAGTAGAGGAAGAGAGAATTTTCTAAGTGTGTGAGTTATAGGCAGACTGAGGAAATAACTGTGAATTAGTCTTCACTCCCTTTAAATAGTGAATGGCAATGCTTAATGATAGCTTGCCTGTGTTTTCCATGGGGAGGATGCCACTTGCAGTGCCACCACTGCCACGCAATGAGCTGTTACCCCAGCAGCTGCCACTTCAGTGACTAAACAGCAATTTTAAAGCTCTTAAGAGTTATATTTTCAGCATTTTTCCTCTAGATCGTGCATGCCAGATGGACGTACTTGGGGAGCAGGAGGGGCTGGGGACCCCTGCTCTCCCCATGGTCCCTCTGTCCCAGTGTGAGCATCCTCTGCCAGGCAGTGCCTCTGCCCCCACCCAGGCCCGGGTCACTAACACACGGGCAGGTTTTGCACTGAGCAGAGGGGTGCTCAGAAACCAGGAGGGCAAAGGATGGGAAGCATTTCCTTCCTGTGAAATGCAATACTTTGATTACTATTTGTGTCTCTTTAAAACATTATTGTCTGTTAATTGTGGCTTAGTGTGTACACAGCAGGCCTCTAATTTTCAATGGCAGATTTCAGCGTGGCAGTCCATTAAGCTCCTGCCACACTGACAATCATTTTAAGGGCCGTTCCATTGATGGAGGCTGCACAGAGAGCTGGCAGAGTTTCCATAGGAGCAGTGACTTAAAAGCAGGGGTTCCCAGCACGACACTACCGAAATCGCTCAAGCCTCTGCTGCTGATGACATCTTTCCCCTGATGGAGGCCATGCCAGAGAGCTGGTCCAGGCAGAAGCATGGATCAAAGCCTGTAGCAGTATCTTTGCAAACCAGGATTGCGGTTTTGCAATCATATCAATGGCAACTGTATTAAAGTATTAATACCTAGAAGCACTACTACAATAAGAGGACCCAGCAAATCTGGGCATCTGATGCCCTGTGGGCATCTGAAAAGAATTGGATTTATTTTATTTTTTTTACCTGCCTTTTCTTTTTCTTCAGTGAAAAAAAAAAAAAAAAAAAAAAAAAAGCATCAACTGCACAACATATTGCGCTTGCTGACCACAAGATGGTACTGCAACACAGTGTTTCTGCTAGAAAACTACAGCTGCTCAGAAATGCACGGTTGGGCTTGCCTGGGTCAGGGGTATCTAGCAGGAGTAACTTTTTGCAACACGTTTGTGCCTCGTCTATAACAAAAGAGCGTTGGTTGGAAGATGATTAATTTCTTGGCACAAAGTTATATTCAGAACTGTGACAACCTCACTGTTTCTCTTCAGTTTGTTTAGCTGAAGCATACAAGCCTGTGCACTGGGCTCAACAGATAACAACGTATCATTTTCTGTATAAATCAGCCCCTGTTTTTCTTAGCAGGAGAGCCTTTGTTTTCATTGTGCGTCTTCCAGCCAACGTGCCTGGCCCCAGTGTGCAAGGTCTTACAGAAAACACATTTCACATTCTTCTGCAGTAGCAGCAAGAACATTTGGAAATGACCCTTCCCTCACTGCCTTTGGACTCAGGAAAGCTGCACCTTCGCCTGATTACTTTAGTTCAGCAGAGATAAGAGCAAATAGAGAATGAAACATACATTTTCTGAGCTCTTTGCTCAGTGCACTGCTACGCTTTGGCAAACATGAAAACATATTGTCTTGATAGTAAGCCCAATTTCTTGGCAAATTACTGCTCTTGGGATGTAGGACGACTCAGTGATACAGTGCATAATAACAATAATATTGTATTCTTTCCCATCTAGAACTGTCAAGAGAAAGGTAAAGGGAACTGGAAGAACTTAGGATGAGCCTTGTCATAGGTACAGATTCGCTGTCAGGCCAGAATGAAGCCACTGAATGGCAGTGGTACTTTGCTCACTCACCATTACTCAAGAAAATCAAATGTTCTTTTATTTTATTCTGAGTCACCAGTTCAATATTATTTTTTACAGTTTGTACTAGAGAGCAACATCCTCACCCCCCTGAGAGATGCCCTCTTTAATTTGCTATTTTTCAATATTTAGTCTTTCCATAACCCAGTGGCATAAGGCTGCAATTCCTTAAATCAAGGGGTCGTGTTCTGGATCTCATACAGGAGATGAAGACATAAAAACAGCCTTATTGCAAACTTCACTTTTGGAAGAACCACAGGCTCCGGACAGATCATTGATAAGACTAGCTCCTTCCCCATGTGTTATTGTGCTACACACACTTCAGTGACATTCAGAGCACCAGCTGCTCTCTGTTGAACTTACCCACGCTTGGGAATACATGGCCATCACTGTCCACCTTCGCACAGGAACCCTCAACCTTTCTCCTTCCTGTGAGTCAAAACTGGGCAAGACTTTGATCTAGCAGGGTGCTGGGGCTGATTCAACCTAAAGCAGAAATTTTGGCCATGAAGTATGTTTTAATTTGGATTGTATACATAGGCAATGGACAGAGACAATCTCCCTGGCCACTGGTGAAATTAAAGTTCAGCATCATGCACCAGTGTGGCACAAACTAGTGCCTATGATTTGCTCAGTGAATTAATGTTCACTCTAAATGACAATGACACTCATTAACATTTAGAGCTGGTAAGATAATATCATCAGATCATGGTTGTAGCTGGCAACTAAGCAGAAATATTTGGCCATGGTGGTTCAGTTTAATAAACTTTCCATACAGTTTTCCTGACCATACAGTGTTGATTCTAATTCAGAGAACAGCTGGCAGAAATCTGTGGTGTAAATAAAATGTTGACTGAAAATTTTGGTGCTGAATTCATTCTGACTTTCTGATTCATGCTCCCATGATACTTTTTTTAGACTGGTAAAATAATCCATTCTCAGTTCTCTAAGAATTTTTGATCTGTAATCATCTCTGATCCAGAGCTAATCAGTTCTGGTTGTCCAGAACCACTTACCTAATTTATTTTAGGCATTCCAAACACCAGACTGAATCTAAAATTTCTCCACAATTTTCAAAAATAGCTTTTCCTCAAGTCTTCATTCTCAACCTTTTTTTAACTAGTTCTACACAATGTGCAACTAATTCATTAGTTAACATATCCTTTCCATGATGATGCATGATAATGGGTATCCTGTCCATTAATGCATTTAATGACAAGATTTCACAATGATTTTAAAAATGCATACTTCTCTGCAGTGAAGTAGAGCACTTGTGTAGGACCTAACAGAAAACTCCGTAAAAAATTTGCAGGGCCAGCATTGGACTTTATATCAAGCCCAGTAGTGGTTTCCTGGGAAAATGTGTAAGTGATATGAATAGATGATACATATTTGTATTTAAGTGAACAAAATATGGAAGGCAAATGGATTTGTTACACTAAAAATGTGGCCTGTTGTTTAAATTTCAGTCATCTATTCTTATGTGAATATAAAATTTCTTTTAATGTAGCCACAAGAACTGTGGCTAGGAAAGCCCATTTATACTGAAGATACAAATTAGACTTGGAAATTTATGCAAATGCAATTATCTATTAAAGTTATTTTCAGAATTGAGGAGACATAGAAACCTTAGTGTGAGTGAAGACTATTTGTGAACATGCTGACAAAAAGAAACAAAATTTTTGGTTGAATCACTTAAAAAATTTAATGACTACATGACATTGATAGTTTGAAAAAATGAATGAATAAGATATATTGAAAATGAGATTATAAGTGTAATTGTAAGAAACTGATTGCTAATTCCATGTTGCAGCATCTTAGAGAAGGTTAAACTTCCACATCCCAGCTGAAAGTGTAAGACATCGCCTTTTTACTAATGCACTACACTTCTGCTGGGGTAAAAGAAGTTGCAAGAAACTCATAAGCAAGATGCTTTACATTCCCACAAGGAAAATGTGATATAGCTGTTGTGAAGTGTGCTGACTGAAGGTGAGAGTCTTATCTCATCCATCGTCTTCTCTTTGGAATGGGAAAAATGTAAATATCCACACACAAAAATAGAATTTAAAAAAATAAAAACTCCTTTAAGCACTGTATTTGTGGCACTAAATTTACATATTATGTCCTCTTCCATAAAAAAGCATCATCAAAAAGAACTTGTGCCAGTTTTGTATTAAAAGGCCTGTAGAAATCTCTTAAAATTGCCTTTGTTGTTGGTAGCATAGGTCCCAGGCTTCTGTCTTCAGGTCGTCTAGTGTTTGATGCAGGACTCTTTGTAATCAGAGCTTCTTGTTTCTCACTTAGAGGTCCTGTGGTAAAATAGAATATTATCTTAATATCCTTCACCAAAAATGTCCATTCTAAAGAAGACAAATGACTAACTCGGAAGGTTTGCCAAGGGAAGACAAATGGAATTTCTGTTAGCAGAGACAATGTTTCAGAATACTGAATACAGGCTTAGATTAGTAAAATTAATCTTTTTTTTTTTTTAAATAAATATGGAAATAATACTTTTTTCTCTCACATTAATTAATCAGCTCTAAAACAAGCAGCATAAATCACTTCTGGAGGAAAAGATTTGCTTTCAGAAAACAACTATGACACCGAATATACTCCCTGTCCATTTTGGAGTCAAACTTCTTCTATACTGTTATTTCGTTTTATGGTGTGAGTTCTCTAATCCCTGGTAGAAACTCCATTAGACTCGTGCATGAGTTGTGCAAGCCCCTTTTATGTTGTTTCTGAGGTTGTCAGTGGGATTGTAGTAATGAACTGGTATAGTGATATATATATATATATATCTCACAGATATTGCAGGAGTAAATCTTAGCCCTTGACAATGTACTGCAGAAAGATAAGAATCCAGACTATTCCAGCATAAACTATTTCCAAGAAGATGCCAAGCTCTTCATCTGTTCAATCTGCTACATTCAAACTTTCTCATCATCTAGACCAGTGTTTGGACCAGTCAGACTATTCTGCAGCCACGTTTTCATCCTCCTGCTACTGTCAAATCAACATTGGGCAACAACTTGTCTGCCAGCATTTCTCCGAGGATTAGCAACAGATGTCTCAGTCAACACAGCAAAAACAGAATTTTCCCCTTCTCCCCAGCTAAAAACACAACCTTTCATCATACCCACATTTAGATGCTGGATCACTTTTAGCTGGCAACAGCATTCACAACCTGGTAGCACTTGAAGTTGTTTAAATTGTGTGGGATAGCTCTTGCACCTATGTAAGCCCATGACAAACAAACCCTGACTGCCTTCAGAAGTAGGACTGGCTTCTGCCTGATAAGATATATTGCTACACTGTGAAAGGTTTTGATTTTTTTTTTTTAATATAGTCTTATTAAGTTCTTCTAACACCAACCATTCTATGGGAATTTCGGAATTTTAATTTTGCTTGACTCAAGGCAACAAGATTAATGCATCCTTCAAGACAGATTCATGTGCTTCTGTTTTGTCTGCTAATAAAGCAAAAATGACCTAAGAAGGATAATAATGATTTTTTGTACTTATCTCTAAACAGCCAGAGGACACCTACCCAGATCCAGAAACTGGAACACCATGTGCATGGTGTATTTCACATTTGATGCATGATCCTCTAAGCGAAGAACGAGTATCTGATCCTTGTCAAAAACAGTCAGCCAGTCCAGAAGATACACAACATAAAGACCAACCTGCAACCTTACCTATAAGCACAAAAAATAAAAAGTACGAAAAATTAATTCATTTACAACACTGAGCAAAAACAAACCAACATTCACATATGTCTTCTGGGCAAAAATCCCAAGTATGTTCTCTGGAGGGACCATGAAGTGACAATATATGAAATTTTTTTAATCTTACTCTTATTTTCAGTGCAGCTTATGGAAATCTTTGCAAATGGCCTGTTTACAGGTGGAAACATTTTACAAAGGGCCTGACCACGCACTCCTGCTTGCAGCATTCTCTGCATCAGCCACAGCTCTGCACGACAGCACTGCCTCCTAGATGCACGGTGACCTCTGATTGCAATCACCAGATCTAGATCTAAGCTGCAGCAGTGGCTGCTAGGCAGCGCTAAAGGTGCTGAGTACACACTGAAAGCACCAACTTGTGCAAACCAGAGAGGATGAGGATGGGTGGGAAAAGCTTGTCCTGACCTAATTTGTTTTTCTTTCCCCCTTGATTTTAGATAACAAGTTGCAATATAAAAAGGGCAGTCTGGTGTTTTTAAAAGTCCAGCCTCTGACTGTGCTTATAATTATTTTTCTAAATCCCTTCAGGCTCAAAAGAAAGAAACATGAACCCCAAGTCATAACTGCCTTTCATAAAAGAGACTTAACATCTTCGAGTCATGTTACCACAGAACTGATGAAGACAGATAACAAGTCTCTTTCATTTCTTACACTGACTCATGTACCCTACATTGATACCTAAATTCCAGCCAAATAAGCCATATTTTGAATTATTGCTAAGTTATTGTTACCATAATGTGTGATTCTGATGTGTCTCTGGCTGCTTATTACAATAAGCCTGCATATTTAGCAGACTTCTTTATATATGTGCTACACAAAAATTGGAAATCTTATTTGATTAAAACATTTGATTAACCTTATCAATCTTAGCCAGTAGCCTGTTTCGCTGAACTCTGGGGAAATACGTTTCCGTTTCAGCACTGGGTTTCACTTTTTTCTTCTCCTGATAGATAAAGGTGAGTGAAAGACCAGTATCAGCTGCACGGTACAAGTTGGGATTGCAGCACTTTCCCACACAGGCCTAGAATCTCTTTTAAAGCTTTTCACCAGAAACAGGAATTTTAACTAATCTGTCCCATTAATTTTCAGTTTTCTTGGCATCAGCAAGAACTTTGATTTTCTACTCCATATAGCATGTTGTACTGGCTTCCTTTTTGTTGCTGTTCCTCCAAAATACATCATCTCCTTTCATAAGATCCAGTGCTTCATCCTGCACATCAAAGGGCATCAGTGGGGTTTCCCAAGCCATTCTCCCTTCCATCACATCCACATCTGCAGATTTGGTTTGATCCCCATGGCTCAACATGCCTTTCTCCAGGTAATATATTTTTCAGTGATTCTCAGCAAGGATAAGGTGACAAACGTCCCTTTCCTTACAGGTTGGCATCCATCAGCAATGACAACATCTATGACATTCACCTCATCTTTCAGTAACATATTAACTAATAGCAAAACAAAATTCTTCTGTAATAGTTGCCCAATTAGCAATATAATGAGCTCACAGGGGAAAATAATTCCTATTTTTTCAATCTATAGCAAACCATTCACATAACAGAGCTTATCAACTTGTCTGAAGAAGAGGCTAAAGAAGTCCATCGAGGAACACAGTTAGCATCCGTGTTTTATTATGAACACCTGCTTGGGTTCGTATCTTCTTCTGAGGGTTGCTTAAGACAACAAATGAAGAGTGTTTCTACACCCTGAGGAAGAAGAGAGAGGAAAAAATCTTTCCTTCTGTTCTCTCTCTGCCTTTCTCTCCCCACATTGGAAGAAATCCATTTGTGCAAGCAGATGGCTGGGATTTATTGTAACACTGCCTGGCAGCAGCTCATGTCTGTGGAGGTCCCGGAGGCTATCATCCAAGCTGAGCAGCTCCAATCTACTGCCAAGGTAAGGAAAAGGAATCTTTTGTTTGCCCTATTGCTGTGGGGCTCAAGCCCATGTGATACACTCGTTTACGGTTCTTTTATTGACTGAAGGAGGCAATAACTTCACCCTGGGGACAAAGGAGGGAAGTATTCCCTCTGAGGCCTTTAAGGCCTTAGCAAATAAAATAGGATTGAATGGCAAATTGGCCAGACTTGATACTTCAAGTCAATCTCTTCCATATTATTCTGCAAAGGCTTTCTTCTACCCCTCAAAGAAAATTTGAAGCCAGTTCTACACTAAAAATGTGAATTTTGGAATACTGAGCCTCTAACACCAATCTCCTGCCTGCAGTTTCTGTATTTCTTTTTATCATTTTTTTGATGTGCACAATTTAAAAAAGGAGGTTTTATCTAGTTACTGGTAGTCTTTTCTTGTGAAAGAATACATAATTTATTCTGATTTTGAGGCAATTTCATACCACAAAGATCTTTGCCAGAGCTACTTTTTGGAGAGATCTGCAAAAAGCTTACACATTAAACTGTAATCTTCACTAAATGTGCTCTCCATACGCCTGCACAATAGAAAGACTGTATTATTGCTGTTGGCATTCATCAGGGAACAGACTGAGGAGACAGCTGAGCCAGTACATCAGCTTTTACATGCTTACATATATATTTATGTCATCTGCTTTACAAATGAAAAGGCGGAAAATTTTATTTCTTGATGTTTATAGGCACAGTATTTTGGCATTTTAATAACCTTGACACAGTGTGTCGTTATACAAACAAGGAATCCAATGTTATTGGAAATACGTACAGGCATGGCATTGTTAAGGGTGTTGTTGTAGACACAGGCTCTCAGGGAGTAATCCAGCATGCAATTCTCAAACAGCTGCAGTGATTCTGCCACTTTTTCATGAAAATCTTCTGCAGATTTATTAGCACTTGCAAAGTACAGATAATCAGAGTACAATCTGTGAATGAAATATATGCAAGTAAATGACAGAGGAAATGAAAGAAGATCTATTTACATGACAATGGCAATCAGTTACATGAATTGAGAGGAGTGGCACATGTGTGTGTAGCATTGCCCCACCAGCACTGTTCAGCCATGACACATTTTCTGTTCTTTTTGATGGGTTTTGGCTCAGAATGACAGCTACTCCAGGGAGCTGCTCAAAATCTTCCCTGCTTGCTAGGTCAGCATCTTGTGAGATCTAGACCCTAGTAATTGCACAAGCCAATATCTTCTCCTAAAGGCAAACTTTTTGAACACATATACTTAAAATTTGTGTTATCGATGAATGGTAGAACTCGTCTCAGCAGATACTGGTACTCCTCCGTACTAGGTTCTCCATGCTGCCGTGGATAGAAACAATCCCCATCTCAAAAGCTTACAGCCAAAATCAAAACCAGAGGAATGGGATTGGTTAGAAACAGCAATTTTTCTGTGATTACCAAGCAGGCCATCATCAAAAACAGGAAAAAAATCCAGATTTCCTAGTTTTTGCAGAAAGCTCTGCCTCCTATCCAAAATTGTTTCTATGTCAACTTTCCATCAAAAACTCCCAATTTACAACATTCCACTTCTTGGTGTTTTTGTTTGTTTGTTTTGCTTTGGATTTTCTTTTTTTTTTTTAAGCCAAAATGCTACAGCTAAGCAAATGTTCCACATTTGTGATACAGGCTGCAGTGCTGCCTTCCCCAGCCAATCCTACCCCTGTTTTGAGGACTGCAGGACGCATGTCCCCATGCATGCTTGCAAGAGAGCAGAGCTTTGCAGCAGCCACCAGCAGCAGGAATTCCGCTAAGTTGTAGTGCAGGACGTATTCCCTTATTGCATGTTTTTAGCATAAGTTTTACAGTTGCTTAACATCTTTCAGAAAAGATTATCTAAAATCAAGCCCCTCTGGGGGGGCGGGGACAGCCCAAATCCTAGAAACAAGTAACAGGTCTACTTTTGCATTAATCCTTAAGACCTTGATTAAACTCTTCCAAAATACATGGTTCAAAGAGACAAGGGAGATGCTGTAGTATGGCATAAATATTAGATTGTGAATCACCTACTGAACATGGTATTTTAATTTTCTTTCTTATTTAGCCAGTTTTGTAACACTTGAGAGTGATTTGCTTTCTCAGGTGTTTGCAGCACCCATGTTACAACTCCGCAGCACCACCTCTCGACACAAGATATCTTTCAGCCTCTTTCAAAAAAACATGGGCTCATTTTATTGCTGCGGTAGTCTTTTGTATTGCATTCACTTCATTTATTTTTTTATTTTTTAACTTCCCTAGATTGCCACAGGTACTTTAAAATTCATCATTTAATTTAGAAAGTTTAGGCCCTAATCCAGTAAAGCACTTAAGCACAGGAATAGCCCCTCTGCACTCATTATTTATGTTAGCATTTTGCAAGAACAAGATCTTAATTCCCATATGACATAAACGAAAACTCTCTGTTCATTTAAAAAGGAAGAGAAGGGATGCATATGTTGCAGAATGTTTTTACATCCTTTGAAATAGAAATCACAGCAAACTATAGAAAATGAGGCAGCAACAACCAGTGCATCATCCATTAAGAAAGACTGAAAATCCTGACTTTTGCCCACTTCTTTCTAGTCTGGCAAATGCCGACATGTTGCTAGCTGGCATCACTTCCCATGTCCGCAGGAGACCCAGCTGCACAGGCAGCACACAGCCCCATCTGCTGCATCCCACCCTTGCTCTTTGTAGTGAAAGCAGAAAATTTGCCAAGGTTGCTCAATTTACCAATTTAACAATATTCTGCCATACCATGCACTGCATATCGTAAGCGTGTTTGATCTGGGTACTTTGAGAACTGCTTAAAAAAAATCTCAGCAGACAGTGTTTGTATCAGTGATGTCCCATAGATATTAATTTAATGCTGATAGACTTTAAAAATATTTGAATATCTTACTGGTGCTTGCTTTTCATTTTGGAAAATGTTCCATGAAAGTTAAGTAGCAAATTATCTCAATCCTGTTTTATGAACAACTTGGAGGCAAAATATTTATGTATATTTAAATGAAAAAGCTCCATCTCGGAGTACAGGAAGGGTACCAGGCATGGACCAGACTAACCAGAGCTTGAGGACAGTGATGCCCAACAGTGCTTGAGGACCACAGCTATAGCACCATGCCTGCCCTCTTCCTTTGGGGATCCCTCCACTGGACTCACCAAACAGGACAAGGATGAGATGAGGCGAAGCTATGAGACAGAGCCAGCCAGCTTCAGCTACATTAGGTACACAATAGTCTCTCCTGTTTGCAGAAAAGTGTGTGCCTGTGAAGAGTGCTGCTTCTTAGCAGCAAGCGAGCAGCAGCGTGAACAAGACCCATCCCAGGTAGGGCATGACCAGCTGCTCCTGGAGGTGGAAAGGTTCTTGCCTGAGGAAATCAGCCAGCAGGCATCACGTACAGCATGGGCTGGCTGCCATTTGTTTAAAAGGCTTAATAGGAGTACTTAGTATTTCTAATCATGCATTAAAATAAACCCATAGTTTTAAAGACTTGCTGACATCTTATGGAAAACTATGATCTTGAAGACAAGTTCTCTCTCTGCAGGGCAGCGGAGATTTTCTATATTTCTTCCCATCTGTTTTTAATTCTGGGGACATCTGCATGGAAATAAAACCTCTGCTGATGAGGATTTCAGCTGTTCCAGCTACTTGAAGTCATTACCCTCAATCCCCGTCCATTACAATGAAATAAGGACTATCAACACCCACCATCACCGGCCTTGATGTCCTTCAAATATCCCCCATTCTGGGGGGCCTCTCATGCTGGGGGACACTGGGCAGTTGCCCTCAGACCCTGTGCAGCACCTGCACAGTCCCCCCTCACCCTCCCGGCTACTGGAAGGTGACTGTCCCCAGGTGCCCCTTCTGCCATTCAGACAAGCTGTCAGCTACAAGGGCGCAGGGAATCATAAACAAGAAACCAATTTACCATAAATACAGTAAGGGAGGTGAAGCTCACTTTTCATCTCACCCTTATTACAGATAGCAAAGAGCTACACCCACATTACAGAGGGTGGTTAAAGCAATCAGGGAATTTGTCGGTAATTTACATGAGGAAGCCACTTCAGCCAGCTCTTTCTCATAAAATTACCATCTGTTAAACCCTGAGGTCAGGAGAGGCAGTTAAAGGTTGAAAACTGTATTTGCTGACATAGGAGATGGGAAACTCACACAGCTCTGCGCCTCATGAGCACGTCCCTGTCGACATCTGCATCCCTCTCTCCTCTTTCCTGGGTGCTCTGACCTGGCCCCAAGTAACCTGAATAGATACCTGAAAAGGACTCTGCCTTTGTCTCTTCCACCCTCCCCATTGTCCTCCTCATCCTCCTTCAGGGGACACAGTGGAAAGAAATCCCCTAAAAGTCTGGAACAAGACTGGAGAAAGTGAAATGCATGGAAAGAAGGGCATTTGTGGCTAAAGCAGTGGAAAACCATTCAAAAGCAGCTCATACTTTTGCAAAAGTAGAGCCCTTCCTCTGCAGACAGTGAGGAAGACTAAGGATGAACTCCTGAGTAGCTGTTAGTTCTGCAAGCTAAAATCGTGTAAGGAAGCTTTATGAGTGTGGCACCGAGTATTTTCATACTAAAAAAAAGTTTGTGTCATTTGTTGACTCTGGAGCTCTTTACAATCTTTTAATTATTTGGAACGGTATGCCCTTGAAGACATAAAGCTTATTATTTAATATGAATTGAAGCCCTTCACAGGACCACTTATGCTGAGACATGTAAATGCCATGCCATGCTGAGGCTAGTGAGCCCTGCTGAGAACGGGGGCACTTCAGCTCAGGTAATGGAGCTACATTGTGCTGGGCAACATACAAATTACTTTGTTCAGAGTAGCTCAGGTGTCCGTGCATAGCACCTGCTGTGGCATTTGCATTCACACACCCCTCTTTAAAACACTATCGCTGTTACATATTCCAAAAATTACAGAACGAAAACCCTTGGCAGCTAACATCATAAACTAAGCAACTCACCAAATCCCACACGAGCATTTATTTGTGCCCCAGAGCAAGACTAAGTAAAGTTGTTACAGTAAGAAAATGTTCTTGCATACTTTAGCAATGTGATCCTTGCTCACCTTTCAACAGGATCTCTCAGCATGATGATAAGTTTGGCGTTCGGCTGGAAGGCATGGATAAAATCCTGGATTAAGAAAGGAGGTTCTCCTTCAGTACTGTTGTCATAAAAGAAAATCCACGCATTGTTGTCCCACATCGTCGAGGCACTGGCCTCCCCTGGAAATTAAAAGCATCTCTGCTATAACTCATTTCATTTTTTATATCAGCGTGGAAATCCCATAGCTGGTGTAGACCATTTAAAAGCTACCAACTTCAACAAACCTTGCTGATTCTTGCAGACTGATCTGGCTGATGCTCCCCAGAGCTAGAGCAGTCACAGTGCCTTGACCTTTGGGAATCTAGTGATGGTTATGGCAGGTTTATGCAATTGCACATGAACTATTATTGTCCACACTGCTTCCTGCTAGTGGTTAACACACACAAATGTATTTGAACGGGGCTGGAACCAGCTGCTCAGGATTTTGGCCCACCCTCCAGCAACGGGGCAGAAGGACCCCACCACTGTTACAGACCTGCAGCTCCCTGTAGCGCTCCCAAGGCCAATGCAGATGTTGGTGCTCATGCTCCTGAACTCAGACACTGATACAGTTTGCAATGAACTAGAGAAAAAAGTGGAAACAACCACTCCAGCAGATCAGTGTTGTTTAACTCAGAAACAGGAGAGCTGGTGAGCGCATGGAAAATTAAAAAGAAAAAGAAAAAAGAAAAAAAAGAAAAGAAAGAAATGCACTAACCAGCCGAATTGGGTCACTGCAATTTGAAACATCACCTTTTTTAATTATCGTCTATCAGAACTTTTTTTTTATATAACTGTAATTATTATAGAGTAAGTTAAATGCAAGTATTTACTAAAGATTCACATTTGGTTAAATGCCAGATTCTTACATGCTTAAATTCTGAAGATGCATACTCTTAAAGTAATGCTACAGGGAGAAACACAATCAGCAACATCTCTGCCAGAACGAGGTATCTGACGCTTCAGCTGCTAAATAAATGATCTGATATGATGTTTTGAATTGTTCAGTCTTCCCTGTCTTTTTAAGTAATACTGGCATTTATATGGCACACTACTGCTTAAGAAAGCATATATAGAAGCCTTTTGGAAACTTCCACTCTTTGACAGTCTAATCTAACAGCTAATTCTTGTTAACGAGTTTTTTTGAATCAAAAGGAATGAGGTGAAAGAAATAATGTTGCAGGCTTGTAGACTTGCACATGATTTTCCATTTTTGTTTTCTCTCTTGGGAAAGTCCAATGAAGATTTTAAAAGATTGCCAAAACACAACATGAAATAGGTATTTGCTCCAAACTCCAGCTTAACATAACGTGATTCATTAATAAAGTCTGGGAGTTGTTAGAAAACACATTAATCTTCTGTCATGTTCATTTTGCCTCATTTCAAAAGGAGATCAGGTCCATTGGCTAAAGCTGGGTGTCCACAACAGCTCTGCTTTTTCGTTCTAAATTAATCAACCAAGGCACTGCCCAATCATTGGTGGGCTTTGACTTATCAATTAAAACTCACTTAGCCTGGCTTACCTCCCATGCTGGTTGAAGCAGAAACACACAAGACTAAATACAGGACAAACACTGAGATAGCTGGGCCACAGAAGCATCACGCAGTTATTCCAGTGCTAGCAGAAGAGGGCACAATGCAGATGAGTGCAAGCGCTCCCTTACCCAGAGTTGCAGAATAATATGCTACAGGGATGAAAGTGACCATGGGAAGTCACTGCCACGTCTCCCTGCCAGGAAGGACTAGACTGAAACCATGCCCTGAGCAACAGTTGCCTAAATCACACCAATGATAAAGTCTCCAACCTCACGAAGCGCTCTTTCCCAGTGCTTCACAGTCCTTACAACTGGAAATGTTCTCCTCATGCACAGCCCACATTTCTTGCTGCAGCGTAAGCTCCCCACCTCCGTACCCCCTTATACACAGCCTCTTCCTCTCTCAAACACAGTTTTTCTGATCTTCCTTCATACTCCTCTGCTCCACAGACCTATGGTCTTATTTGTCCTCTATTAAACTCTATTGGGCTTTCCCTAATTAGCTCACACAGAGTGACCAAAACTGAACATAAGAAAACCTGCATACACAGGTGCTATTTGAACTAAATAAAGTCAATGCATTTAGACATAAACGGGCATATTCTCTTAACACCACAGACCAGAATACTCCACAGAGATCATTCCAGCTGGATCAGCTGCCACCACCAAAATCTGCAGGCAGTGCAGGGGCAAGGGAAGACCATAAGCACACTACCAAGTCATGCTAAAGCATTAACAGGGGCTCGAGGTGCTGCTCTTATGCAGGCAGTCCAGGATAGCTTGGGTTCCAGAAGGTAAGTCTTCTCAAAGCAAGATGGCCATCAGGAATTAAAAGAGAAAAAAAAATGTCATTCTGGTCTCTGCTGATTATAATTTTAATTTCCTGAAGCAGCCAAAAAAAAAATCCTGATAATTTGATAGTGTTCTTCTCTGTGTTGTAATACAGATTTAATATCTGCAAAGAGAGCGAGCCATACTAAACATGAGATAAATTAATCACTGCTATAGTAATTATGTCCAATTACTGCAGTGCAACCAAAAATATATTCATTTTTCTTATGGACTAAGAACATATGAATTACTAAGCTGCCCAAAGAATAAATGTATAACTTCTATATTCAGTCTTTAATGGATTATAATCATATTGTGTTTTCAAAAGACATTCTTGTGAATTAATGATATTAATGATCACAAATAACCAAGTCCTGCTCAGAATGCCTCAAGCTAGATCAGAATTGTCCACTTTAGTTCTTCTCTAAGCAGACGTCATTTTATTTGGAAAAATGCAATTATTACCCACTAAGTATAATATCCAATGAAGTTTAAGTTTTCAAAATAATGTAACATGATGAACTACTGAAATGTTTACAGTTTTAATTAGATTTTCCTTTCTAATAATCTGCAATAAGAAAACGGAGGATTCTAAGCAAACCTGACATTCATACAGATTCATTTCAGACTAGCTAGCTTTGTTTTGTTGTACCAAGGTAATAATAATAATAAAAAAAAAAGACTTAACGAGCATAATCATTCAGCACTTTTCCTGTAAACTTAATAAGAAAAGTGAACAGAACCTTAATGAAACAAGAAATGAGACTACAGGAAAAAGAAACACAAACTGAATTCTAGAAAAAGCTGTAACAGGAGGTAAGTAATCAAAGATGTACACAGCCAATTAGATTAGTGAATTTAATTAGTATAAACAGTTCATCCATGAAAGGGCAGGAGACACTATTGTAAGCAGGAGGAAAATCTGCAGATGTCCTTTATGGCAACATTTCTTAAGACCCCGTCTTGCAAATTTTGCTCAGCACTGAATATTTGATAAAGCGAATAATAGACTTAAATGGAGGCTGAGGAAGTATTGAAGAAATGTGACTATAGCCCAGTCTCTGGCTTAAGCAATGGAACACAACAGCACCATTTCATCAAGCCAAAAATAGGTTAATTTATTTCTGGTTAAAATGCAATGAAAAAGAGGATTCTGAGGGTATCCCTCCATGGGTAGACAGCAAAAACCTTGTCTGTAATTTCTGTAGGATAACAACTTCAGCTTACTTCAAAAGTCTCTTTTCAACAGGGAACTGCCTTTTGCCAAACTAGTATTTTCATGGAAGTGTCTGGTTTCCTTGGAAGACTTTGAGGTGACAGAGTAAGATTGGTAAAACTTTCTTCCCCTTGGTTTTCTGCTTCTAGCAGAACGCAAAAACAGAATTTGAGAATTTCTGCTGATGCTCTTCACAGGCACTGTAATCTGATTGCACCACAGTGGACAAGCATGGTGTATCGGCCACTGTGTGTCATGGAAAGCAATCCAAGCATCCTTCCATGGACCTGACCACGGGCTTCCATAATGTGCAACACAACAGCATTTCTAAACGGGATCTTTCCATTTTTAATGCTAATTGAGTAACTTAATATCAACTGGAACCATAAAATTATCTTCAAATTGGATCCTATACCATGCCTCTCCGTTCCACACCTGAAAAGTAATACAGAGCAAGATAGCTTCAGCTTGGCTCTATATTCCTTCTGTTGAACTTGTGTTATCTTTGGTGTTGATGAAGCAGCTCAGGGGGTTCATCATGTTTATTTCAGTCCACAGTTGTAGCCCAGCTGAAACCAGGACAGCTACATAGGGACGATGACAAAGAAAATGGTGGCCCTTCTTCCTATGTGTGTTTTATGATGGAGCTTGAGAAGAGCTACCTGGAGCTGTGTCACTATCATGGAAACTGTCTCCAGTCAGCTATAGGATTCCTGCAGCACCCTTTTGTACGTAGTAATACTATAATTTGTTTGCTTTGCCTCGGAAAAAAAAACACATCATTGCAGCATTTGAACCTGAAGCTACAATCCTGTGACTACAGCCAAACCCGTTGTAATGAAAACAAAATGAAAACAATGTTTGAAGGAGTAATCAAGTTCCCTCACTTTCTTTTTATTTTATTATTCAATTAAATGCTGGTGTTCATCGGGTGTTTATTGCTTTCTCAGGCATCTTCTAAAGATAAGAACTTCTGCATTATCCATGCACAGCAGAGGAAACCAACATCAGTGGCCCTGTGCGGTGAACCAGTCACCCCAGAGAAAATGCCCTTCTCGTGCCTCCACTACAGGTGCTACAAACCCACAGATACAAACACATTTCAGAAGCTGTATTTGCCCTACCAATTATGATGTTGTTCATCTTGCTGTGCTCTTTTGCTGCTTCACTCTGCAGCACTCCCTGAATTTGATGTGCTGCTAAGTCAAACAGATCGAGGTAATCTTCCACTGGGTAGCGATCATGAAACCCATCCCTCAGACGAATGATTCCTAAAAACAGTGAAAAGAGAGAAGTTAAAAAATAATAATAATAACAGCAAGGCGAGATTAACTACTGGTGTAGATCAAGACAGCTTCATTGACATTGCTGGATCTGAGCCAGCTAACTTCAGCACAAAATTAGAGCCATGAAGTGTAGCACTCGGATAAAAGTGCCAATAATGGAGTAGCTGAGATTCAAGATATTATATGATTAAGCCATAAATTCACAGTGATAGGAATATCTTAAGTATTCTGTTTTATAGTTCCTGCATGAATAGCTTGCATTTATTTTCTTCTAAATTTAGCTTTTAGAATGAATATAAAAGACAAGATTCTGCTTTCATTTACACCAATATAAACTGGAGTAATATGGACTCCCACTAGATTTACTGTATTGAGACTAAGAACAGACTCTGATGCCAAATATGTAAATTGATATGCACTTATCAAAATCAGAAAACTGGGAAATCATTCATATCTTTATCCTTCAGAAGTATGAAAGCAAGGCTCCACGATAGCACCTTATTTTTCTCCTCTCCCTCCATGTGCTCCAGGATGCGTTCAATATCACCAGCCTTCTCCCTGCATTTGTCAGCATTGTGAGCCACATTTCTCAACCAGCAGAGGTCAAGGACAGCAGTAGGAAGGCAACTGAGTGGGAGCAAAACTAAGGGCATAGAGCGGGACTCCTCAGCTCTCCTTTTCTGTTCCTGCACGGCCAGTAATTATCATTTATGTGAGAGGAAAGCTCAAGAAGAGAGTCCTTTTGCCCATTCCCTCTGATTTTCCCATTTAGGAAAGTAGGATTTAATGAAGGTGGAAAAAGTTAAGCAGTGTATTTTAATTTGTTTTTAGGGGAAAAAAAAAAAAGGCTCTAGCATGCATGCTTCTACAGGCTGCCTTGATTTGTTGTCACCCCACTCATGGGAGTAGAAGCTGTGGCTAACAGCACGGAAAGAGGGACAAGCCGGGACAGTCCTGTATAGCATCAACCATCCCAGCAGAACGGAAAAGTGGTGATTTGTGAAATGGGACCTTCCCAGGAGGGTTGTTTAGCTTCAGATGAAATTTGTCAGTCTTGTAAATATCCCTGAATCAGAGAATGCCACAGAACAAAGAGACTTTCTTCTCCAGATAAGTGTTACAAACTAAACAAGTTAATAGCCAGCAGCATAGGAGTCATACCCACAAGCTGACTTTTAAAGGGGGTTGTCTCAGTTTCATTTGTTAGTCTGTTTGTTTTACTCTCATTTTTGCCCTCTTTTTTATTTTATTTTTTCATTTTTCTGAATAGCAACCATTACCTAAAGTACTGTTCGGGCAGAGAGAAAGGATTAAAATTCAGTCTTTCTGAATGGCAGACAGCCTGAGATGATCAAAAGGTCATCTCTACAGATCTCCCTTCCATGAGATCCCAAGCTCCGCAATTTTCCCTAATTCTTCAGCTTTAAAATAAAAGCAACTTCAAAAAAAATGTAATTATGCAAAGAAAGTTCTCTTCATGGATCTGCAGCTGGTCCCCAGTGACTGCAAGGTCATGCATGTAGAAGGTTTGTGAATGCCAGCACAGAGACTGGAATTCATCTTTGTTCTCAAGTTACACTCACTCCAGACTGACTTTCTATGCTCTTCTGCCTGTTCAGTAGGTCCAGTTCTGAGCAACTGTCTTGCTTTAGTGAGATTGAATGCACAGCCTCCTCCACCATGAACTGCAAACATTGTTAAGAATACAGTAAGTATAGATACTTATTTAGCATAAAGGATTTTAGCTTAGTGTATCACTTGAGAGTTTGCTTCTGCCCTTCCTGCTAGCACTCTCATGGAAGACACAATCTTCCACAGATGGTTTTGCTGATGGTCCCTGCATCGAGACACCCAGAGACAAGCAGCACATCATTCGCACTGGAAGGTGCCCAAGTCTCAAATCCACTTTCCTCATTGATCTGACTTTCCACCCGCAGGTCAGGAGGTAATTCTTATCATTCGTTTTCAGTCAGATGCTGACTGTGATGAACGAACCCCTTCTCATGGGAATTCAGGAGGCACCACGATGCTTCTCTTGTTTGACTTTGCAACCAGCCCAGCTCCCCCATTCACACTGGTACCTCCAGTGTCTCCAATACTGGAGCTAATTATCTCAAAAGCAAAACTGTATTTTCATCCTATTGCTTTAATTCTTAATTTATAACAAACATTTAGAAAATGTCTAAAATAGCTTGAAGAGGGTTAATTGCACTAGAGACGAAGAAAGCCAAGCTCGCTGCTTCTGAACTAGCTTTGTGCTGCACTACATATGAAACACCACTATGAGTTTGGTACGAGCCACTTTCTCACAGCATTTGCAAAGGCAGAAAACCTAAATCCTGAGAACCCAGCAAAGCTGTGTTTTCTGTATAAGAAATTAGGAATCCCAGATCTGTGGCTGATCCCTCCTCACCAAGCAGCAAGGATCAAAGCCCCTGTATGCAGGAGTTCAAGGGTTCTTCTGGGCTCCAATGCAAAAAGAAGGGAGATGGAAACGGCAACACCATATGTATGAGAAAGAACTGAAGGTATGACCACAAAATAAAGCACAGAGGCAGCACTGCAGGTGTTCCAGTCCCTCAGAAAGCAGCCTTCTGTTAGCCACAGCAGTTCATTAGGAGAGAGAGTTTCCTATTTCAAGGATGCTTAGAAAAGCACCACAGGAAAGTAGTGATGAAAACACTTCATCAAATGATCTATCCCACAGTGCTAGGTTTTTCCTTGCTCCAAAGGCAGTGTCTGCTTTAAAGCACAGCAAATCATATACAGAAGCAAAGATAATGTCACTGTAAAATAACCAGCATCTTCCTCTTGGAGACAGTTATATCACTGAAAAGCCTGTGAACCTTGATATCAATGTCCTAGCACTTAGCAGCTAGACCCAACCCCTATCACAGTGGGAAAACACGAAGCCTGGGTGGAATAAAGCAGGTACTACACGTGCCTGCATTTAGAGGAAAGCACTAAGCACACAGCAAAGTCAAGAACTGAACTTGGACCTTCTGAGCCTCATCCAGTCTTTAACCACAAGACTGACCTGCCTTGGTACCCAGGGAAGAGAACCAGGAGGATATAAACACTTCAGCTGGATAAAATGATGCACTCAGGCCCATGTCTCTCAGACACCCTTTGAAGCAGCAGCCACAAGAGGTAGATGTGCCTTGCTCCAGCGGGCCATAACCTCAGCTATTCCAGTCTGCCTTTGGAGATGAAGAGTCATTTCATGAAATATTGATGTCACCCAGGAAAAGAGCATCAAAAACACGTACAGATTCCTCGGTAGGAGAGAGCTGCCTCACAGAGAGCATTTGACTAGAGCTGTAACAGTAGTGAAGCTGCCACCATAAAACGCAATTGTATTTATTGAATCTCAAGGACTGATGACACCCATGTATCAAATACTGACTCATCATTTATTCATGTAAGAAAGGCTTCACAGAAAAATTTTGCGAGGCAAAACTATTACCTCTATTCTTTAAATCTCCTATCACAACCTAACTGTTCCTCTTCTTGCTTTTACAAAACAGTTGGTTTTATCCAGTGTTTTTATATTTTTTCTAGATTTTTCCAAACCACTGCAAAGAATACAAATGTGCATCACCTTGAAAGGTTTAACCCAAAACATCATTAAACAAAAGCAGGTTAGAACCTATTGAGCATCCATCACCTGGATTTTTCCAAACTATTAACTTGAGTGGTTTCAAGGTAAACCAATATGGAACAAATCCATAAAATTCACCCCAGATACATACAAGAAATGTCAAAGCTTCATAGAGACCACTCTCCTGAATACCAGAGGGCATGTTTACTCACCAAATCGCTTTCTTGTCCACCAGTGAGGCTCTTTGATTGCTGAGAACCGAACGTCAGGGTGCAGCCTGAGCCTATCGTACAAGTCCGTTGTCCCACACTTGGGCTGGCCAATGATGTAGAAATGGGGGAGGCAGCGCAGCCGGTAGTGCTTGTCCTTGTAATGGTACAAGTGGTTCCAAAATACCTTCCTGAGGTAATCAAATATGGTTCGAAAACGCTTTGAATACAGTGCATAGGAGTTTGTTGTATAAGGGTCTGTGGTTGTGTTCCCTCTGTATTCTTCATACCAGCAAGGATTCTTGCTGTTTGGAAGGAATTTATTAGGAATTACTGAAAACATCTGCAACATAAAGAACAACAATTTCAGTCAAGGCAGCAAAAAAGTGGCAGTTATATTTTTCTAACTTAGCACAGTAAGAGAACACAATAGAAACACTATTTGGACATTACTAGCACCACCACCCTCCCTTTTTTTTTTTTTTTTTTTTTAAACTATGAAGTTGACTCAACGTACTTCTTCTGATGGCACTGGAACCAAATGCAGTGCAAACAGTTGGACTGGGAGAGAAGTACATTTAAAAATCCTTTGATTTTAAGGCCAGAAGACAGATCCATAATCCCCTACCTCCCCTGCCACTCCAGGACTTAATTTGTAAAGTCAAAGTTGTAATACTCAAATTAACTTCCAGTTGTTAACTCTGCAATACAAGGTTTGCAAAAACCAGTTTTTCAGGAATACACACTGGTAGTTAGAAAGGCTCCCTTCTTAATTATCATTTCAGGTAACTGGCAAATCTGACTAACTCAGAATGATTTGGGGTGAGACAAGGTTCTCAATTCAATGAGACTGTACAGCTGTCGGAAGACTGCCTGATTTTTTGTTTCAGGTGTCAAGACCATTTATATAGCCCATCCATTTTGCCTGTGACTCAGAAGGATGTGATCTATAATATCAGTTTTTCAACTGGTATAAATAAGGAGACTCTAGCTGGTGTAAGTCACAATATAAACATCAGAGCATCTGCATTTTTTTTTATCTCAGCAAAAGATTGACCCCAAATTCTTGAAATAAACCAGCATGCACCAGTTTCAGATGCACTTTAATTCATACTTACATGTGGCTCTTGTTTCCTCAGCTCTTCTAAATCAGGGCGTTGTCTCGTTATAAACTCTATCTTTGAAGTAATAGTGTCAATAATTAATTTAATGCTTGGATAATCCTTTGCATATGAAATATTAATTTTAGAAGGCTGGTAATGGTCTTTCATGTCACTAAAGCTTTCATTGTCCATTAAGCCTGGATTGCTAGTAAAAGCTCCGTAATGGAAGGGAGATGGTATTAACAACAGGCCATGTTTGGCTCCAGTCAGTACATAGGATGCCATCACTAGAGTCATTATAATCAGCCCAAATATTAAGCTGCATAGCTTCCCCTTCTTCAAGCAGAAAAATCCATTCCAGCTTTCACTGTGATCAGTCCTCACTTCCAAAACTGCAAGCAACTTCATCTGCTTGCTATCAGTGTACAAAAGGTTTTTATTTTCTCCTTTGCAAACAGGACACTTCTGGTTATTATGGTTAGGTCCACGGCATCTGAAACACTGTCTGTGCAAGTCATTTGGTAATATATGTATGCAACAATTAATGCAATGCTTCATATTAATACTGTTAAACTCCTGTATTAATGAGCCAAGCACAGCCACAAAAATGTTTCTGAAGCATATGAGTCATCTTCTGCAAGTCTGAAATTATTTAATTCCTTCAGTGATTCTATGAATTCTCTGCAACACAAAAGGACAGGTTCAAACCAGAATAGTTAAAAGCACTTCAAAAGTGACATACAACATATACAGAAAAAAAAAAAGAAAAAAGAAAAAAGAAAAAAAAAATCCAGCTACAAAAATAGATGTATTGTAGATGTGGTTTCCAAGAATTTGGCTCAGGAGGAGGAATGTGGCAAAGTAAAAATCAGCTACACAACTGGCTCAAGTTTTTCCCATTGAACAAAATGGGAAAGAAGAAAAATTGTTTCGTAGTGTGAAAATATGCAAAAAATAAAAAGAATTCATTGTCTTCTGGTTTAGGCTGGAATTAGCAAATATGGGTAGAAATTCCCAGATATACTTAAAACAAGTAGATCCCAAACCAGACTGCTGCTCCTGGAAGCTTCATTGTCCCAGAGATGTTCTCAAAGGTATGTGTTGTGCAACCTAAAGAAACAAAACCATATATATATGACACACACAGAAAAGCAAACTGAGTAATATCTACATTCACCTTCATTCAAGGTTATAGCAAAACTACAAGCCATCACAAGTAATTTCACATTGGCATTTGAAAGATGTCTTCTGTTTGCTAAGTATATTAATTACAGCACTCATGATATTAAACCCAGGAAACGCTTGGCTTCAATCCTGCAGTGAGTTGCCATTTCGCTTCAGTCACCCACCTGCTCACATCAGCAAACAGTTGTTGCCACAGGTAACACTACTCTACCTACCTCATCTGCTCACTAACCTCTGTAACAGCTTTTAATCTGCTCATTAAGTCTGGAAGCATTTTTGGACAGTGGCCAAACACAGGTTTAAATACTCACCCTCTATCTGTGCACAGGGACTTAAATTAACTTTCCTAAAGTGGGGCATGAACCCAGGTAAGAGGACGAGGCAGGAACAAGATACCAGTATGCTTTCAAGCACATGGGGAAGACAGCAAAACAACAAACAAGCAAGCAAGCCACAAGTAAAGCATTTGGTAAATTTAAGAGATTAAATAATGAATACAAGCAAAAACTCATATCAGAATCTTTGGTTTCTAGACCAAATGGTTCTGGAACAAGAGCAACCACCAGCGACGCACTGTAAAGTCAATAGGATACTTCCAGCATTACTTCTCAAATACATTCTGAAAACATATCACTCAATAAAAATGGCAAGACCTGTCAGGTAAATGAAATGTACAAGCAGTACTGCAATTTCAAGACAAGGTCCCCTGACCCAGCAAATCCTCTTAGGCATGCACTTTGGGACAGGAGAGGTTGTGCAGAAACAACCACACAAGTAGATGTCCCCTTGCTCCAAGGACTTGAGCACTCATGGGTCTCATGAAGGCCTCCACATCCATGCAGGTTAAAGGACCCTGCTGCACAGGGCACGTTCTATCCTCCTCTAAACGCTTCATTAGCGCAGTTGCTTACAGTCAAAAAATGACCAGAGGTGGTTAGAAGTATTTGTGTCAACCTTTGACTGCATCCATGCTTGGCTTTCCAGGCAGAATTCAGAGCAGAGAGACACAAATTCACTAACAAGTCATCAGCTTTCCAAAGGATGGTCTTAATTAAAACATATTTATGCATCGTTCCTCTAGACTTTGTTTTTGTAGCTCATTAAAGAACTTACTGGAACTACCCACATTTCAAGGTCGAAAGCAAATCTCTGTTTTGAAAGCTGGATTATCAAATACAGAAGTTCACAGATAATATATGTGCTTCAATATACTAGATAATACTTATTTCCTAGTTTTAAGAATTCTAAGAATTACTTTGGCTTGGGAACTAAAGACAGGAAATATTTTAAAGCAATTTTGAAAAGTCAGAAATGAAGCAGTAAACTTGGACAGGATGAGAAAGAAAAGAAAAAGATCCTGAAAATGAAGGAGCAGTTGTAACATATGCCTCTGAAAGTCAACTTTTATTTTGTTTTTTGTCACCTGATAAAGACACAACTTCTCTTTAGTCCCTGGGAATGAAGATGCCATAAGGCTCCATTGCTGCAATACTCCTTGTCTATCCCTGTGTGGACACCCGTGAGAGCAGCAATCCACTTCCCCCCAACACCTCCGCTTCCTCGGCAGCACCTTAAAGGGAAGAGAAGGATCCAAGATTTGAAGTAGGAAAGATCTTCGCAGTTCTCCAAATGACACGGACAGTCCCAATTGCTGGAGAGAGGAAGGACAAGAAAGGGAGGTTCTGATAACAAGTGAAAAGTTTCCACTTTGTAAGTCAAAATTTCACATGGTAATAAGGCACATGAGCAAAGATTTGCACTGGAGAAGAAAAGGAGGCAGGAGCAGACTGAAGAAGGGCAGATTTGGATATCACCCATGGAGGCTGGAATAGAGTTTCCAAGAAAGGAAACCATGAAAACAGACAGTCGTGTGTCCCGTCCCGTCTGTGTCCCCCGTCCCGTCCCGTGCCCCGCCCCCCCCCCGAAAAAGCATGGGCTGGAAACAAGAGCCCTGATAAGAAAAGGGAGGTGAGAGAAGCACCTCTTTAAAAAGATGCACAAAGAACAGACAGCAGCTTACAGCGGTAGCTATAAAAAGATCTGGGTAACCAAAAGGAACTCTACAGCACCAGTACAATTAAACATATTAGGTGCTACATGTGTGTCTTTGTGCAGTCCTTCCACCCTGAACTCCTCCACTGTGACACCCAATAAGTATCTGTCTCCTCGCAGCCCCCTGCTCTCCAGCTCCATGCTGTGTATTTTCAGAGGGACCAGTTACTGTGCACTACTAAAAGAAAAATCCATTTTATTTTCCAGTCTTCTTCTAATAGGCACCTGAAGCTTTCTCGGTGTTATGGATTGAACATGTGGATTTATCTGAGACACTCTTGCAGAATCAATTCAAGACTTGTGTATTTGACATTAATTCTCAAACTTTTAAAAAGATCCATCAGGATACATTAGTGGATTCAGAGCACAGGATCTTAGAGGCACTGCATAAGCTTCTCAGTCCTATTTTATGTCCATTTACATGTTAATAAAATGGACTGAAATTTATCGAACCCTTATCAGGTGCAGACACTTCTCATGAAACTGCCGTATATAAATTACAAACTCAAGGAAAGATCTTACTAACTACACCTTTGAAAGTTGAGGAAAATGCTTTATTGGGAAGCTGATACAAGGGAAGAAAAAAAAAAAGAAATATGCTTAGGCTACAGTAAAACTGAGATCTTAATCACACCAGTCAGGAGGGAAAATTTAAAGCTCCACCAGCAACCATAACTCTGCCAGCTTATGCATATGCACTACAACAGGCTGCTTTATTAGATGATCTCTTCAAAGACCTACCACAGGGCAATATGACATCTTACTCAGCTAATAGAATAGAGAGAGTTTTGTTTTGTTTTTTTGTAACTGCTAGTTGCAGACATACCATTTTATATGATTTCCCACTGTCACGTTCATGTAATAAAAAAAATAGTGTAATAAACACCTAAAAGCCAGGATATAATTCCCTAAGGCCACTCCCTTTTCTTTACCAAGAAGTTTTAATTAAGTTCATTCCCCAGTCTTTTGCTGTGCAATGAAGGATGCACACCCAGAAGGCCAGGATCTTCCCCAGTGTAAGCAGCCCATGTTTTCCTCATTCATCCCATGAAATCAAGCAATCTAAAGGATCTCTTTTTGTTATTTCTTCCATTCAGCATCTCCAGCACTCATAATCACAGATACACCTTACCTTTTTCGTATTTCAATACTGACAGCAGAAGAATGTGAATTGCAGACAGAAAAAAAGCTGAGAGACTTGAGTTGGTAATAAACCATTTATGTCTTTTTATTTCAGTTGCAAAACTGCTGTCAGCTCACTGGCAGAATATTACTCTCTTTACACAACAAGCAGTGTCTTTGTACATTCTTGAATAATGTAGCATGTAATTTCCTCTTGTTGAAATGAATGGTGAATTATTTATGATCATGTCTATGCAGTATTTTTCTGCTGTACATAAATATATACCAGCTTACAAAGCAGGAACCAACACAAACCTTCTAAAGCTCCTTGGCCAAAAGCAACCCTCCTTGTAAAAATGAGGATCTTTGGGAATCTGATAAGGAGGAAACATGGACATAAGAGATGACACACAGCAGAATGGGGAAAAATAAAAACACAAAACAAAACAAACAAAAAACCACAAATAGCTACCTCGGATTTCAACAAACTCCTGCTGAAGCCAACAGGACCTGCACTACTGCTTTCAACTGAAGAAGACTCCAGCTAACAAATACATTTACAGACAACAGAGGACTTAATAGGCAAACAAGTTTTTTGCCTGTTAAAAACAGGCTTTTTCCTTGCTAGTTTCCCTGTGCAATTCCTACTGTACATAAAACTGCCCAGTACTGCCCAGGCTGGACAGCCAGAGGACTCCTTCTGGCCCTGCACAGGCTGCAGAGGACCAGAGACAAGGCTGGCAGGTACATCTGCAGGTGCACCAAAAACAGGCAGCGCAAGGCAGAGCTGCCTGCTACGGCCTTGTGACAAACCTACTGAAAACGGAGCATCCACCTTGCCTTATTTATTGCCCTAAGGGCAGCTAAATAGGGTAAAAAGATGAATCCCACCAAGAATAAAACATGTAAGATTTTTCATTATTCACATATTTTCATACATATCTAGAAAATATTTGAAATTTTGTTTTATTTCTTTAAAATAAAGATTTAATATAATCCCTCTCCTTACTCGTAAAGGATTGTAAGGGAATACTGTAATCAAAATGACTATGAAAAGAAATTACTTTCATATGCTCAGTCATATAACTAAAATTCTCCTCCTCAATGAATAAGATAAACCAGACGGAATAGATTGTACAGATGCACACACATCTTCTGGACATCTCAGGGTATGACTTCTATTTTTCATGTCACCAGCCTTAATTTTTAGTGTGCTTTCCTTTTTTCATAATTCTTCAAAATGGAGATAAAACAAACTTTTGCTAGTACACTTAAGTCTAAACTTTATACTAGCCTCCTTACTTTTAGATATGCTCAGCTTTTTCTGCTACCACATGAAAGAGTGGCGTGCTGTGAACCTATTATAAATACTCTTCAAGTAGACCAGTAACACACTTCCCAGCTTGATGTACAACAGACCTCTGTTTGATGTCAATGAGCTACATCACTTGTTTCCTCCCTTCACACAATGTAATTAAAATGTGGAACTCATCAGGGCCAAAAGTTTGAATGCATTTAAAAGACATTAGACAATTAATGGAGAATAAATCTATCAGTGGTTGCTATCTCCAATTCCCACAAGCTAGAAAGATGGGGCTGGGAGAAATCTATAAATAACTGCTCTTACACTCTTTCACCAAGCGTTTATTACTGGCCATGACCAGAGGCAGGAGACACAGACAGAGATATCTGTGCCATTTGCAGATCTGACCCAGGAAGGCTGTCCTGTTGGGCAGGTCACAGCGTGAAAACGTGGATATCTAAGACAAGTTACAAAATAATTCACCAGCTCTCAGGCTACATGGGGTGAAGCCAGCCAAAGCATGCCCCTCAGATACAGGTCCCACAGACAGGCTCTGCAGTCTCACAAAATTACACTTTCTTTTTTCTCTGTCCATTTTCCTATTGCCACCCGTGTCAAGCATCATGTTAAGGTTTTTTCTGCTAACGTGTTTATTACATCCAAGAGAGACAGGCTTTTTTTTCCACAAGGAATCTTCTTACTTTCCTATAAAAGTCAAAACCTAGTACTATTAATACACAGAAACACAAGAGCAGTTCATGTCCTTGCTCTGTTGCTTCCTTGTTATGAGAAGACCTGCCACTCCTGTGATGTCTTCTATTTCTCCATGTGATGAGAAGCAGTTGTGATGAGAAAATACTTCAGTATGCAGTACCTGCATCACCCAAAGCAGACGCATGGAACGTGTCTTCTGGACCAGACAGTCCTTGGCCCCTTTTCTTTTTTAAATGTAAGCTATGGATATCATAAAAATAAAGATAAGCACTTTTAGCAAAAAGGAAGGAAAAAAAATAGTATTGGGCAAAAGATAATAGTGCTGGACCTTGTCTGGTCAGTAACTTCTGAAGGAGCACACAGCTCCTAATTTAACATCAAATGCCACTCTGAGTTTCAGCTATGTTGTTCTATCTCTCTGCCTAATTGCTTTCCCTGCCAGATCAGGAAGATTAGTCTAATTCAAGTGCTCAGTTTATGCTGCTAACATTTTTGAAATCGCGGAGCAAAGCTGATCCCACACCCCCCAGGAACACTCCAGACATGAGCTCACTCTCAGGAGCTCCTGTGCAGCCAGTGTTGCTATCAGCCACGGGAAGTTGTAGGGCTTCAAGTAAAACTCAGCCCACAACCATATCATGACAAACTTTCCATGTCTCCCATGAAGAGGAACGGAAATATTAAAAGGCAGAGTGAGGCTGGTACAGTGAAACCTTCATAAAATTTTCATATTAGAAAAAAAAAAAAAAGTGATATTCCATAGCAGTGCAGCACAATCACATCATTCCTCTCCCATTCCCACATCACCCATTGCAGCATGGCCCAAGGCAGCAGGCACAGGCTTTCTCCCCATATAACAGCAACTCTTCAGCCTGTGCAAGATAAGCTTATGACCTCTGACATAAAAAAAAAAAATGCTAAAATTTACTATTATGGATACTTTTATAGCTCTCAAGCTTACTGGAAATGATGAGGACTGAATGAGATTACAGGCTGTACAAATGTTTTGCTCTCGAACATGGTCTTGTCAGAGGAAGCCAAGGTATTTGTGCAAGCTGCGTGAGAAGGTTCATCCTGTTAGCGAGCAGGCTGTACCAGTTCAATAAACAGTACAGGTAATAAAAACTGGACATAAAAAAAAAAAAAAAAAAAAAAACACAAGTTCAAGAAGGGAATAATTGTAACTTTGCTTTATCCTGCTTATTGTACTCATTTGGCTGCTCAAGTTAGCACTTTTAGAAATAAACTTTGCCTGAACTCACATCTATTTACCTCAGAAAAATCAAACAGCTGCCAAAAAAAATGGGAATCATGATTCACTGATCTCTGTAACCTCCTTGCAAGGTAAATAAGTGAAAATATATATAAAAAAAATAGTAAAAATGCTATTGCAATGGTTTAGAAAAGCCACAGGACTCTTTACAAAGCTCAGCAACCTCTTGCAAACTAAATTATAGCTCCTCTATTTGCTTAAAAACACTAATTAAAAAAAAAAATCAATAAATGCACCTCCCAAGAAATGATATTAAGCCACCACAAACATTTTTAAGGCAATCACTTGAGAAACAGTTTCATTTTAAAAGCTGGAATATGTGGTCATAACCCATGGTTATGCATTCAACCTGCTGAACAACTGCTGAACATTTGTTCAAATGTAAAATATTCTTTAAAGGACCCAGTTCTGAAGCCTTTTAAAGCCAAAGCAAACCTCCTGAATCACCATTGAATCACCAGTCTTGCCTAAATTGTAACTGTGGCTTATTCCCTAACCCAGCTGGTTTCTTTCTCAAGATCTAATCCAAACACACACTACTCCTTACTCATCAATATACTTCCAGAGAAAATGCAAGAATGGAACAAATTACACCCTCTATTTGCAAAAATCAGCAAACTCCCCTAAAATCAGAGTAACAGCGGTATTTTCAATCAAATAAGGACCTACTCTTATTATTTGTCCTGCAGTGCTCAGGAAGTAGTTACAGAGCTTGAATCACCACTTAATTAGGGCATAATTAGGGCATAAACAGATTATCGGGAGTAAGGAAAAAGGGGGAGGGAAGCGGGAAGGGGAGCAGCAGACTGTCCTGGATCAGCTGCAGCAGGGTAATGCCTTCCCCAGAAAGCCGTTATCATGTTTGAAGTCTCATGCATGTTCCTAGAAATGATCTAGGCATAGCTTCTTGCTGCCTTATCTGCATTTGCTGATGTGTTATTGTTTGATTCACCTTGAAAATGTGAAACTACTAATTAAGCCTGACATTGCCCATTTTCAAATTAAACTATTTTTCAGTGGAAAAATAAAAATCACTAAAAATTTTAACCACTTCTGTGTTGGTTTATCTTTTCATTTCACCTGACTTAAATTGACCTAGAATCAGACCCGTTGCTTCTTTGTGTTAAGTGCAGAATAAAATGTCCAGACAGGAAAATAAAACAGAACCAAAGACAGACAGCCGCCGTCCTACTGATAAACGCCAATGCATATCATGGTCTGCCAGTTACATCTAAACTAGCATAAAAGTTTAGAAGACAGTGGACTGGTTCCTCCACATTTAATGTAGGGGATGAGGTCTAGCCAGTAATTCCCCCATGGCGATACCTGCCTCAGATCCACACAAAGTCATTCTCCAAAGCAATTCCCATGCAACATTCATATCAAAAATGAGAGCTGAAGTGAAGCTTAGAGACTTGGGGCATCATCACTGCAATGACTTCTCCAGAAAAGCAGGTCCAAAAGCCCTGAAAGAAAAACAACCACTGCCAGCCACCTGACCTGTGACACCACGCACCCCAGGCATGGTGAATCCCTCACCTTGCATCAGAATGGAGCTCACACCAGTGTATTTAAGTCATTCCTCCTCTCCAAACATGAGCAAAATATTGCTCTCACATATTTATAAGGATAACTCAGAGCAGAATTTTGCCTACAGTACTCACTAGCTTCTCAACTCTTGATCAAAGCTTGTTGACCGTGATGTGCAACATCTCCAGTAATTCATCTTTTCACTTCACTTAGTTTCTATTCATCTCACATAGTGGCTTGCTAGAGAAACGCTGACAGATTTATACTGAACATGAAAAAAATTGCACACTGTAGAAAAACTTCATCTCTACATAAATTACACTAGTGCGTGTCTTCTCACAGAAAAGCCATTTTAAGCTAGATTCAAAAAGCATTATGCAGGGTCAAAGTTCAGTATCTTTATTTTATTATTATTATTACTCCCATGGTTACTGTGAGCAATCTCCCAATGTATCCTACACAGCCCTTGAGGTCATTCCACAAAAACAGATAAATTGATGTGTCCATTCCATGTGGCTCACAGATTCCTTTCCCACAAATCTGGAACCAGATTTAAAAGTTGTGGCATTCAGAATACAAGCGGAAATCACATCTATTTAACAGCTATCAAAACAGTCAGCCCCTCACTGAAAACAACCAAATCACTAAGAGCCAGAACAGATATAAAATATTGATGTTAATGGCAATTAACTTTTATCCCCTGCTGAGAAAAAGCATGTTTTCTTAAATCTCCAGAAAAACACCCAGCGTCAACAATAAGATCAAAACAGACACAGGAGGTTAAATCACTTATTCAGTGATTTAATGTCACTGAGAATTCTTCAGGTTGTATTTGCCATATTTATTTTCTTTTGTTATGAAGCAAAAAGAAAAGAACCAAAGAGCTCACAGTAAAGGTATAGGAACCACCCGAAATACAGCTTCAGGTACAGTGGAAGCAATAAGACTGGCCTTGCCACAAATGTTTTTATTACATATTTAATAAGATCAAACTGCTGTTGAAGTTTCATTTTCAACACAAGATATCACAATACTTTACAATAATAAAAATTCTTACCTATATGCACTTTCAAGGAATAAACCACACTATCATCCTGCAAATCAGCAACATTCCCATTAAAAGTACTAATGCAACAGGGAAACGTGAAACATGAAGGCTGAATTGGTTATGGAGCTCTTCCACTCCAGGTATTTTTTAATCAACAAAATTCAGTGCGTTAGGGGATTGGCAAGTGGGAAAACAGCTCCCATATGCCCTGCAGGCAGGCTGTAATCAAAAACAAATACGTACTTATCTTCAGAAAACTCTGGAGGCAAAAAATTGCTCCAGTATTGACAGAGTTCACTTATCAAAGGCAGGCTATATTTCTTTATTCATTTCTTTCTGACAGCTGCCCATCCCACTTTATTTTCAGGCTTCCAAGCCTTGTTTGAGTCTCTGGACAGACATTGCTGTAATTTACTCAAATGGCTCCTGTGGAGCAACTTTCTCAGCAGAAATATGGCTTTTCCCTTCATGCAAAACTGGTTTTGGTGAGGACAGCGTGTTTGTTTCCATCACCTTAACTAAAGGTGGGGGAAATTGCTCTGCATGCTCAGGCTGCCCAGCTCTGCAGCAAAGCAGCCTGCCCATCACACATGTCCCTAAGTCCACAGCCAAGTGCTATAGGGACCAAATGGATTTAGAGACCATGAGTCCTCTCCAAGCTCACAGCAGGACACCAAATAGTCCTGATACAGCAAGTACAGGACTTGCAGATACCGTAGTAGTGAGTGCTGCCAAGCCATTAAGAGTGGAGGGGAGAAAGCTCAGCAATGAACTTGGCCCTCATGCTATTTACCAGACTCTATTTATAAACAAGAATATGATTAATGTAGTGAAGCAAGTAAAAACTATGTTCTCAAAGCTTTTGTAAAAATAACATCTTGGAGAATTCACCTGCAGAAGCAATGTTGCTTGTATCTGGTGCCTGCGGACACCAGAGATGATTCAAAAACAAATTTTTGCTTTTCCTGGGTATGTTCAACCAAACCAAATTTAATCTAGGAGCTTTATAAATTTATATTTGGTGGCAGGCTATTACTGAGTATCCATTTGGCAATTCCACAATTCTGTTTTCCTCAGAAAATGATGGCAAATTTGCCTTTGAGCTGAAACTCATGCTTAAGGATCCACTTCAGAAAAGCAGAAGTCAAAAGAGATGAAATTCATCAGAAGAAAAGTAGATACCAGAGATCTACACACAATATGATCACACTGGACACTGGAGAGAAGTCATCCAGAGGGAGCAATCTAAATATGACCCATGTCCTTGGAGAGCCTATTTCTTTGCATTGGCTGCAACGCGAGATTTGAGCAACTGCTTCAGATTTAGGCATCTGCCATCCACACCTCTAAGGTGAGATGAACAGCAAAGATTCACTGTGTTGACGACAAATAAATCTTCATATTCAGAGTGCCAGCTGACTCTTATTCAAGGAAGAGATGCAGAGCGAGTGTAGCACAGCTGAATTTGCAGGAAGAGACCTCTCAGTGCTGAAGAGTTATTTTCAGCATGGTTCTTTGTCTCTTTCATTGATTACTGGTCCAGAACCAACACATGGGAGAAAAATGTTTTGAAAGTATTTCCAATGGTCTTGCCAAGCATTTTCAGCCTCAGCATGCTGCAAAATAGTGGGCATTCACAGTTATGTTACTGTGATTACCATCTAGTTCTTTTTACACATTTGATTTTACTTAATTTTAGCAGCTGCTACCTCAAGTTGGTGTAAAGTGAGAAGCATATTCTTTCCCCCATCTGAAATCTAATACTTTCTGCCACATTGCAGAGGGTATATAAGAGGGTATACAAATTGCTACATCTTCTGGGTTGTGAGAGATCAGCTGCTAATTTAGGGTTGATTATTATTATATGGAATAAATAAAATATGCATAATATAATGCCTCCAATTCCTGTTTATCTTATGGTTTGGTAACATGTTTTTGCTTGCAATAATAAACAAAATGGTATCTACTAGAATTCACCCAACACACCTTCACATTTCAATAACTAAGCAGTCTTTCTGAAGGGGATTGGTTGATGTGATACTTAACATGGCTTTAAACACAATATTGTTCTGACAATTCTAGAATATATGCTAGCAGCTTCTCATCTGATTTTTAATGACTGGAAAAGGATTTTCCTCCAAACTGAATTTTCTCTGTAAACTTTGTTATCTTAACCCTGTCATCTGAAATTTACCATTATGACTCATATATGGTACCTTCTCCATGAGACATACATTCAAATGGATGGAAAACATATCTCATCTGTACATAAGTACTGTGTAAGTACTTCTTCATGAATAGGGCATTTCATCTTTCATCTAGTGCTGAGTGTGTGAAAGGAAACATACACAGCTGCATCCTGAAAAGACAAACTGAGTATTGGAGACTGTCATTAAAGTTTCTTGTAAATTCAAACAAAAATTAGTCAACAAAAATTATTCATTGACACCAAATCACAACTGTGGCTTTGTTTCAATACTAAAAAAGAAAAAAGAAAAGAAAAAAGTGTGCCAAGCATAGCAATAAACATTCAACAACTTGCATTCTTTAAGTGACAACGCAGCAGATAAATCTCAGCCTATTGAAGTACTGAGAAACTACACATTTGTTCCAAAGTGAAGTCAATTCAGAGCTCACAGTCCAAGTGGAGAACCCCCAAATGTCCAACTATTCTCAAGTAATTGCTAATTAGTTATCTCTAAGCTTAACACGGTATCACCAGATAAAATTCCTGCAGGTAACTTGGGCTGCAGCTAATTAAGCAATAACTTTCTGCTGGAATATATAGCTTTCAGCATCTCAGAAAAGTGTTTATTCTTTTGAAAGTCAAGCAATATTCACTTCCAAAGTCTTCTAATGCTATTCATAAGCATTTCATTAAAGGCTGAGCCTATATTGCTCATCTATATGACATGCTCTTTAACTACACAAAAGTGAAAAAAATTTTTACTAACCAGCTTACAAGATACCATCTTTCTGAAGACATTACTGCATGGCTACACTCTGTTTTCTGTTGATATTAATACATATCTTTGTAGGCAGTGCACATACTTGATGTGGAACCTAATGCCATTTGATAATGGCTTAAGCACTTGTTATCATCCTCTCATATCTTTATATTATCACAGAGAAAGAACAACACTTAGACCACAAACTTAAGAAGAAATTCAAATATCTTCATTTGCTGATTTCTACTACTACAAGAAAGAAAATGTTTCATTCTTTCACCAGCCTCTCAAAAATTCACAGCTTTTCATAACCCAGTAAACTCCGGCCCAGTAATCTTGTAACTGCGCAAAAACCCCAGTTTATAACTGAAATAATGAAGATAAAAAAGTCATGCTGTGTATGGGACCAACCAGTTCCCAGTAAGTAAATGCTGCTGTATCCAGAACAATAATATAAATCTGTTCCTCATCCACTGGGTCACTGGCTTGCTGGACTTGGCCTTGTATTCCTATAGATTTTGCCTGTGTTTGGTTTCAGTGTACTTGTTTTCCACTTGGAAAGAACACAACCACAAGTGTCTTTGCATGCTTTATGTTGCACTTAGCCAGACTGTAGATTGTAAGCAAACAAGATAAAAATCTGAGAACTTTCTTTACTGAATTTCAATAGAAATAAACTGAGGGGGGAAACTGCATAATGAATGCACCAAGAAAATCCTGGCATGCATACTCCCCACCCTGCCTTTTCTGCAACATTTTCTCTAACATAAATGCAACATTTAGCATAGCAAACCAGACAGTCTTTATTGGTGTCTCAGAGGTCGGTGAGGGCAAGCTCTCCAAGAGACTTTTTTCCCCAATGGAGATGTTAATTAATTAACTTCAGTTGTACTGAGACTGCAGAGGACTCAAAACTCACTTTTAAAGGCCTTGCATTGAAAAGGTGAAAAAATATCCCACCCTTGACGGAGCTGCCAGATGGCACCAGTGCCTAATTCACACAGTGGTCCTTATTGACTCCTACGTGAGCACCAGGTGGCTGCTGTACAAAGCCAGGCTTCTCCTGCCTGCTCTGCGGGACAGACCATCTCCTGAGACGGCTCTTGGAGGAGGCAGCCTTAAGGAGAAAGGGAGAGTGATTGCTCTTGAATGCTCTGCTCCAGCCAGAAAGCTCTAACCCCACTGCAAAATCCCCATGTCCCTGGGGACAGCAGGGCACACCGCAAAAGTGAACAACAGGAGATTAAATGAAGTTTTATTTTCAAACAGCCATGCTTATTGGTATATTTAGTTCTAGACAAATAGAAGAGGACAGAGTCTCTTTAGGACATCCCACAGTAGTTCTGGAACGCTGGTTCCACTTCTTGAAATGAATTATTCACTGAAACAATTCACAGAAAAATCTAAAGTGACGCCAATTCTAACAACTACAGTTGGCAGTCAGCTTTTCAAGAACAGTTGCGTGAATGTTAATGAGAGCCCAAAAAACTTGGTTTCTAATGACAGGAGAAATGAAATAGAGTATTAACATTATAAAACTCCATAAAGAACTAGAAACACCTCTAGAATACACCCCACAAAATGCTTTGTGAGGAACTATAAACTCCAACTTTAGCCAAATTAACATATCTAATTAAAACCATCTCCAGCAAAAATACCTCCCAAGTATTGAAATGCATTTCCATCTGTTAGGTTTCTCTTTTTCCAATAGTGTTTACTCTGCCTAGAGTCAAAGATATGATCCCTTGATTTCATGAGCTTAATGCAATAACTTGATTTAGGCTGTTAATGCATTCAAGGCCTTCAGACACCCAGGAGACTCAAATGGCATCAAGAGCATACAGATGCATTTGGAAGGGATATTTTTTAAGTGAAATAAACAATGAATTCCTTAATATATGTCTGCTGCAGGAACTACACCAAAATAAAAGCTTAATAAGGTATCTTAGGGCTAGAAGAGAAAACATCCAAGCCCATTTATGGGCTTAGTTCCTAAGCACTACTATATTATATAAATAATACCACCATGAAAAACCCCTAAAACACTGTCAGTTATTGACAACACAAGCATTCTAGGAAAGGAGTGTTCATTTCTCAAAAGTGACACCCAATTGCTACAAAACAAGGTTAAATAGAATATGTATGTGTTATGCAGATAATGGTGTAGAAATACATTTCTGTTATGGTGCATTTATCAGTGGAAGCATAAGGAGCAGCTGATGCATCAAACTGCAACTCCAAACATGGCACTTGTTTTAATGCCTCAAGTCCAGAGAAATAGGAAAAATGGGCTCCATACTGACCTGCTCTATAAATAATGCTATTGAATTACGCCTACTTTTTTTTTTTTTTTTTTTTTAA
>VXAA01003591.1:826758-838998 GCA_013399115.1 Anseranas semipalmata | reverse complement strand
TGTTTTGAATTTCCCCTTTTTTTTTTTTTTTTTTTTTTTTTTTAAGAGCATCAGAAGGAGTTTTATGGTTTCAGAAATACGGCACTGTACAACTTGGTCTGTGCTCAGTTTCCTTTAATGCTTTCCACCCTCAAGAATGCTGTTAACAAAACACAGCGTGCGCTGCAGAAGGCCATATCAATCATTGTCTTCTGCAAAGATCACTCCACGCCCACATCCAAAGCCAGCAACATGCAATAAAGTGCCACTAAATGCCACGTCTTTCATCACAGCCCTGGGAGCGTGACTCAGCAGCCGGCAGGAGCGGTCTCAGACGCCGCAGCCCTGTGGCACCGCCTCTGCAGCAGAGGGGCCAGAAAAGCAACGCCACCCCTGCCTCCCCTCCGTGCCTGGCCCCAGCAGACACCTCCAACACCGGGTCAGCCAGCAGCCTTGTAACCTACATGTGGGGGTTTCTGTGAATCCAGGCAGTGAGGTTGTCAGCCAAATTATTATTATTTTGGTGCTCTCCCCATGGAAACCCTCCACCCTTTGGTACCATCATTAGTGGTAGCTCTAATGGACAAAGTCTTTCTAGTGGGCAAAAAATGAAGTCTACTGTGTAAACCATTCTAAGTCACTCACCTGCTGCTTTTACAGCACCTACTTCACCAGTGTACATAGAAATAAGGCAAGCTAGAAAACCAGCCATCCTAGGGGTATAGGAGAAATGACAGCCTCACTACCGACCATTCAATTTAATTTAGAAGTTTCTCACTTGTTTAAATCCTGAAAAATGCCTTCACTATCCAAAACTTTTATAACCAAAGTAAGTGCCTTCACAGGTTCTGAATAATCTATAAACCCAGACAATTTCACAGGTTTTCTCACTAAGTGAAAAAATAAATTATATGCTGACAATATACTTCAGTTTCTTTATTCCATGGCTCAGTATTGAAATTAGATTTTGATAAAAATAGCAAATCAGAATAAAGCTATACAATTATGTTTTTTCTTCCTTTACATGTGAAAACTGGACTTTGAAGTTATCCTTACTTTTTCTCATAAAGGACGCTTGCACAGGGCTAAGCTAGGCCAGCAAGACTGACCTAGGACAGAAAACATGTATTCTCCAAACATAAACATTTAAATACAACATATGAACTATTTTTTTTTTCATAGACGCTTCTGTCCAACTGGGAAAAAAAATTTAAATGGTTAAAAGCAATAGTCTCAGTTGCAAACACCATGCCCACGCAGCAGATTCAGGAGGATGCTAGAGTACACTCAAAGATACTCAGAGGTTTGTCAAAGTCCATGTGGATCAGGGCATGGACACCATTCCCTTTCTTGGTGTAACCCCCAGTGGCAGATGTCAGAGTGCTTTGCAGAGGTGTTTTTCAGTTTGTGGATGACAAAGCAATGTGCATACTGATTGTGTCACCTATACTACCACAAGTCATAAAACAGTAGAAGTCCAAGAACAACCCAGTTCTCCTAACTAACCTTCTAGAATTCCATTACACGGGGATTGAGGGACTTCAACCAAAATTCAGATATGTGTTGTACAAGATAGAAAGGCACTGGCAATCCAACCTCTAGATAAACCATCTAAGACAGGCAGCGCTGAATCTCCATTTTCCCCAGTAACCGTATTAAACCAGGCGAATGTCAGCTCTCTACGAGCTCAAAGGACAGAGCAGCTCACCTCCAGAAGATGACAGACGAGGTGCACCGACGGCTGCCGGAGCACTGGGCACGCAGTGGGCTCGCCGGCCCAGCTGAGCGCCACCTCCGGGCTCCCCCCAGCCGGGCTGGGCCAGCCCCCCGCCGCGGCCACAGCCCCAGGTGGCGTTTTCGGAAGCACTGCTGCGAGACCTGCAGCGAGGAAGTGAAACCCTCGGGCTCATAAATAACGCTCAGTTAAGACACTGGAGCCCTTATTAATATAATTGGTTTCATATTAACTGCTAAAAACACCAATTTGCTCCATTTATTAGTCAACACCATTTCTATCAGTTAAACAACGGTTTGCCTCTGTTTTCGCTAAAGCAGACAAGATGGAAGAAAAAAAGGTCGGTGTCACATACTCGGCCTCCAGTTACTGAATGCCATGCTAGAGCACATTTTTCACCACAGATGAAAAATAAAGGTAGGTAGTCTTTCAAAACAGCTGCTCCTGAGAAGAAAAAAAAAAAAAAAAAGTCTTGAGAGAACACCCACATCATTCGCTATGAGCAATGGACTTATGCCCTCCAGTCTGCATGAGATCCACAGAACTACTATGACACCAACACAATTCAGTCTCCCTGCTTCAAGTCCAGAAAATTAAATTTCCACTTTCTAACATTGCTGCTTTTGGGTACAGACCAAAAAGTGTGCATCTGTCAATTTAGCATCTCTGGTAATGGGAGAGAAGAAACATCACTGAACACCACGACCCAGATCATGAGCTCTTTGCTTGCTCTCACTACTGAACAATTAGCCATCACGTTTTGCTCACCAAGACAGCTTATGTTCATTAGGGTCTGGAGAAAGAGTTTTGCATTGGGCACCAAGTGTTCATTTTCCAGTTTAGAGATATCCCCCATATTTACATTTTGCTTTGAAGACTTTAAAACCCTAGGATGAATAGTGGAGTTCTGTAAGCAGATACTGTTTTCTACTTTTAGAAGTGGTCCTTCTCCTGTCCACGCATCCTTCCACCTTGCTTTCAGTCCTACATGATTTTTTGACTCATCTCACTGCTTTTAACTTGGCTGGAGATATATGTAAACCATTGGTTAAAGTATCTTCAATGATCGTGCAGTTCATAATAATAAAAAAACTGTCCTTTCCATAAAGTGTACATTAATCCTTCTGAAAATTTAGTAAGCTTATTAATTATACTTTTAAAGACTGAATTTTAAAATGTCACTGCTGACATTTAAGGCTCATATAAAATGCAAGCCTATCTTGTCTGTGAGAAACAAGTCTATACAACCTATTTTAAGATGAAAATATTTATAAAGGAAGGCACTTGCCAATTATGAATACAAACAGAAACAAAGCTATTTAGAGCAAGTTGCCTTTTTTTTTTTTTTAATCTTTTACACACAAGGGCATATTTCTCCCCAGCACAGTGCACAAAATAAGTGACATCTGGTGGCTACATGCTGTAATATAAGTAGGCAAGTCATTTCAATGCTGTTAACCATTTCAATTAAGTTTATTGCTTCTTAGTAAAGCTGTAAAGCTTTTCAGATGTTTTATTTATTTATTTTGACATAGACACTTCTGAGACTCTCAGGCACTGTGATCCCTGGCAACTGCTGTTAGCTAATTAAAGTGGGGTTGTCATATTCACATCAGGAAAAACATGACTCCAAAGAGGAATTAGCAAGGCATAGCGAAACAGCACTAAGATTTAGCCAGGCAACCCCAGTTAAAATCACAAAGCCATGCTGTGAGGAAAGACTGCACAAAATTTTGAGAAGTAAATCCTTCAAGTGCTCAAATAAATTAATATAGGTTCAGCTTTCTCTGAATTGTTTTTCATTAGATCTTAACTTTAAAACAAAAGAAATGGCTGTGATTTTTATTCTGAGTTTTAGCAACATCCTGGTGACAAACTTTAACAAATGTGAAAGTCTTTCCTCTTTTCATCCCTTCTTGATCCTCGGTGATGGTCACATCTAATCCATCCAAGCCCTCTGCACCTAAACCTGCACTCCAGGTGAAGCAATTACAGCTACTTTTCCAGCTCCTGCAGCCAGAAATAAAGTTCCCTTTTAGAAAGCAATAAGCCTCTCTTGGATAATTAACAAATATATGGTTAGCTACAGTTAAAATTACAAAATCGACATCACTGCAATTTCAAGGCTTGTGATACCAATTTCTTCAATAATAAGTGCTTACAGAAAAAAATCTGTAAGTACTATCTAGCAAAAAAAATCAGATGAAATATAAACAGACTCTAAATATTTATCAGCAGAGGAAATTCAAAAATATCCCTGCGAAATAAAGCGGATGGCAGGCTAAATCCAGAGCCATTGAGCATTCTTCGAAGGATGTGCTAGGAGGAACTTCATTTTCACTTTGACATCACTAAATCAAATTAACTCCTTCCTCCTATTCAATTGCTACATAAAAATCCTTGGTGCCAAAAGGACAACACTAAAAATGTCCCTAAAACCATTCCTGAGTACTGCACTTGATGCAAAAGACTGCCCAAACTCTTATCCACGCAATGGAATTCTCTAAATAAAGAGTTGGACTTTAGGGGTTTCCATCACTTTTAAGGACAAAATATCCATAACAGGAATGTCCACCTGCACACTCAGTTTCCCTTAGCACCAAAACAGGCACGTCTGCAGTTCCTCAAAAAAACAGGACCTCAGGCAAGAAGCTGCATCAGGGGAGGTTCTGGTTGGATATCAGGAAAAGGTTCTTCACTGAGAGGGTGGTTGGGCCCTGGAACAGGCTCCCCAGGGAAGTGGTCACAGCACCGAGCCTGCCAGAAATCAAGCAGTATTTGGACAATGCTCTCAGATGTATGCTTTGATTTTTGGGGGTCCTGTGTGGAGCCAGGAGATGGACTTGATGATCCTTGTGGGTCCCTTCCAACTCAGGATATTATTCTGTGATTCTGTGGAATAATACAACCACTGCTATATTATTTCAAATGGAAACATTACTTCCTTTTCACATACTCTCATCCCCACCAGACATCATCTTCACCTTAGAACTTCCCAGCTGAACTAAAGAACAGAAAACTACAGCTGAATGACTCCAGCTCCAGTAACTCATTAAGAAGAAAACTTTTTATGATCCCATTTCAATTTATTTTTTTTAAATCCTGGCATGCTTAAGTCAGCAGGAAGAGTTTTCATTGACTTCAGTGAAGACAGAAGTTCATCCTGAGAATTGCTGTTTGGAATGAGTGCAGCATTTATATTACCTAATTTGAAACCCTGAAAGTTGTTGTTAAATGCAACTTAATGATATTTGCTATTCAGAATTATTTGTTAACTTTAAAGATACACAAAAAGTTATTAAGATACTGCAATGTAACATTTTTAGCGATTATGCTTGGAAGAATCTTGTTTTAGTAACAAGCAAGTATTTTTAATGCACGAATATATATTGTCATAAAGTTTCACTTTATCTTCTAATACTGAAAAGCCTTAGAAAATTATATTGGCAAAGTATCTAGGCATTATAATAGTCCAACAAAAAACATTGATGATATTTACATGGTTGCACTTATTTTCACAGTACATTTTTTAGTGCTTTTGTCATTTATTATCCAATATACTAGTATAGCAAGATGAAAGCCTAGAAAACTAGAGAGATTGCACCCACTTAACTGGCACCACTAAAAGACAAAGCTATTAAATCTCATCAGAAGCTTTTTATGCATTCCACTGTATTACACCAAAATGAGTTATTGCAACATTTTAACTGTGATATCAAACAAAAAGAATACTAAATTCTTAAAGCTGCATGCAAAAATAAGCAGCAGATGACTTGAAGCCATCTATGAAGTACATTTTACCCAAAGAGTTGCTGAAATCTGTTTTAAAAAAAAGGCAGTGGAGACTTAAGCTAAAAGCTCCTTATTGTCACAGTCTAGCAGTGTTAAAGGCACCAGAGAACACCCCAATCCACCCCTTCAACAGTCAGGGGGGGTACAAAGAAACTCCCTGCATGTCCCAGTCCACTTGCTCAGCAGGGCAGGGGCAGGAGAGGACATGCTGGGACACTGCTGGACCAGGTGCAGCATGAAAACAGCAATCAGCTCCGGTCATCGGCAGGAGAGACAGCTTTCATCCAGTGGGTCAGCGCAGCTGCGTGGTCTGTCCCGGTATGAGCATTGCGTCCAACATGACAGGGTTTTCTCGTCTATGACATGGGGAAGTAGAGGGTGGCATTGCCTTCTAGTGAGGATGCAAGGCAAAGTCTTGCCTGGCCCATGTGCTCCCTGACGCAGCCTCCCAGCAAAGCACCTGTCCTTGCAGAAGGGGGTGCACAGCTGGGACATGACTCCTGATTCACACAATGCTGAAATTCTCCAAAACAACTGGAAAACATTTTCTGTGCCCACGGTTTGGAGGAGCCAAATTCTGGTCCCTCTTACATCAGTGAAAACCAAGAGCTGAGCTACTCCTGGCTTACCCTAATGCAAGAGAAATCCATGTGGGATTTCTATGGATACCAATATATATTCCATTTTACTATGATGTGTATTTTTAATTTGGCTGCTTTCCTTAGCAATGTTTAAAAACCTTCTCTGAAGAGTTAAATGCTTCAGTATTTAAATAGACTGATGTTAGACAAATCAATTTTTCCTCCTTCCTATAATGAAAGCGATGAGCTTAGGTTCCACTCTTCCCTTCTGTTCACCTCTCACATCTCATTTCTTGTTGAAACTGTTTTAAAGCTGGCATAAATAGCTTTGCAAAGTAATTCTAATACTGAATGTCAAGAGCGATACTGGTTTCATCTATGATTTATCCTTATCTGTTCCTCAGGCAAGTTAATCCTCAACCTGAGATACTGTTTCCATAGCACTGTAATTTATGATTTTTTTTTCCAACTAAATTATTTACTTTATGAATGGGTCCAACGAGTTGCTCACAGCCTAAAGCTGTAATACCCAATGATGAAGTGCTCAAGAACATGCTTTTGTCTTTTTAAATGAAGAGACCACAACTGTAGCTCATGCAGTAATTGCTATTGGTAGCCTTTCACACAGTGGAGTTTTCACCCAGCAAAATTCAGTCACTTTATCTGACCTCTGCACTTGCAATAGATGCAAAATTATTATCCAAATATCATGGTTAGAAATCCAGAGAGCCACCAAACAAGTGAAGAATCTCTAATCCTGAAGCACAACCACACAGCATGAACCCAAATTCATATATGGGTTCACATATGAACCCATTCCTTCATGAAGCTGACTTCAGTTCTGCATGTGCTCAAAGCCTGATGTACACGTGCAACCTGCCCCTCTTCCACTTCAACAAAACAGCATCCAAAATCCTTTACAGAAATGACCCCAGGCAATTCTCTCAGGCCTCAGCAATCAATCCAGAAGAATAAACTCTACAGCAGTAGTCCTACAAGTGCACTAACCATGATTGCAGAGGAAGAAGAGCACAACCCTCAGCATCACACCATGAAACAGATCTATGAACAACTGAGCATTCAGTGTTCCTTGAAAGTCCTAGAAATTTCATATTTCAATTTAACTTATTTAACATTAACAATGTCTACTTAACATTATCTATCTATATAGCTCAGTTAGAAGATGAATTTCTGATCTAACAAGTAGCCAAAATCCAAGAGGTTTAGATAAGCCACAGGATGTTCCTGGAGAGAAAGAAAGAAAAAAATGTTGCTTCTAAGACTTTTAAAGAATTTTCAAGGCATGAAGCTTTCAAGGGAAGAGCTGGCCTTGCAGGCAAACCCATCTCATCATCTCATTACATGATAAATGCTCCTAATAATGTATTAAACTATCCTTCTCAATTTCCTTCCATTTCCAGCTTTACGCAGCTAAACCTCCAGGCTGTACCAAACATACTCCTCCTCCTTTTTTGGATTAATAAATTGATTAATAAATTCTGGTATCCATAGGCCATTACATCCTAGCTTAGGCACCACAAGGCTAACACAGAGCTTATATTTTCTTCAGATTACATGCAAAACCTTCCAGGATCCTGATTTCTATTACTTTTTTCAAGATGTCTCTCCCATTTCTTGGTATCTCACTACTAATTTGGTGTCAGATCTAAAGCACTTTAATTAAGCGCTTTTTTCCATATTGTTCCAAGACCTGAATTCTAACTGGGCATGTAGAGCACATAAGGACATTATCATCTTCATCTGAAATCATCCAAAATTGCAAACTCACATCTAATGGACTGCCCATTTTCATAGTACTTGTTCAACTCTACAGTTTACCAGGCTTCTTCCATCCCTTAAGTAAACACATTGCATATAAATCTTTATCATTTTTTTCTATGTATCTTACAGAAATTTGCCATTTTTCAAAGCAGTCTTATTTTTTCTTTGTACTTCTCCCCATCTTTCATTTTTTCTTTTCTTTGTTTGATATCATAGTTCTTCCCAGTTAAAAATCACCTGTAGCACAATGACTGCCATTATATGAAAGGAAAGCCCCTCCTTATGTTCCACGTGAAGTTGACATGTCTAACTTAAACTAGGCAGATTCAAGCTCTGCTTCAATTCATACTAAAAAATAATAATACAGGTGTCCAGGGAAGGGCCAAAGTGCCTTGTTTTTAACAAAACTGTGGACACCATATTAGATACGATGTCCTTCTGGCTTTCAGTTCTATCTTAGCATGAAATTCCAAGTCCCGTGTCATTTCCCTACCACACATCACCACTTTTCATCACATGAATGAGTTAATTTCAAAGAAAACCCATTATAAAGCATTACTTGGCAGCCAAGTTCTTCCCACCATCTGTAGCACTGTGGTGGCCTTAGCCACTTTCTGCAACCCAAGTGAGGACTGCTTGCTGCACCAGGAGCTCCAAAAACGCTTCTGGAGCTGGGTTAGCTTATGCGTACTACATGATTTCTGGCAAGTTCACAAGGAAACCAGCAGGCTTGCCACTTTAGAGACTTGGAGCACATGCTTTTCAGCTAGGTCAGGCTACTGTGGGAATATTGAGAAGCTGGATCTGGGAACGGGAAGCAGCAGGTCAATGGGTTGGTGTTGGCAAATCCATGACCTCGGTGTGCTGCCATGGGAGGACACAGGGAGAGTGTTCAGCCAGGGCCTGCCACAGGCTCCTGTTCACCTCTGGTCTCACCACCACCACCACAGCTGCCTCGTCACTGCTATCAGCCACTGCTACCCCACTGGATTTCATTTTAATTTGTTTCTTCTCGCTAGACATCAAGCACTTCACCTGGTTACCTCTTCTTAGCGAGGATTCCACGCTCCTTAAAACTAGTGCTTGCAAGCCACGTCCAACAGCTGCTGGAAGCCAGGTGTAACATAAATTAATAAATGTTCCATGGAAAAGCTACATTAACTGCTTACCCCTAAAGTGCTGTTTAGTGGCATGTCGGGCACAGCTGTGTAATCAAAGGATTACAGAGCTCGCATTGCAGCGCGTCTGCTGCACTCCAGCTCCTCGGTAGCTTTCCCGTCTCCCTCACATGTAAAAACCAAATCGAGCAACCGGGGCAGAATTGTAATCATGTCCTTTGGACTGGGAAACACAAATGAAAAGGTCGTACAGACAAACAGACAGTGTGACTGGCTGTACAATAAGCTTTCTGTTAGATACACATGCAGCCCAACATATTTTTAAGGGAGTGGGTCAACAATGCTATACATAACTAGTCAATTTTAGTGAAATTGCAGTAAAAGTGGAAAGATCAGTGTAATTCAGGCTGCTCTGAGATAAGAGCTTGTAGGAGCTTAAAGATCCCGTTCCCTCATGTGAATAGCTGTATTTAGACTCAAATCTGGCACCGCAGTTCTTCAGTAAGAAAAACAGTGCACTTCACTAAAAACATAAATAAATAAGAAATACTAATTTGTGGGGAAAAGCACTACAAAAAATGCTCTCTTATTGGAAATCTACCTTGTTTTTCCACTGCGCTTTGGATTCTTCCAGCTGAGCAACATAAGTCCAGCCAAGGAGCGTGGTGGAAACCCAGAGTCATCCCTCCCTGTCCAAGGTAAGGAGGAAAATAGGTGGGGTGAGGGAGGAGCTGAAGCCTCACGAAAGCAATTAAGGAGCCCAGCTCAAACCAGGGGAGGCTCCTGCAAACTCTCCAAGATATTGGAAACAGGGCAATTCACATCACCTGAGTTTCCAGAGCAACACTGAATGATTTAACAGCACATTTCCTTGCAGTTTCTAATGGCAGGATATACAGCCTTTAAGGACAGTAACGCAAGAGTAATTAAGACTTCGGAGGCAGAGGGAATATATTGGTACCTATTTAAGTCATGGCCCTCTTCACCTGAGTGATGTATCTGTACTGAAAGACCAACACAGCTGGATGTTCCAGCTTCCTAAATCATTATGTCATTTAGGCAAGATCAGCCGGCGGCTGCTGCTTGCTTATCTCTAGAGAAAGTATCTGAACAACATTTAAAACACAAAATGTAAAGGTAATGCAACGCTGAGTTACAACTTCTTAAAAATTTGCTCCTTTGAACATGTGGGGAAGCACTCAGCAGTGGAAAAATATTTAATAATGCAAAGGATCCCCTTGCCAGGCAGAAGAGGAATTTTGAGGAGAAAAAAAAAAAGGGTGATGGGAGGTGTAGTATCATATTTAGCAATACCCCATGAACTTTGGAAGTTTGCTGTCATCCCCCTAACAACTTGATCTTAAGTATAAATAAACACTTACAGAGAGATTTTAGTACTGGGACACAATCCATCTTTAAAAACATGTGCAACGCCCACTGAAATCACCTGGGCTACAAATATCATCTCTGCCCACTGAAACTCCTGGTTCTCATAGAGCTCCTGCCACAGGTTGCCTGTTAGCAGCCCACAAAAAGAAAAATCACCCTCAGTGAGGCTTCAAGTTTCAAGACTGTTATGAGGTGCTTACAGGCAGTGAGATGACTTTAGCACAGAGGATAAATAACAAAAGGATGACTTGTCAATCAGTATTAAAATTGTTCATCACAGTTCGTGATTATTTTTGCACAAGTGTATTTAGTTTGTCCAGCGGGCCTATGAGTTTCTAGCTAATTTCATGATTTTTCCCACCATAAAGATTTGCTATGTATTTCAGATTATTTTAATTTTATAGTTACCAATCTGTTTCTAACAAATAAATCAATTCCAGACAGTAACTATATAGCAATATTTTGTATTAAAAAAAAAAAAAAAGTTAAGAAAGAAGACAACTCCAAAATTAAGTTACTTCAAGGCACAAATAGTACAATGGCTGTGTTGCTTAAAATAATTTTAAAATATAAGCAGTATCTTATTTGCATCTGTTTGATTATGCCTATATAATCCCATCCTTGCTAATACTGCTAGTGGATTATATAACTTTATCCTTCCACTTCAACTACATGAAATAACCCAAATATGAGAGTCTGCTTCAACCTGCTCATTTATAGTTTCCAGATAGCTACTTGTTCTTTAGCAAAGAAGATAAAATCCATTACTGTCTTCCAATGCATTAATGGAATTAAGTGTTTTGTCATGCAAATCTCCACTATTTCATCATGTTCCTGTTCCAAACCCTCAAATAAAGCACTCTGAATTTGAGATTAGTCTTCCTGTTACAAAATTTGAACCATAAAACTATTTTGTTATTGATTTCAGAACTGCATGTTGACTGCATTTTCAGACATAGGACCTAAGTGCTATTTAAAAGAATAAAAAAAAAAAAAAAAAAGATTAGTTTCACTACTAAATCTTCATAGAAGTAGTTTCTGCATTCAAATTGATTTTCTTCCTTTTGGCATGTGAAGAGCCAGATGAATACTTTGACTCAATGCCCAAGAGTGAAATAGCACCAGCAGCAGAGAAGCTCTCAGGCCAAGAGATGTGTGACAACATTTTGATCACTGACAAAGAAAAGCTTCAGGATGACTGTTCCATCAGTATTTACTGTTTATGAGTATGTATATGTGTGTCTTTATAAATAAGATACTTGTATCAATTTATATAAATAGCATAGATATAAATATATACATATAATTCATATAGATGTTGTGACCTCTCATTAATGCAAACTTCCCTTTTTGCCAGTGCTCAAGTAGTCCCCAGTTAGTATCAAGTATAGTGCTGTTCAATTAGGCATTTGTTTACACAAATGAGCACATACAACTTTCAGTCAAACCCTAAAAATATTTACCCTTCAGGAATAGCTCCAGCAAACTTTGGGTTTTAACCTGTAATCTGCTCGGCTGACTGCTGTTTTCTCCTTGGTCACCAAACACAAAAGGCACAAGTTTGTTCCTCAGATAATAATGATTATTTTTTTCTGGCTAACACAATTCAAGAAGTGAAACCTTTCTTATGTCATATGCAAACAAATCAATATGAAGACACTTTCAGGCCAAAAAGAAAGGAATAAAAAGACAAAAATCCATTTCCATATCTGAAAGTTTGGTGGATGTTGAGATGCACCACCCTGAAAATACTGTCATCTATCCTAGTAACCTACAAACCTGGCTGTGACCAAGTAAGGCACTTCATTGCAGAGTACAGCTGTAGTATTACAATGAAGCAGCACAGGAAAAAACAAAACACTAA
>VXAA01003591.1:777932-826006 GCA_013399115.1 Anseranas semipalmata | reverse complement strand
AGGGAGGGAGCAGCCCCGCGCCGCTCCCCGGCCGCGCTGCGCAGCCCGGGAGGAGGCGTGCTCGGCCCCGCCGGCTCCGCGGGGGGGTCCCCCCTGTTCCCCTCCCCACACACAGTGGGAGGCGGCAGCCCCAGCAGCGGGCGGGGGCCGGCGGAGGCAACCCGGGGGGACCCAGCCCCCGGGTGACTCCAGCACCCGCCGCCGTGCTTCAGGTTTGCAACGGTGACAGCGCAAACACTGACTAAGAAGCCAAAATCCACTGCTCAGTAAGTGTAAGGTTCGTCCTCAGTCCAGAGGACCCTACCGTGTATACATCCATCCATATGTTTGTGTAAATGTACAGGCTGTTTATTAAACCATCCCCATGGTACATGCGCGCACCTTCAGTGATACAGCACGCGGTTTCCCACGGGGGTTTAGTGCCATGCTGGCGGAGCGAGCCTTGGCAGAAGTCGTGTGGCTGTGACCGCGGCTGGCCCAGGTCTGCGTGTTAGCACGCTGCAGGAGGAGAGCTCTCCGTTCTTCTCTCCTAACCCTAAGCGAAGCCACTGTTGGGCTTAATTCTGCTTGTTTAATGCTCAGCAACATTATTGCTAACAAGCTGAAGTAATGAAGCATGAGCTAAATATAAAAATACTGTATTTTAAGAGATTTTCCTTTCATGAGGAAACTTTGGTTATAATTTTCAGAAGCATCTAAAAGACAAAATTATGGGAATCTCTTTTGAAGTGAAAAAATATATAACTTAAAGGTAGAATGCAAAATGGAAGCTTCCAAACTACAGTTGTGACTGGGAGCTGAACAGTTTGAGAATTCAAATACACCTGTAAGATCACATACAAATAGCTAAGAGACTGACTTAGAAATACACATCCACAAGTTTCCTACACCACGGTGTATGTGAGCCCTGGATGGATCAGAGAACCTCTGCTCACATCATATCTGAATCTCACCTATTTCTCGTCTTAAAATCTTTGCAGAATAAAACAGCTGACTGGATGAAACCTGGGACTTTTGAAATATTCACACATATTCAGTGTTTCTGCTCTGGGTTAAATACGCTGCCCTCCAAAGCTCTTTTAGGCCTCATGGGATGCTGTGAATAGCAATTACACTTAGCCAGATTTCTGCATAATTATACTCCCTTCCTTCCTTTCTATGTATTTAAAAAAAAAATAATCAAAGAAACTGTCATGAAAACAAGATCTTCATTCCCCAGGGAATGCCCTGTTCACCATGTTCCCCACCAGCCATCAGCTGGAGTAAATATCTTCATGCAGCACCCAGAAGCATTAGCTCAGAATTCCAGACAGTCCATAAAGGTTGTGTCTACCCATCTCACGGACACTTACAAACCATCTTCAACATTACCTGGTGAGATGGGGAGGGAAATCCAAAATGTTTTGACATGATAAATCACTTTCCAGCACTTAATTGTGTTATCGTGGACAATTATAGTCCAAAAAAAGAGCAGTTGGAATAAATAATCTTTAAAACTAAGGTTGGACTTTAATTCTCATGATTCAAGATGTCTAAAGAGGGAAGAAGTGAATTTTAACAGAGATTTCAACAGAGAAACCATAGGAAAACTGTCTCTGACTAGACTGGCTTTCACAAAACAAAAGCTCCTGACCTCCACCTCCGTAGATATGATTTCTGCTGTTTGCCATGCTCACCCTGTGACACAGAAAGGATCATCTCACCTTTAAAACAAGTGAGAACATATTTCTAAGCTCTGAGCAGGCTTATCTAGTAAAAAAAAAAAAAAAAAAAAAAAAAAAAAAAAAAAGAGAGAGAGGGGGAGAGAGAGAGAGAAGAATAAGATGGGAGAGCCCTTTAGTAGTGTTGAAAAGCAGGCACACAACTGGGAGCACAAATGCCTGAATGGGGAAGGTGATTTTTTAAAGTCCTGCCTTGTTGCTACTAATCATGGTTTGGGGCAGGTGGCTGGGTTTGACAGCAGCAGAACTGCACATTTACAGCCAGAGTTAACTCTGGGATAAACAAATCAGATTGTGTCCTCAGAGCACAGCTGTAATGGGATGCTAATCCGGGGAAATGGACTTCTCTTCCTCTGTGTGCCTGTTACAGCATCACCATCTTTAGGTTATTCTCATAAAGAGGGCAGAAATACTGATGCTGCTGCTTCACGCTTGCTCTCTCCCACCCTCAAATACTGGAGGGGGAAGTTCATTGCCCGAAACCACCCCGGGCACTTTTGCTTCCCATTCCTGCTGCTTTTGGGGAGCCCTTTTCCCATGACCTCCCATCCCCAGGCACAGCTTTCCAAAGACTTTCTCAAGGGATTTTGCTGCAGGGTGCAAGCATAAACTCATACCCTCACATCAAATTCTTATCTCACCAGAAACTGATGTGGGCTGTGACAGGAAAAGAGAATAACATCCCCGAAGAGCTTCCGTTCCACTTCTGCCGTGAGCTGCGAGGAGCAAACTGAAAAGCCAAGTCCCTCCGAGCTGCCGGAGCCAGCAGGTTCAGGACTGCCCCCTGCATAGAGAAGCAAAGGGGGAGCTGGAGCTGGAAGCAAATCGTGTCCTGTGTGGGGACCACTGAATGAGGCCGGGGAGTTTCCATGCAGTGAGTCCAAAAAACCACAAGGTGCTATATATGTCGTACGTAGCAGTTTTAGGAATTACACTGCTATGCCACTGATCTGCTCTGCTGAGCAGAGGCACAGCAAAACCCAATTTCACGCAGACATTCAGCCCTGTTGAATGCATGGCTGCTTTCTAAGACAGGCTGGGGTTAGGGCTGCAGCACTGCCAGGCTTGTGGAGACCCTTTCGGCACTTCTTCCAGCTCTGAGGCTGGGCTCCGAGCTGTAAGTTGGTGCTATGAGAAAATTAGAGAAAGATTTATTCTTCTTCATGAACTGTTCTCCCATTAAAATATTGGTACAGTTCTCACTGGAATTAATGGAATGTGTACGTTGTAAAGAAACGCATTATTACTTTTATTTTCCCCATGGTATCCTGGCAACAGACACATTCTTAAAATTCAGATCACTAATTTCATGTCTTTATACCTCCTTTGGTGCTGGGTAAAGGGTATATCAACCTTCAAATACTCTGAACATTTTTCTTGCTGTTTTCCCAACTTGCCTTTGGGAATGATTGCTTCTTGGCTCACAGATCCCTGGACTGCATCTGGGAGTACTTTCTCAGTCTTTAATTGAAGACAACGGGATTTTTCCTAGAATAGGCAAAAATTAATACTGAAACAGGATTAGATAAATGTGTCAGAATTTGGTTTCCCACAAATGGTCTGTTAGATTTTAATGATGTATGTTCAGAGCCAGTTTCGCTTTGCCTAACACCATCCTTTTATCCCAACTTGTATGTCCTTCAGCACTCTAAATAATTCCTTTTTATTTGTGATATTTATGCCCTCCAAGTACTTGTTGAAGGGTATCATTTCCCTCTTAGTCATCATTTAGCCAAGTGATACATATTAAGTTCCTTTAATCTTCGCTCATAACTCAGTCTCTTCAGACCCTTAATCATTTTTATTACTGTTCTATGAATTCCTTCCAATTTGTCTGCATCTCTCTGGCAATGAGGTACCCAGAATTTAATGCTGTGTTTTAGGCATGATCTCCCTGCAGCAATGCAAAAGAAGATGTTACCTCCTGCTACTTTTATCTACCACTCATTTAACAATATGCTGGAATCACAAAATAGCCAGGAATCAATTAAAATAGATTTTAAATGGTTCAGTGCTCAGAATTGCCATAATGCTTTTGTGGCACTGCATGCAACAAGAAGGCTTGAAGCTGGTTGAAGCCTGCTTCTTTTGGAAATACATGTGTTTAACTCCTAGGGCAGGCAAAGCTTTTCAGCTCGGTACATGCACAGCTCTGAGATTCTCTAAAGGAATATGAACAAGGAGTTACGATTTAGAAGACAAATGGAGACGGGTTCAAATTGGAGCAGAAACAGCTCATGCATGCTAATGGTCCGGGGGTTTCACCCTGCTCCTCCTGTAGCTCTCAGATATGTGACACCAACCAAGGGCTCTTTACAGCTGTGGAACAACTATGTGAGGCAGCAGTCAAGGTGCTTGACATTAGGTTGGTTCAGGCTTTTATTTAAATTATTTATTTTAGTGCAGAAAAAAAGTTTTGGGAAATCTGTAACACATCGTGAGCTGTGATTACAGAAGGACTTGAGGTCGTTAAGCCAGACTAAATGGGGAAAGATGCTCCAAGACCCCGCAGATCTCTGCTAAAACAATCAAGTGGCTTCTCTGCCACTGGTTGTGTGCAGTTCACAGTTCAAAGCGCACACCGCTGCCTCTGAAGTCAATGGCAGCTCTGCTCCCGGCTTCTCCTTCCCCATATGCACAACCCTGTGGTTCCATACTGCTTTTGTGAAAGAGGAGGGAACAGTCTTGCTCTTGGAGGTGTTTAGTCTTTGCTACAGAGTAATCTTTACCCTTCTGTGTCTGAAATTTAAAATGTCACTCTCCAGATATATTATGTATGTTCACATATTTCACCTCTGTGCCTGTGGTAAGAAATTGTAGGTCACTGGGACATTTTGTGTGCACTCTACTGCCCAGTTTCTCTGTTCATATAATTTATTATTCTTCCTTCAGCTGCTGCATTCAAAAAGAAGCATTTAAAATTTGATCAGGAATGTGTTCTAACAAACACTTGGATTATATGTCTGCCTTATTTCCTTAACTAATTTTGATCATTCTACCTACCTCAAGAAAAAGCAGATTAACTGTATTTTATAAGATCTTATATTTGCGTACTCTATTCTTTCCTCTTTGCCATCTGTTGCTCCTTGTTCATGTCTAAACCTAAGTTTCTTGCAAACCCCAGCCTTCAGCAGGGGCCTCAGTGTTGAAAAAACATTGTGGCATGAAGCTAATATACATAAAATAAATGCACAAGGATGTGCATGCACATATGAATCTTTTCTTAAGAGTTATTCACATTCTGGAGAGACACCTTGTAGGGAAGGGAAGGGAAGGGAAGGGAAGGGAAGGGAAGGGAAGGCAAGGCAAGGCAAGGCAAGGCAAGGCAAGGCAAGGCAAGGCAAGGCAAGGGAAAAAGGAAGACTGTTTCTTTTAGCCATAATGTGCAAATCTTTCAATTACCAAGGCTGGTTTGTTAATATAACATACGTGGGGTGAGTGGTCACTGTATGGACTGGCCATTTGCTTCAATAGAGGTCCTATGTATGAAGAGCAAACCCCATACCTGTATGAGAGGGGATCTGAGGGGGTCCCCAGGGGTCCCTCTGACCTGGCGAGAAGTTGCTACCTGGCTGCTCTGAGGGTAGAGGTGCCAAAATGGGGAGCCAGCCATGCGCTCAAGCTTTTGCAGGCTCTGGTTTTAGCCTGAGGCAGCTAGCACTCCCTGAGGGTGCCTGGTTCAGGGAACAGCATGGTCAGGGCTGTTCCCACAGGCATGAAGTCACTGATGAGGTCACTGAATGAGATCAGCCTGCTCTTAGGAGAAGAGAGTTTAGTTGTGCAGTGCCGGCTCTTGCCATGCTTCCTTCCCTCAGGACTGGATGATAAGCCCTGACCGACCCTGTCCAGCTGTAGGGGAGGCATTGCCAGGCACACTTATGCTAGGTTATCTTTCATTTTAAATTCACAAATAAAGTCATTTAACTTGCTAGATGTTATATGAAAAATATCAAGCTAGATCAACTCTTTACCTTCAAAGTTATGAAAACCATTATTACAAAGATAAATCACATACTTCCTTGCTGACATACTGATACAAGTTTTCTTCAAGTGCTATTTTTTATGCTAATTTCAGGAAAAAAAATGAATATTCCTTTTTTCTACTTTTTTTTTTTTTTCCTAAGTCAGGCTTTGTTACAGAGTCATTTCAATTTGCAATCATTCTTCCAGTACACCTGCAGTGGTAGAACTGGTAAACACCTTCTTATGTCATCATTTTAAATGACTACCATAATTGCAACAGAATTTTGACTTCAGGAGGAATGCTAGGGGTGGCAGAAAACAGAGAGGTAAAATTCAGTGTGCCTTGTACAAGCTAAAGAAATAGTATGGGAGGGATGAATTTCATACATATATTATCTATTCTTAATGCATATTTTTCACTGGTAAGTTTCTACTCACATAGTTAAAACACTGCCATGCTCAAATCTGTAAGGAATCTCTTGGTTTCTCCTCATGCTGGTTACTTCTCCTCTCCCAGTGCCTAAAAGCTGAAACATAGCAGCACAGCTTCTGCACGCTGGTAATATCTTGCTGAATCAGGCACTTTGGTGCAAAGCCAATTTCTGTGACTCCTGTGGTCTAGCATGAGAAATTACTTTTGTTGAATAAGTGTTGACCATTTAATATACAGTGCCCATGACTCACCATATATTCTAAGAGCACTTTCAGATATCTCGATACTGTCTCAGTATTTTTACAGCCTGAACATATTCTCCTGAGATTTATTCATCTTTGCATTCTTTTTCACATACACATTTCCAGGGGTTTTACTGGGGGGGGGGGCGGGGCAGGGAGGGAGCCTTACCACTGCAGGCAGCTCACCTAATTTAGCACAGTCCTGTCTTTTCCAGTTCACCTACCTGCAAAATGGGAATAATAATAAGCACTTAAGGGAGAGTATTCACATGTCTAGCTTGAGACCTCTAATGTTAGGCTCTCCAGAGGCTCAGCATAGAGAAATAGCTTCTAATTCAGATGCTTTGAATGGCCTTCTAATGGAGCCTGCTTCTCTCTGCTGAGGGTAAGAGAGACAAGTTCTCAGCTCAAGCACCCCTACATCAGGCACTTCAGTTTTACACATAAAGCCAGACAGTGTGAGCATCCTCTCTCATTCCTCATCCTGCAATCATTTCCATGCTTTGCTTTCCACTGGTGAGCAATCTCATTAACTCAGTGGTTTTCCACGTGTGCAGAGCTGAACGAGTTGCAGGATGAAGCTCTTGCATACCTCCAGATATCAGCAAGGGGAATGAATTTGTATTTCAATAGCACTTTAAAAGTGCTAAGCATGGTGAAAGTGCTATTAATTATCAATATGGTCAGTCATTATTATTCATTAGTGGTTAGGGCAAACTACCAAGAATCAAGATCTTTGTGTTTCAGTCTCAAGACTGCAACTGTGATATTGAATAAGTCACTTCACTTCTCTCGTCCTCATTTTTCCTTTCATTAGGATATCTGCCTCATTCTTAAATGTAATGTGAACCTTGATTAGGTTTGAAAAGAGCTTTGAGAACTTCTAGTGAAAAGTGAAATATTAATGTCAAGCATTACTACAAAGTAGATGAGTCAGAGGGATAGTCGTGCCCCTGTACAAAGAGCTAGGCCTGGTGCTGTGGAGCACTTCAATGGCCTGTGAATCTGACCCAGAAATACTGAGGACAGAGAAACACACCGAGCCAGTTCTCCTCAAAATGAGAGTCAAGAAGCACCACTGGGGAGCTCAGATCTGGAAAACACACGTCTACTCTTTTCTTCTAGTTGCAGAGGCAAACTGCCTATTGGTATACACAAATGGATATTTAGGCATCTAAATATCTGCTCCTGGCCACAAAAATAAAATTCGTGAGTGTGTTTCATACAGAAGTACTGGTACAGAAATCAATCTTCATTTCAGAAAATCTCCTCTTCACTGTTCAGAGTCTTTGTGTTGATTATATGAATTAAATTCATATTACAAATGAGCTTCATGTCCCAGAAACTAATGTGCTTTGCTCAAGAACCAAGACTTTCTGCATTTCATCATCATTCCGTTCGTTAATGATTTGACTTTCCTGGCAATCGTATGATATGTTTATTTTCCTGGCGTGTTTCTAGATGGTAAAATTATTGCATCAGTTGTGGGCAATTGATGCTGTATTAACTTGCCAAGGTTATATTGTCATATTTAATAACACTGTTTGGGAACCTGGCCACCTTCCTCCACACCTCTGGTTGTCACGATTACCGGTGGCCGTTATTAATTTATTCAATTCATTTTTATGCTTAAGACAATGGCTGCCAGCTTCTGCCTGCTTGAAAGCATAATAGCAGGACAAAATAAAGAAAAATGACAGTGACATAAACAGTAGTGAGAGGTCTTAGTGTGCATTTTATGGTCTGTTGTAAATCAGAGTGGTGGAGAAAGACAGATTAGCAATGCCAATGTAGAGAGGTGAACGAACATGCTGGAATCCACATTTTCCTGTAAAATACAACTACATTTTGTTTATACCCAAGGCTAGTAACACTGTCATAATGGCGCAGAAAACAAGGCTATATTGAGAGACAGGTCAAGCTCTTGCACCATTCATTACGTGCTCCAGAGGTCACTGAATTAGAACAGGATCCCACAGTGATACACTGCATTTTCTTACCATCTTCTTTACCTTATGAGTCAAAAATAAATAAATACGTTATTCTAGGCTATCAGGTTCAACCAAGTCTCCTTCATTTTGAATCTCTCATAACTTCTGCTACCAGGTGTTTGCTGATAGTCTTCATCCCATTGTAAACCCCAGATACCTTCACCAAACTGGAAAGCCAAGCCCAAGTATCTCAGATGAGTTGCATAGCCACATGAACATAGTCTTTGTCAAGGTTTTATTATCACAGAAGGTGTTTTGGATAATGTAGTGGTACAGTTAATGAAGATTTTCTGTGAATTTGACCACAAGCTTCCCTCCATCTAAAGACTGTGCTGAAGAAAGCTACATTAATGCAATGTCAGGCTTGACATTTGCCATCTGTTAAACAAGGAAACCCTAAAGTTAAGTTCACTATCAGAACCAATGCTTGGCTGCTGTGCAGTTGCCATCTGTAGTATTTTACACTACTGTTTATTCTCTTAAATTTATGCCTTAGTGTGTAAAAATGTCCACCAACTATAAAAGCAAATGAGCAATGTGACAGTTCAGCGTAGTAAGGACAATAACTTTAAAATTATCAGATTTTGTGGACTTAAAAATCTCAAGGCTTAACCTTACATAAGCTCTTGGTTTTTAAATTTAAGATGCTTAGTATTTGAAATTTTGCAATATCTTTATTCCCTCTGACTGCACTTTCAGCACTTTGGCTTAACTCTCATTTTAGACTAAGAAAGTACCATGTGTTTGAGAGCTCTTTGTTCAGAATAGATTACTCTTTCTGTTGTAGAAGATACTACTACTTGGTATTAATTGTTCCTATAAGAGTTTTTAGGTCAGCATAGTGTATTCTGGAGTAAAATCATGTAAAAAGCTTTGGTGCTCAGTTCCATGTGCTCTCAATCTCAAATTCAGCTTTCATATGAACAAAGAAAAATGTTTGGGAAGTATACAGGTGTGCAAAAATCTCTATATTTGATGATTTGCTTGGAGGTGACTATTTTTTTAAAAATGTGAAATGACCTAATGTAAGAGGCAGCAAACTTCTGTTTGACTCTTTTAATAAATGAGTACTACAATGTATTTGCTTCCGCAAGCTTTTCTTTTCTGGTGGGTTGCAATTGCAGGATTTTGTCCCCTTGACCGCAACTTCCAGTGATTCATACCAAGCAACGAGACCTCTAAAAATCATAGACACGTCTCCTGCAGTAACAGAGATCACATGAACAGATCCTTTACAGCCAGCCCAGTGCCTCTGGGTCGTGCCAGACCAACTGCTCGTGCCTTGCACAGACGGGCTGGAGATGTGCAACCGGTCGGGCACGTCACGCACCGCCTGAACTGGCTGCGCACTTGCAGATACCCGCAGACAGGATGTCTGAGCCTTCCTGGAAGCTCACAGCTCCCTGGGCGTGGGTCTGTCCCAGGACATGACCCCGGCTTTGCTTTATTTTACAGTGCAGGACCGAAATCATGTGCAGCCCTGTCCAAGCTGCAGTGAAGCTGGTCTGACACATCCTGGCAGCAGCGAAGGTAGCTAAGGTCACTCTGCTGGTTATGAACTGTAGGGAAGAACAATCAGAAAGGAAAAGGAAAGCTGTTTGGATGAGACAATGCAGAACTGTCTAGAAAGGCTGCTGTAGCACCATTGCTATTTTTCTTCTGGATCAAAAAGGAAATGTCAGTCTGATCCATATGCTGGGACTCCTGCAGAACCCTAAAAGACCTGTATACCCCCTGGAAGAGAAATGCACATATGGTGTCTTCATTCAGTCATTGCAGTGCTGATAGGCAGCAGAACCACCTCAGGGAAGAATTGGGGCTGAGTAGGTATTTTTAGTAAAACAGTCTACACTGATCTATAAAAGGAAATAACTATTTTTTACTGTATCAAGGTTACTGTTAACTTCATTAATATTCATTTTCATTTACAATAGTGCAAAGTCATTGATGTGATAAGAGTGTTTTATCTTTGTAACACTAAGTATTTATTAAAAGCGTGTACAGGGAAAATTAGTAATATGACAAAGCATAGCAAAGTAGAATGCAGTGAATCCCTTAGGAAGAATAATAAAGATTTCTGGCTCTTTTTATTTCTCCCAGCAACTTTGCAGTATAAAAAAAGCAAGATAACAATGAAGGCTTGAACTCGCTTATCAGAATTTGCAAGTGCTCCAAGTGTTCAGTGAGGGCTGGAGGAATCCATTTCTAGAAAATAATTATGGTCTGCCCTTTTAGCAAGAAACTGCCTTGCTGTTTTTGTTTAATTAAACTGCCACCGTCAATTATGGCCTGCAAATAACAGAAAAGTATTGATGCTGAACTTCATGGGGCACTCTGCAGTCACCAGGGCATTGCGAACTCACTCTGCACTCTGTGCACATTTCTTGGAGGTGGGAGGTTGCTGCAGGATAAAACTCTCCACTCCTCTTCACTTCTTTCAAGGAAACAAAAGAGATCCATAGCTGATGTGACAACATTGATTAAAATATCGCCATTTCCGTCCCAAGTTGCAATATTTGCTTTCCTCTCCAGCACATCGTGTTTGTCAGCCATTTCCTGTCGTCATAGCGAGGGCTTCCTCTGGGGCTGCAGCAGGATGCTGCCTGCTCGCACCGGGCTGCCAGCCATGGGGACTGCTACCCACGGCCAGAGCAGTGCCCCAGGCACGTCCCGCCCCAGCCGCCACTGCTGCACCCTGCCAAGATCAGGCGCTCCTCTTCCTCATTTCCAGTTCTGCAACAGAATCTCTGGGGTTATCCCTGCTTTTTGTGTCAGAAGTGGCTGGCTGCGCTCTCAGTTGTTTATCCAGCCTCTAGAGCCCGCAGCTACACAAAAGTACAGCGTTCCCAACACAAAGGAACACAAAGAGCTGTCCTTTCCGCCGGGGCTGTCCGCAGCAGCGAGCGCACACCGTGTCCCCACAGCGCGGCTGGAGACTTCCCACCGCCGGGCTGCTGCCGGCTCCAGCAGCTGCTTCTGCGGGAGAGATGGTGATCTGGTTTCCTTTCCAACCGGCCACCAGCTGAGCCGCGGCTCCTGGTGCTTTCTGCTGTAGGCAAGATATAAAGGTGACCTCTGGTCAGCTGTTTGGGCCAACACCATCTTACACGGGATGCAGCTGAGGGATGCAGCTTGGTTATTAGCTGCTCCAGATGTCCCCTCTCTTATTCAAAGTTTCCCTTTTTCTGGCCCAATGCCAACAAAAAAAAAAGTGTGAGGACAAGTATTAGCGGCCTTAATTGGCCTTAATATTGTCTGAGCTGATTTGGATGCAATCTCTGACCAAAGTAGCTGGATTCTCAGGAAGATGCAATCAGATGAGCTCCACTGACCAGTCTATCTTTTTTGGAGCACATCTTTTCTGTAGGTTTTTTCAAAACCCTTTTCAGTGGAGTTGAAGGCTTTGTCCGCTTCCCAATGGTCATCCATAACAAGATTGCTCCCTTTCAGTTTGGATGTTGGAGATAATAAACTCTGGGGTAAGATTTTGCATGACAAATGCTCTGCATTTTCCAGCCACCACCAGTGGGTCTCAAAACATTTTTAATTTGTTCTGAGATTAACAATGAAGGCCATTTTGGTGCTGGGGCTTGCAAAAAAGTAGAAATAAAAGTGTGGGCACATGGGAGCTTCTGTGGTCAGACAGCCGGGGAAGCACGTGGGTGCCGCGTTTCACACCTTCCTGCCCTGTGCTTGCAGAACGATATAATGTCTGTGCTCAGTCATGAGGTGTGATGAGGGCTCTGGAAGATGAAGAGAGGGATGGGTACCCTGCTGTACATGGTCTGGTTGGGATATAGAGCTGGGAGGAGATGGGATGGTAAATGCTCCTAAGGCTGCACTTGAGATGGGACACGACGAGATGGTCCCAGACACAGGGAGAGAGTCAGCCCAACCAGTTGATCATAACTTCAGTTCCAGCACCGCCATCCATACCATTTTCATATGGACCTTGAAAACACTGCTCCACTAAATATTTTCTAAATTATACTAACTTCACATTTAAAGTCCTGAGTAGCTTTTCTGGGCTTTTTGCCATTTCAGGTATTATGCTTATTTTGTATCCGAGATGTTACTTCACATAACAAGAACATGAACACAATAAAACAGAGGTGAAAGAGCCACAACTAAAACGACACATTTTTTTGTGTCCCAGACGCTTTCACTTTTTCCTTACTATTTGAATTCTCTCTTCTCTTCATATTACAGATTTAGCTTTCATCCATCCCAGCAAAATCACCAATCTTTTGTAAAAGTTCTTTTCAGTGTGAGCCATTTTTGTGATAAGAACTAAAATGGTATGGAAAGAAAATTGGGATTATATTTGTGTGTGACTAGACTATTGATCTCCTAGCCTAGGAAAAGAAAAATATAATGAAATGAGTGTGATTTATAAATTTGGCCAGGTGGAGGGGGTCAGGATGAAGCCAAGCACAGGTCAATAATGTGTGTGATTCTGCAGGGACTCCAACCATCTCAGAAAATCAAGTTCAGGTGTTTGTAGGACATAAATTCAGCTTCCTGAACTCACTGGGGACCTGGTTTTCGCCAGGGAACATTCTCAGCCTTTGTAATTCACCTCACTGGGGTCACCTACATGGTGTGGAGAGACAGCACTGCATTCTGGCTTACAAAGGGCAATTCCTGCCTTGAACACCTCCATCCACAGCCATCGTTCACCAAAATCCAGTTTTGATCCTGGCTGTTTGACCAGGCCCTTTCCCTCAGGGAGGGTGGAGGAGCCGCAGCAGGTTCTGATCTGAACTGCAATTTTTCTGCAGTGAAGAAGTGCCTATTTCTGGCGCGAGGTCCTCACATCACACCGCCAGCTGCTCAGACCTCTTCTCATCTCCACTAGAACTTGGCTCGTGGTAGAAGTCATGAGGCAGATTGGTCTGAGGGAAAACGGCAATGCCTGTCTGACAGTGTGCTGGGAATTTTTTCTTCCTTTTTCTACTGAAAAGCATTCTTCCTTCCTTAAGAATCTAATTAGTGGCCTAATCACCACCCCCATATTATACCCTAGCTGGCCTTTGCTGGCTTGTGTTCCGGGTCTGCCTTCCCTTGTCAATATAATTTTGTGCTGTAGGTCTGCAAGGTCTGTGCTACTTCCTCTGTGCATTGAAACATCTCCACAGTCTAGTCAATGGTTATTTTTATTCCATACTCTGACAAAATTGAACTGTGAAAGGACTGTAAATTTTCAACCTCAAGAGGCTCTTCATTAAGCAACAAATAACTCTCAGCACCTACTTGATATTATCCTCCTGTTAGCTGTTTGTCACGCGATGTGCCTTCCTCCCTGCCCAGCCTGGTGTGTCAGTTCCACTCAGCTGACAGAGCTGCTGCACATCAAATAACTGTAAATTCTATTATGTTTTCTGGTCCTCTGACTTTAATATGGAAGCAACAGCACCCTTCTTATCCTTGTTGAATTTGGATCAAAGTCTTGTGCTATCTCATCATTATTTTCAGATGTTAACAAGAAGTACTCCACAGGACCAGATCCTGATACTACCATACAGGAATAGCTTTTAATGGCTTAAACACTACCACTCTTGCTAATGGCATTTCCACACCAGAAGGTGCTGTCCAAAATAACCAACTACATATGATGAACTTGCTCATGCTCCTCTGTCGTTGTCCCACCTGGGTGCCCAACAGCTGGGTGCTCTGAGCCTTGGGAACCACCCAGCAGTCAGTTTGAACTCCAACTCCTTCGTGAATCCTGCCTGCCTTTGTGGCAAGTGACTTCCCAGCTCTCTGATATGTGCATTATCAATTTTCAAGACACAGTGTGTCTAAAAACCAACCACCACACTGGGAAGTATGTCATAAAACAAATATTCCTTTCCTGCTGAAATGCATTATTAAAGCCTCTACGCCATAAATCCCAAGTAGATAACACTCTCCATGGCACCTTGTAAAATAAGCAATTTTCTGCTACCAAGGAAACAAATTCTTTTTCTCAGTCATATCTAAACTCCACCAACATGGTGACAGACATAACATTGCTTCTGAGTTTGTTTTTGACAGCCTCATACATTTCTAACTCTGTCAGCAAGAACAAATGTATGAAGCTTTTCACTTAAAAGAGCTCTGGAGCAAAATGGACTTTCTGGGACCTGCCTCACCCTTCTCTATATCAGACTTCAGCCCTTAACATCTCCCACCATTTCTACTACTGCTTTATTGCAAAAGCAAGGTAGAATTTAAATGCCAAGATCAAATGTTTGCAAATCCAGAGAGAGCTGCCTTTTGAACAAGGGAGTGAGGCTGGGATTAGAAAGATAGATAGACATCCTAGGCTCCCAGAAATATGTTTTTCACTAATAGAACATGTCAGCATGAAGCTGACTGTGTATCATGTCCCCCAGATGCTGCTGGGGCAGAAACAAGGAACGTTTGCCTGCTCTATCAAACAGCTTGTACTTGCATGGTATACCATGGCACAAGAGCTTTAGATACCAGCAGATTCAACAGTATTCTTGGAAAATTCTCTTAAAACATTGTTAATGCGTAAGAAAAGCAAGCTGCAGCACACAGTCATGGCTGCGCGTATTGCATCCGTTACAGCCCTTGCTAGGACAGACATGGAGCAGGACATGGAGTAGTGCAGTTTTTCACCAGCAAACTGAGATGACATATCAATTTTTACTACATTTGCTACTTTCCTGTTGAAACTGTCAATGTTTTGTTTCAATTAAATGTTAACTTCATTGTTTCATATTTATATATATATATTACTACAACACTACATTACAGTTTCTTGATGATTATTGCAAATGTTAACTTTTTATTCCAGTTTAGAATGAGAAGAAATGAAGAAATTCCAGCATTTGCCTACAAAATGAAACTGTTATTTTCTAAATAGCTTTAATCAGCTACCAAGCTGATCAGCTACAAGATATCTGAAAATAAAGTCCTATTTTCACCCATTATGAGTCTATGCAGGTATACAAATCTATTTCTCAGAGTGAGAGATCTTTGAGATCATTCATTTCAGAGAGCTATGTAACACCTCTCTCTTGTGTTCATTTCTAGCGCAATCAGGAGAGTTAACTTAGCAGTTCATTGTTATTCTTCTGTTCTTTGGTGCATAGAGTGTATCTCCCAGGTATTGAGCAGCTGCCAGCAAAGTATTCGACATCAACAGACCTGACCGGGGTCCATATGTGACCACAGATTTTAAATACAGACATTTCCTTTTTCTTTTAATGCTGAAGTTAAAATTCAAGAAACCTTTGTCTGTATTATCATGCATTCAAGGAGCAGCCTGAAGCCAAAAATGAATTTGTTTCATATTATGGGTGAAAAACGGCTTGTTCTACAGCTCAGCTAAGACAGATTGCTCAGCATAAATTCCTTATATTAAAGCCTCTGTTTCTTGCTACCAGTACAGAATTCTCAATAAGAGGGAAACATTTTTCCTCTTCCTCCTCATTCCCACATTTCACACGAGGTGTAGCCTATGCATTTAAAAGCATTTCTATTTTTCAATATTCAAAGAGGAAAGCTTAAATGGATAGCTATTGCAGCAGGCTGCTGTAGTGGTGAAAAAGGCTGGACTGGAACTGCACTACTTCATTATGTTGGGATATATTCACATCCTGCCCATGAGAGAGCTGTATAAATATTTGCGTAAGATCTTCAGTGAGTTGATCTAGCCACTGAGAGGGTGATGCTAGAGAGCTTATCATTGGTATCTATCCATGGAGTATCTTCAGCCGTGGGTCTGAAAAGGTATATGAGGGACTACACTAACACAGAGATGGAAAGGATGCTGTCTAAGTAACTAGAGCAAGGCAGTGAAGTATGCTAGGTTTCACGATTGACCTCTCTTCAGTGTTGCTTTTCCTTTGATAAAACTTGTAATGGGCTTGTGTCTGAGGAAAAAGGAACCCAGGCCCAGCGCTCATGAGAAAGGACCTACAGTGTCATTCAGTCGTGCCATGAAAACCAATTAAAATTCCTTTGTTGGGAAACCAACTTTGGGTAGTTGTTTTTTTGTTACTGTTGTTGTTGTTTTTATTTTTTAAAGCATTATTATAAACAATAGCAAGGAAAAACAAAGTTTTTAATTTGTGCAAGTGCTTTGACAAAGTTGTGCTTCATCCTTGTATAAATATTGCTCCTGTAACACTGCCAAGGAATGGCCTTGAGCATCTGCAGCCAAAAAACACAGACTTGCTCCCATCCAAGTCCATGAAACCTACATATAATTCATGTTTATGGCTGGCATTCCAGCTCTTCAAAATTTGTCTATGAGCACTTCCTGACAGGGAATCCAAACTGCTGTTCCCTGACTTCTGTGTAGCATTTCAGGGGTGGCCAATTAAAGTTTTGCAAGGAAAAGTACTTTCCTTAGACAAACTGACCAAGCTGGAGAGAAAGGGCAAGCTTTCAAATAAGCAGTTCCTTTCTGAATATTTTGCCTTGCATGCCTGGGTGCTTATCTGTTCTTTTACAGTGATCCAATAAAAGATAAACTTTCTCCTTCTAAAAGCTACTGCCTCACTTAAACCCTAGATGATCATGGCTAAAATACCATGGCTAACTACAAGGATGATGACCAGACAAGAAGAAGGGAGTCTGTTTAACCAAAGAGGGCTAACTTTATACAGAATGACCAGAAATGTAATAGCCGTATTGCATAACCTGTCTGTAGTCTTCATTTCAGCTTCTCCAGTTGGCTGCACTCAAGTGATGGAGGGAGAGAAACTACAGGAAAATTCCAGTTGGAGGTGGTATCCATAAGAGGTGTCTCAGTTTTGAAGTTTCCATTAGAGCTCTAGCCCCTGTATCTCATCTGATATGAACCCTCACTCTTAGGCACAAGGCTTTTCATGATGCCTCTGGAAACTTGGTAAGTAAGGGTTCAAGTAGCCCTCATGAAAAGTGATGTGAGAATAAACAAAACTCACATGGTGTTGAAAAACACAGGCTGAAGCTTGAAAAGCTGTAGGCATTTTATGATTTTGCCACTTCATAACCCAAGAGTTTTAGATTTGCAGATAAAATTACAGGTGGAGTTGAAATTAAAAATCCCGTTGGACTAGCTCCTTGATTTCGATGAAAGGTGAGCCCAGTTTAGACTTCATTTCAAGCTAATGCTTAGTTACACTCTAGTCTAAAATTTGGAAAGCCACACATAGGGTGAACTGCCAAAGAACAACCTATTTTCCCAAGTAGGAGAGCTTCTTTCTTGTACACATCAGTAGGCTAAGGAGAAACCTCCAATGAAGCATAAATATCTTCTAAGTGGGGCTCCTAAGTGTGCACTGTATGGCTTGGACAGTTCTCCAGCTTGTCACTGCTTTTAAAAGGATGCTTTTGTACAGCAGATACATGCAAGCAGTTCATCACTCTCATAGATATCTGCAGATGGTTTTGTGATCATAAAATCTTGAACATAGGAAGTTTCTGAACATACCTTCTGGTGCCAAGGAAGGTAATTGCTGGGGAGAACTGTCTGCCAAGGAATCTGTAGAAGCTCTGTTATAGCCAATGTTTTTAGTATATATGTTAAATAAATCAATAGATATTTAATGAGCAGAGTTGATATTACTGCATCTTCCTGCATAAAAAAGTCTGTAGGCATATAATGATGTTTATATTTTTTCAAGTATCTATTGTCCAGCTACAGGAAAAAAACAGTTATGGCTCACTGTAACACTAGATGAAAAACTCCTGAGTTATCTACAAATTCTGGTAGTCAAAACTACAACAGAGAGAGAAAGAGGGGGAAAAAGAGAGCTATTTATAGCTCTCAGGAAATCTGTACTTAAAAGAGAAAATCTTATCTTAAAAGACAAGGTATGGTAGGTAAAATGCCCACCTATTGCTTTGATTTCATATGCATCCCAGTCTCACTCATGAGTGCTCTGATATCCCAAAGAATCACTTCCCAAAAGCCAGGAAGGAAGATTTCATAGCTATTGTCCTTGAACTGGTTTTCCACGGTAGTCATTTTCTGCAAAAACAGGAGAGCAAACACAGGGCTCCATCCCACAATCAATTCTATGTTTCACATGTATAATTTTCTGATGTCAACTGCAGTTCAGGGAAATAAGAAAACCAGAACTGTCAGGTTTAAAAAGTCAACTTTTCTCAGGTTTAAACAAGCTGTAAGTAATGTCTTTGTAAATATCAAAAAGCTCTTATCCATGTACAATAGACTAGGACAAGTAAGAATATAAAAGCCAGTGTGAGATCTGAGTCCTGTGTCTAATCCAAGCACTTCTGTGCCCCATCAGTGCCTTTGCTATTTAGACTTGCCCCTCACCATCCTCTGTGGGCACATCCTCCATCAAAGACCAGTAAAAATTGACACTCGTGGTGGATTGAGGTGACACAAAATACAGAAGTTTCACACAGAGAAGTATATTCTGGTGCTGGAGCCACACAACAGCGAGGTCTTCCTCTCAAGTGTTTGCTGTTGGCTGGAACATACAAGAGAGCAAAGTATTTAACAAGAAAAGATTGAAAATATTGGCAACATGAACAAAAAAAAAAAAGGAAATAAGGCCCGAACCACAGGTGGTTAGACATTGATATTGTATTTCTGAGTGTATGAGGAACAGAGACATGGACCCTGCTTAAATGGTTTGCACTATAGAGAAGTATCGGACTTTCCTCTGTCCTGCATGAATATACCTTCCTCTGAAAAAACTCAAGCACTGAGACAGAGGTTCTGTTCACACAAATGAGTCAATGTACTACTACATGTCTGACATATCTCTGCCGTTAAAAGCATTTGCTAGTAAAAGCTAGTATGACTAGTGAGAGAGCCATGCTGACAAGCTTTTAGTGTGGACAAGCTCTTAGCTGCAAGTTATCAGTAGATGTCACTACGGCCAACCAATAGAAATAGTTAAATTATTCTGTTTTTCAAGGTCAGGAAATGGTGGAATAGTGGAACTGTTGCAGGAAAGCATATTTTACATAATGCTCCTCTCAGCTCTGAACCAAAAACTCTGAGAATAGCCTGGAGGAGATCAGAGTCTTTCATCCACTTCCAAGAGAGTCTGGAAACATTCACATTTAAATTTGCTAACCATCCTCTAACCTTTTCTCCCTTTTCATTCCATCTACTGTGGTCTCTCTACATGTGACTCCTTCCTGTTTATTCATTTGCTTTCTTTTAATAAAAGTCATGGATTTCTGTGATACCTTCCCCCAGCCTCAGTCACTTTATAATGGATTTGTTATGAGCATCAGCACATCACTGTGAGCTGCCACTGTTACTGTTCCTATTGATGTGGGGACCTGCTACACCATTTCTCAATAGATGTGAAATCCTCTCAAGTCATGTTTCTTGCCTATATTAGTTATTGCTTATTGCCTATACCTGCTGCCCCATGAGCAGGATCCTCACTTCGCCTCCTCTCATTGTGCAGCCTTGGGCAGGACTTCTGTTGACTTGGAACAATAAAAGCACAAAACCCACAAAACCTTCTGTCTTCATAAAGTCCTCATAAAGTCTCAGCTCCTCTCCCTTGGTCTCCCTTGTAATTTCAATTGTAGCCTTAAAAGTGGGGAAGACAGCTAATTTTAGAGCAACATCGATCCTCCAGGGCAGGGGACAGGTCTGCAGTGGGACAGAGGTGACAAGCACTGGCAGGTCCCCACGGTGTCCCCACAGCCAGCGGTGCCGATGGTGTCTTCAACTGTCTGCTTTGTTTGCCCATTTCTCTGAAATGCCCTGAAATGGTTTTCCTCTCTTGTATCACAGCACCACAGCAATGGGGAGCACAATTCTAAAAGCACCCTGATAATCACAGATTTCTCCCTGCAGGGTTGCTGGGTTAATGGGGAAACCAAGGGTAAGGTCAAGAGAGGTACCTGGGTATGGGATGCTTTCTCTGCAAAATAAAAGGGGAGCTGGTACATCTGTGAGCCACACAGCTAACATGGGAGAGGAGAACATGATTTCAGAATGCTTTCCGAGTGAAAAAAAGTATTTTTATATGAGCAATGCATTCTTGACGCTTGACTTGGTATTTGCAGTCTTCAAACATTTTAATAAAAAAAGTGCTTAATCTTCTTAATGAAGTCATTACTTGCTAAGTTTACAACTGGAAAACAGGAAGATAGTGAAGAACAAATCTTGTCCTGTCCCCTCCTGCACTGCAGGTGTGCAAGCAGGGTAGGAGCAGGCACTGAGGCGGCTGAGCTGGTGCTGCAGCTCTCTCCCATCGCCACAGCTGGCACCAGGCTGGCCCACAGCTGGCCGAACCCAGGCAACAAGCTGCCAGACAGCACACCAAGTGGGACATGTTTTGATCTTCTTCCTCTGGTAGCAGCGCTCTGCTAGGCTAGCAGAAGTAAAAATTAATTAAAGGGTGGTCACCCAGCACCCACCTGCATGTGGTAGCCAAGTCCCACAAGATGCAAAATGAGGGGCACCCAGTTCAGGGAGCTCTGGGGCTGGGATGGGAAAACCCAGCCTTATTTTGGTGCCTCTTCCCCAATAAGGCAGGGGTCTTTGTGTCCCGTGTTTGCCGTGGGAAGCTCCAAGAGCTGGACGTGCCCGTGGGAAGCTGTGTTTGCCGTGGGAAGCTGAGAGCCAGGAGGGGACCATCTCCGGCTCCTGCCCAAACACTTTCTGAGGTCGCCCCAGGCAGCAGGGGCAGGCTTTCATTCGAGCAAAGCACACCATCTGTGGGCTGACCTGTAATTAAAGACCTGCAGTTTCCTACTTACCTACTCTTAAAACATCTGTAAGCATAATTACAGTGCACCATTTAAACAGCTTAATACGAGGCAGGCGCTCTTCTTCGCTGGGAGATGGCTTTTAACGGCTCAGTGTACAGTAGGGTTTGCAGATAAGGCCAGAAGTGCACCTAATTATCTCTCTGCTGGCAGCTGCTATGGTTAAACTTACATTTTCATAGCAGGATGCGAGGCTTTTTGTTTTGCTTCATGATGACTCCCATTCCTATTAATGCTTAATTCTCTATGCACCACTTTAAAAAATAAGGATACAGCCTTGAGCCTGGGCTCCTGCTATCCAATTAACTGCAAATAATGCTATGGAGCTCAGTGCCATTTCCTTACATCTTCCCTCCTCGTTACTTTGATGGGTGCTGATGCCACTCTTTGTTAGCTGAGAAACATATTTAATACCTGTTTTGCAGGAATTACTCTATTTTTGCCAAAACACACACTGTTTGCACTAATCGTGGTGTCTGTAGTGTAGCAAAGGGTATTCGGAAAGAGACTGAGTGTAATTCCTGGCCAAAGCACAGCTCGCTTTTCCGCAACATTCAGCTTTCCTGCGCCTCGCAGCACAGCAGTGGTGGGAGCTATGTGATGTCTGCGTTTGCCTGAGACACGCTTCTCACTTGGGGGATTTTTCAGACTGGAAAAAGAGATTAAAGAATCAAATTAAGGATGACTGAAAATCTGAGCTGTTTTCCAGAGACTTTATATTTTTAACTGTTCTCTTTCCTGCTTGCCCGAAGTGTCACCCCCATCTCAGCTGTGCCTCTCTTGGGGGATTTACAACCTCCAGAGGAAATCACAATCTCTGATCTGAGGCGCCTTTGCAATATAGGACCCAAAACTGGGGACTCCACATGGGGATCATTTTGTGGGGGAAGGAACCAAAGTTTCTCAAGATAGGAGTCCAGTTTAATCCCAAATGGAAAGACTGGATATCCCAATTTATTGATTGGATAAACTGGGTGATCCCATGAGGGTGGAAGGCTCTGGAGTGTCTCCCTTTGCTAGAGAAGGCACTGATATGCATGAAAGTAGAAAGTGGAACTGTAAAGGTTTCTGCCATTACACACAGTCTGGGACCTTTTTTTTTTTTTTTCGCATGGGAAACAAACAGAAAGAGAAGACCAGCTGCCTGAATAAGGAACTGGCTAGGAAGAACAAGTTTTATGAACAAACTGTTGCCATGCAGGAAGAGGTCAAATCTGGGCTGCAGAAGAAGATACAGAGAGAATTAAGTTCAGAGATGCTAGATGCTAATATGCTCGGGAGTGGAGAAAGAGAAATCAAGAAATCGACACATGCAAAAGCAAGATGAAAATACACAGAGAAAGTTAGAGGGAGAGGACACAGATAGGTAAAGGAGAGAGGTTGCTCACATTTCATGTAGCTCCTTCTCATTTGCCTGATAAGTGGTGAGTGTTAGAGGAGCAAAACTTTGGTATTGCTGTTCTCCAAGCAGATAAGCACGTCATAGCCCACTGCACCCAGGCAGCGTAGGAGCTTTGGTTTGGATTTGTGGTTTTTTGTTCGTCTCTCATGATAACAACCCTCAGTAACAGCTGATCCCCCGGCAACTGCAAGCTTCCTGTGAAGAGTCATCTCTTGCATTTACTTCCCTGCGTCACAGCCGAATTCTCATCACCATGAGCAGCAATTGCGTAACCCAGCTACCGGAAAAGCCATTTTTGTCCAGCTGGCTCACTCCTGGCCGCATGTGACCTGGGGAGCTCATCGGTCATGCAATCACCGCCCACGCAACCTCCACTGCCGCGCTGACCTCCAGGAGCAGCCCCAGGCACTGGCCCTGTTCTGAGCAAGGGTTCTGCTGGCACCGTCCCCACCAAGTGAAGACAAGTTTGAGGTGAGATGTGGGAAACCTCCCAAAGACCTCCTTGCAGCTCTCTGTAACTAAATCAGAGCCTGCACAAGAGAGCATGAGGGACCACAAGGCTCTCAGCACCTCTGCTTGTCTGAGTTTTGCAATATGCACAATGCCCCAGTGGGCCAGCTTTTGTTCTTAGTGAATCCATTGGGTCTCATTCAGGCCACCTGCTACAACACGGTGGCATCAATAGTCAGGAGAGTGAATAATGGGCCAGACAGTCCTGGTGCTGGCTGTCCAGACTCTCTTCATGCTCTTCTGCCCCTGGCAAGGATGAACATCTCTCCTACCTCAGGGGACCAACCAAGAGTTCAGATTTAGGCTTCAATGGGAGATAAGGATGGTGGAAACAGCACAGGGAAGTTTCTCTCTTTGGATTGCATGGAGAGCTTAAAACATGAGCTTAAATACAAGTAAATTTTTGGTGTCCGAAGATAAATTAGACATGGGTTGCTTTCACAGTGTGTGCTGTGAGTGCAACCCATAGTATTTGCTTTGTCCCCACCCACCAAAGCCTCAGAGTGTACATTAAAGATGACTTTGTCCCCTGGAGTTTTGAATATCAGAACTTGCATCCTAGTAGTCTAACTAAGAATATTTCTGCATAGCCTTGCACTAAGTAAATGCAAATTTATTGTATTTCACTGAAAGATTTGGACTATCAGAAATGACACTGTCCTGTGTCTGACGGTGAACCATATTTCAATGCATTCTTCCAAATAACAGAATATATAGAAACTATATTTTCATACTAATCAAACTGGGAGGCTTTTCCATCCAATTATTTTTTGCCTGTAAGACCAGTGAAAGCTAGAAAGCACCTACATACATTTATCTAAATAACTGAAGTAGCATTTTGTGTGGATTCTGTTTGGAAGCAGATGGTTAGGAAGACAAGACTTTGCAAGTATTTAAAAAGAATGTATTATAACAAATACCATATAAATAAGACATGCTTAATCTCTTGCTGTATTCTTGTAGGATATGAATTCTGTTGTGGTTCAAACTATAGGAAAATAAAATTTTTTGGAAGAAGCCAATGTGTCTTCTTCATCTCCTACTATGAATGGAGTCAGAAGCATTTTTAAATCAACTTTTCTTTTTACTAATTCATTAAACATTAATTTTCTCTGAAAATATTTTTCTGTGTCAATTAGCCAGTAATAAAACAGGATATCCTGCAGATATTAGTCCAGTTGCTGCTCACAGGAAAGACATCTAACAATTTCAACACAGGTCTGGGCATCAAGCAGTCTGAATCTGCTTCTGTACCTGCTTCTGTCATACTGTGTGACCTTAGGTAAGTCAATCTCTGAAACTCAGACATCCTCCTAGAAAAATGAAGGTAATTCCCTCTTACCTCACAGAGAAGTTATGAGCTCTAACCAAATAAGGTGAGCAGATATCAGTCTGAAGAACGGCAAAGAAATACCCATAAAAAAAAACAAATTCCATTCCTCAGACTTTGGAAAAAAATCAGTATCAGCCTGAATATCTAAGAAATGCAGAAGGGAAATTTCTGTTTGCAAAAGCAGAGAACTGCATAAACATCAGTAGACAGTATAGTTTCATAAAATGCTGACTATTTTTCAAGGATATAAAGAGAACATCCTCTGCAGATGTTTTTTTGTTCCACAGTTCACATTTTAAAAGGCTTATTCGCAAGCCTTGAAGAGCAACGTGGTTCTACTTGCATGGTTTCATTCAGCTATATATGAAGAAAGAATATCATCCATCAGTCTTTCTCAGGTATCTTTATTCTGGGAGCTGCAGTGATCCATAGGGTGTGCCACCTACATTCTGCTATAGTAGGAGCAATGCTCAGTTTTGCTAGGGATCTGGGGTTTTCATCATTAGACAAGACAACATTAGCAAAAACTTAATACTTCTAGCTCATCTGAGCACTGAGGGCAATTTGCTAACGAAGACCTTCTGAAGCAAGGGTAAGACACTTGTGTCTGCTCATGAGAAGAGGCATTGACAGTGATGAGATTGACAGCACACAGGCAGGAAGACCAGGGGTGCACTGAACAGTTATGAGATAGATTGCTGTGGCTGGTAGGAAACCATGAGCTAAGGAGACGAGAGGAACCAAAGGATGAGAAGAAGATGGACTGAAAGCCTTGATGGTGCAAACATACACAAAAAGACAAATTTTAGCAGTATAACTTATACGGGAGCAGCTAGGTTTAGATTTGGGTCAGTTTTGCTTAGGGAATGAGTTGGCCCTCAGAAAGCCTTTGTTAGCATGTATGTAGAAAACAGTTATGCATGCTTTATGAAAGGGAAGCTGGAGAATAGGAACAATCTGGGAACAATTCCTTGAGGACTCTGAACTACCCAGGTTAATTGTAGCTGCAAGAAATTTTTATGTTATTGTGCAACAGTTTATTACAAAAATCCTTCTAGGTAACTTTGATCATATGTAGAAACTTCTCAGTAGGATATTTTATCAGGAAAAAAAAAATATTTAGTATGAATTGCCCCTGAATTACAGATGTTATTGGAAAGAAAATCATATCATAATATGTGATTCCACCATGAATCAATGAATTGTGTTTCCCCAGTCAATTATCCCAATGGGGAAGTGATTGATACAGCTCACACACATGCTACACCAGTGCCTGGTGGCCAGAGGGTGAGCTCTGACACCAGCTGCCACCGCTTGTGACACACCTGGCTCCCCCAGTAGTTTGCTCAGAGCCAGCCAGATGATGTAGTAAAGATTTCTGAACATGGTAACTTCTTTCCTCTTGGCAGAGTTACAGTCATTCCTCTTCCTGACCAGTCCAGAGAGATTTTATTCATGACCACACGTTTCACATTAAATATTGGAAGTTATTGGATTACAGCTCTGCAGTACGAAAGGTCAGCCACAGAGTGGACTCCGAGCAGCCCTGCTTTTGTTACATGTCCACGTAAGGTTGGATAATCAGATAATGGCTATGTGTGCTGGTTTTCTACTGATTTCTATTCTTGCAGTTCAAAGTTATGTGTAGTTTACAGCAATATACCAATGCTCTTGAGAAAGCACTTAAATAAGCCCTTTCTCTAAAGTGCATCTAATGTTTCCATGCAATTTTCCTTTGGGTCTGAAATGTTCTGTGGCTGCGGAGGTTTTCTTGGAAAGCTGAAGGGGAAAGTAAATTTAATTGGACTGTTTCTTAGTTACCTGACCTTTCACAGTCTGTGTGCACTGGGTCTTTCCAATACTCTAGAATCCTAATTAGCTTCTGCTCTCATAATTATCTTTTTTCTTCCTCAATCCTCCTACAATCTCTTTGGTTGTTTCCTGAGAGCTGGAGCTGAGGTCCACGCACACACAAAAAAAAAAAAAAAAAAAAGGGGAGAAGATCTTCAGCTGGTCTAACTCAAAGTGTCATTGCTGACTTCATTCCAGTCCAGTATTAAAATAAAAATTTGGAAAATTCAACTCAAAAACTGCAAGTATCATGATTTTTCCAAATGTATTCTTTTAAATTCTTTGGTGGACAGTGATGTCTTATACATTTCTTTTGTTTCTCAAAATTACTGTTATTATGGAAACAGATCAAAACGACAGATTTTTATTCTTATCTTTGTGTGCTGTAATAGTTTATTATATACTCCAATGGCTTTCCTGTTGTAGCCTGGACTTAAGCTCTACAAAGTGCAAAACTCATTAATTTTTGACTTAACTGTGCCTTTTATCTTGCTATTTTTCACAAGCTATTTGCTCTTTTCTGAGATAGCTTCCTCCAAGGAAGCAGATTTTTTTTTCCTCAGAAATTAAACTCTAGTTCCAACTATAGACAGTTTTATTTCATATGCTAAATTGTCACAATCAAAGGCAGAATCTCTGCTGAACAGGTTTGAAAACATCTGGCTCTTTTCTTTCGACGTTTGAGTCTAATTATCTCACTGCAGATCATGATTGCTAAGTATGAAATTAAGCTGCCCGACCTCAGCTGTCTCAGAGAGTTTGGGGTTTTGTTTTTAGCCCCTTTGTAACTATTTTCCCCACAGCCTTAAATCATGCTGAAATGGAAACAGTAAAAATATGTACCCAGAGAGCAGTCCACATGTGCTGGCACTTTGAAACACCACCACAGGAATTTCTTGCTGTGTGTTACAAGAACTGGCCTCTTTGTGCAGAAACCGAGGACTGTGAAGGACTCTGGTATTTCGAAGAGCGATGGAAAAGTTACGCTCACGGGGAGACCTTTGAAAGCAGCCAGTCCGCACAGGCAGGGATATAGGACTACCCATGTCAACCCATCTTTAACGCTTGCTTCAGATCAAAAAGGGCATAGGAACAAAATACACAACGGATGATGGAAAAAAGATTAAAATGTTACGCAGATGCTAACATAGGGTTGTGAAGCTCCAGGCACTGCAGAAAGCTGCAGCTGAGTGTTTATTCTGTAAAGGTCTGCCCCACGATGAATGAAGCATTTCTGATCTGCCACGTCTGTGGCGTTGGTCACGGGGACTTTGAAAGCCCAGGTCTGGTTCCCTGCTCTCTGTCTTTAGTATGTCACCCACGTCCAGCTCTGCAAAGCGATTCCCACAGGTCTCACAGGACAGATCTTAGTCTCTGTGATTCACTCCCCATCCATAAAATGAGGGCAAGGAGCTATGTGACAAGAAATATATTAGGAACCTGTGAGACTGAGGTAGCATAGTTAAAAGAACTATGGATAGAGACTGAAGAACAAAAGGAGGTAGAAGCAGGTTTCTTTGTTAAACTGGGAGGGGGATGCCATGATCTCCGTTTTCCTCTGCTGATGAAACCATTGCTCCCATCATTATTAGGAGAGTGTTGCTTCACTCTGGCTGTCTGTTTTGAGGACAGATGTTCTGCCTGGCAGGGTTGCCCCCAGAAAATTCAAAGAGAATGGATTGAAAATATGTCAGCCTCAGAGACAACAGGCTTTCTTTTCTCCTTTTCCCCCCAAAAGGACCAGAAGTGCTGAAGTGCAAGCCCCAGGAATGGACATTGTTCCTATACCATGTACAGAGAGCCCCACCCTGCTCCAGCTTCAGACCCACAGCCCAACCCCTTCTCCTTCCTCTCCTGTCTCTGTGACAGGTAATGTCTAACACATACACCCACGCTGAGGAAGAAAAAATGAAAACAACAACAGTGAATCACAGTGAACCAACCAACCTTTCCATACAGATTGGAAAAGTCTAGAGGGACTGCTGTTATTTCTATTTCCAGACAGCTTGCCAAGGAGTGCAGAAGGGGAGGTGGGGACCAGGTGAGAGTGAAGGTTCAGAAGATGGGAGGGAAATCCTGCAGGAGGAAAGGATTTGCTCCTTGAAGGCTAACCAAACAACTTGGTAGATGGAGGGTCAGTCAGGGCTGGGACTTCCAGGTGTTGTGCTCTGCAAAACTTCAGCAAGATTTTCCAGATAAGTGCATTTCTCAGGCAAAGGCACATGGCAGCAACACTCATTGTTCTAGACAACAGACATCTGACATTTTTCTGTACTACTTGATTTGTACATCCTGAATTGTGTCTTGGGAACCAGAAAAGACTTTCTCCCATGGAAACAAAAAATAATAAATTCTAATAAAGGCTGAAGTGAGTTGAAAAGCTAACTTCCTTTGTAAATGATGTATGGTGTTTGGTTGTAAAAGGTGAGGGGAGTCATTCATTAGCACTACTTCTTATGTTGTGTTCTTTGTTTTAATTATGTAAATGCACCCAGACTCTACAGCATAGATGCAAACTTCCGGGAGAAAGTATTATATCTTCAGTACTTCAATAATGTGCACCATTGGTGTTTAAGATATTAAAGAGCCTGAGTCAGATGCACTTTATAGGAAAGCAGACATGAGTATAAAGACAGGACACAACCCTGGTGGGACCTGGTGGATCAGGACATCACGTTGCGTTCAGCTTATAAATGGAACTTGCACGTGCTCTACTTTTGATACGTAGCACCAGAGTACATACACATAAACTTTTTCTAATCCCATGTGTGGTTTAAGGAAGTCACTAGCAGCATTACATGATGTCATCCATACCTTTTGAGTGACTCTGGAGAGACTTTAGTGTTTTTACTAAACTCAGAGTATTTTGGGGCCCCTCTGGAGCCACTTAGGCAGGTTAGATTGCTTTGTCACAGCTCCACACCTCGAGGTGAGTGGTTCCCAGGCACTGCACACAACCTGTGAGCAGGAATCAAAGCTTCTTTATCACTTCCTCTCCCCAGCATGTCCCCCCAGCCTCCATAGGTATCCTCTTGTTTGTACAAAACATCACTTCAGGCTCAGGTTTTCTTCTCTTGGGCTTACATCATGATGCTCCAATCACACATACAACATACAGGCTCTCCTGTTAGCCCTGCCTGTGAACAAATGCCTGGAGAGCTAACCACAGTTCTGGTTGTGATTTTGGGAAGAGGAGATCCCATACTGTGTGTGGCTTAACATTGCTATGTTTAGCATTTTCTTTTAAGCTGTGTGATTATAGACAGCCCCATGATACTTTGGACTGGAGGTTTGGGATTTTCCTTTCAATGGTCTTTTGGGCTCATCTTTAGAGAGAAGTTACTTAATCACATTTTAAACCAGAAGCTGTCTTCATCAGATCTCAAGTACAAAATGACTGTGTCTGCATGTCATTATGTGGTCCTGCTTTGCAGATAAAACAAATCCTGCTTTAATGAAGTGCAGAGGTGATCAAACCCCATCTGCAGGGGATGAGGACAAGAAAGAAGAGGAGGGTGGGGAGGGTTGCTTGGCAGCTATTTCCCCGGCTGCAGGGATGCACAAGCCCTCACACACATGGTGCTCGAAAGAAAGGTGGGAAGAGCAGATATGCAGCAAGTGGCTCACCTCCAGCCAAGTCTCTCCTCATCCCCAAGTGCTGCTGCTTCACAGGCAAGCAGGAAGCTCCCAGGGGAGTTTAGCCTTCAGGACAATGTGTGGGTTCCGCATCTTCTCTCCCCTGGTACTTTCCACGCCAAGTGCCACAGCCACTGGCACACTTATACAGCCAAGGTGAGAGGAGGGCTAAAAATAACAGACAGGAGACCTATAGTATTTCAAAACACTTCAATGACAATCCCAAATGGCATTTAATGATGTTTCTGCTGTGAAATATTTTCCAAAGATGGGTGTCTCAAATTACCAGACAGCTCAATGTTTGGATGTAGGCCTCTAATAGAAGGCCTCAGGTCAATAAAATAAAACACTTCACTCATGAGTTAAAAATACAAATACGAGTTTACCCCGTGAGCAAGTCCTGGACATCCCATGCTAATTGTTTAAGATCCTCTTATTGCCTGCTCCTTTCTGTAGCTCACCATTTCATAATTTAAGCTAGTTACAGCATTAGTTTCATAAAGTCATCATCATTACTGTCACGGAGTTTTGGCTTAGCAAATAAAGTAATGTCGCCTCACTGATTGCCCCTAATCACTTCTCTTCATTTTCCCCAAAAGGCATAATTCCAGCTAGTTGAGGAGGGTAGTGTAAGTGGGCACTGGCCTAACAGAACTGCTTTCTGGGAGGAAGAGTATAAAGTAAAATCAGCAGAGTGGCTTACGCCTTGCAGCCAGAGCAAGTGGCTTAACCAGCTTAGCTGCTCAGGTATCACAGAGAAAGCCAGGAGATTAAAGAATACGAAGGATAGGATAATTTTCTATAAAAATCATGTGGGGATAACCAGAAGAATTATTTGAGTGGAAGGGTGGTACAAGATCAAATGGATATATATAGGTCTTGAATACATTTAAGGGTGGAATTAGAAGGTTTCTAATCACTGTGCTGAAATTCTGAAACCCTCCATCAAACTCCATGGTGGAAAAAGGAACCTAAACTGTTTTAAGATGGCTCTTGGCAGCTTTATGGGTGGGAGTTGGTAACAGATCAGAAGGAATCCTCAACTTAGAAATGAAAGGCTTTGAATGGTGGATTTCCTTGTGAGGGATTGAAAGGAGATTTGCTGAGTAGTTGTTAATGAATTTTGATTTCACCATATTTATTCTATTAATTAAGTCTGTTCTTCTGAACTCCCGCTGGTTGCCTGAAAGACCACAAGAACTTTTTGACTTGGAGGGGTTTTGCTTGCCTTCCTCCAAATCAGCAGAGGCTGGTCACACTTTGAGCTGGGATGCTGGGAAAGGTGAGATACCAGAAATACAGATATTTATATCTGGGAAAGTTGAGATATCAGATATTCGGAAATCTTTTCAGAATGCAGAAGGTACAGTTTGCTCAGATGGTGAAAGTCACCCCAGCCATCAGAGCTGAGCTCAGGAAGGAGCACCTCTCCAGCTCTGCCTGGCTGGCCTGCCAGGGAGAGAGGTCCACGCTGTTCATCAAATGGCATCTCACACCACAACTGCTCAGCTACTGCAGGCATCCTGGGCCACTGCTGTGGGCTTCATCCTCTTCCTTCAGGATGCTGGCTTTAAGTCCTTTTGTACCGATCAGAATGAATTTTTTCATAAGACCTTAAGAAGCTCAAAGAAAGTGTAATCTCCAGCTCCTCTGTATTCCATAGTAGGGAAATTGCTTCCAGCAGGCTAGCAACTGGAAGACAAACATTTTAGTTATATCAGTTTTGTGGTGTATTTTATTTAAAAGAGTCCTTCATTTTCACTTGGTATCCATGAATTTTACTATTATGTTGATCTTGCAAGAAATAATCACTATTTGCAGGACCTTGAGATTTTAATTATCTGTTGCCCCAGAGTCAAGACTATCCCAGCACAGAAAAAAATCAAGGGGGAAAAGGTGTAAAGAAATAGAAGGAACACAGTCTTGTATTATCAAAATATAAATAAAATAAAATAAAATAAAATAAAATAAAATAAAATAAAATAAAATAAAAACCTACTGTAGATATTATTTACTCCTTTTCTTTTGGAGCTGTTAATCTCTGTGAAGCTGTACCACCTCAGTAATAAGTTTCCAGGAGAGGACTTGGCAAATATGAAATGAATTCTAGGCCTCAGATAATGAAAAATGCTGCAGGATCATTTGCTTACAAAAAGTAACATCCAAAATGCTGCTTAGAATAATTTGTTTTTAAAAAAGCCACAGAAAAGTCAGACCTGCCCTCAGTGAGGTTAGATCGAAGACTATTTATAGAATTTCCATAGGACTTTGTAAGGGTTGCTGAAAGTTCATTGCAGGGAGTATTTGCTCTTTTCAGCTTCCAGCCCTCTTAACAATCTCAAGTTAATAAACTTTAGGAAAGTACAGGTTCTCACTTCTTTTTACAGCTTGTATTCTTCAAGCGCTGCATAGATGAAACCATAATGTAAATTGCAAACTACATATATAGAGGTGACAGCTCACTAACATTACTAAACCATTATATTTTTATTAGATAAAATATGAGAATGTTTATTATATTCTAGGATATTAAGATGTCTACAGTTTGTTTAATATATAACAAAAATAAATCAATTTGTACCTTGCTGTGAGCAAAGAAATATAAATATTTGAACATGGGGTGGAGGAGGGTCGGCATTAGAAGATCAACATTCTGCTTAGCAGAAGCACACTATTAGATATCTTGCCACTGAAAATCTGTTGAAAATCTGTTTTCAAAACTCAGTATGGAAAGAAATGACCTTGATGTGGACCAAAAGTATAAGGAAAATATGAAAGTTGATAAAAGTCTCTCATCCTTACTGTGCATACTTGGTAATTTTTGTCCTCCTGATATAATCTGTATTTACTCCATTTACATTCAAGGATTCCTTACTGTACTCTTGCTGACAATTTCAATATGTTAATGCAATTCACATAACTATTCTATTGCATTTATTCTGGGCCATATGAAGACCAGGAATTTGAACCTACTAGGATTTATACATATCCTCCTAGGAGATTTCAGAGATGCGTGTTTTTTTGACAAAAGATAGCTTAGTTGTCATTTTCACTTCTAATAAGATTTGCGCTTCCAAAATACATTTTCATTTTCACAACCGAGGCTCATTTTGGCTCTTGAGTTTTGAATACAACATGCCAGAAACCCTGTGTTTTCATAATATCAGTAAAAAAACATACATTTTAAGCATTTTTCAGCAACCAAGTATGAAAAGATGAAGGAATCTGTTAACATATTGATTGCTTTGAGCACTGCTTTAAATTAGCTTTCTGTTCCTCTCCATATGGTTTTCCATTAAATTTAAATAAATTAAAGTTCAATTATCTGGAAGAGAGGTACCGAGTCCTCCTCAAGCTGCCGGATGAATTATCTCCCAACCTCCTCTGTCAGAAATTCATCAGGACGTCTGCCTTTGGGTATTGTGTATGCCACTATAACCAACCACTTTTAGCCAAGATTTCCACGCTGGTGCCAAGCACACTTTCAGAAATAGCCTTGTGATTGGAAATGACTTTCTCTCTGTACTATTATGTGAGTCATCACTGTAAAAAAAAAAAAAGAGTTCATCAACTGGAGAGGCTCTGCTTTGACACACACAACAGTTTTCAGTCTGCAGAGATACAGCAGACATAAACAGGGGGATACGCTGCAGATGGCGTCTTTCATTCTGAAAATAAAACATGCAGCGTGTCTGCCATCGGATGCTCAGCGTGCAGGGGGATGGAGGAGGGAGAGTGACACCCCTGCCATTCACACAATTAGGTAAAAAATTCCCATCTGGTGCACGTTTTGGGGTATGTGTGGAGAAGGTACTTTGCAAGGGCTTCAGAAGAATGCCTGGAGGTTATGGGGAGAGTCCAGGACATCCTCTTTCAACACAGAGCGTGTCACCTGTTTACTCCACATCCTTGCACAGAGCTCACAGCCCTGGCACCAGCCCTGCACAGAAAGCCTGGGAAGCCATCTGATAGAGTGGAGAAAGGTGGAAACATCGTGCCAGATCTGGTGCTCTTATCCTTTTTTACATTCTTCCTTACGCAGAAGAGACAGGCGCCGTGGTGGCAGCAAGTCCCAAACCGGGGCGGTGGGTTGGGGGCACGTGGGCTCCATCCTGGGATAAAGCTGGGCCCAGCTGATGGGGTGAGCAATGGGGTGGTGCGAGCTAGAAGGGCTTGGCTGTCTCTTGAAAACATGGACTGCCATAAAAATAAGAGCTTCTAGAGGTAGGCAATGTGCTGAGTGTGTGTTTCTGTTTGCATGCATGCATGGCTGCAGAAATGACATTTGTAAGTGGGGAAATAAATAGGAAATGGGTGTGCATATCCTCCAGGTGTTCCTGGTATTCATAGCCATGCAACAAGTACGTAAAGACACACTGATCCAGTGAGTGGGACATGCAGGAAAAGCAACTGGCCACATCCACCTTCTAGAAGTCATCAGGAAAAGCATGGTTTTGAGTGTTTGGTCCTGGGCTGATGGAAAGTGTCTACTTTCCTCTTTCGTCTGCTTAAAATGTGACTCTGTGCCTTAAAAGTCTGTGCCCTCCTGTAAAACCGGCCATGCCACCGCCTCCTGGAGACTTACCTCCAGTGGCCCCAAGCAGGTTGTTCCTTTTACTGAACGTGCCATTCATCCACACCAGGGACTACACAGTTTTACTATGTGAAAATACATTAAATGACTGAATTACTAGTTTTCAAACAACTCGCTGTGCAATCACACAGTGGACAAGAGTCCATGGTGCTTTGCAATTTGCTCTGCACACGTGGCAGCTCAAAAGGAGCCCTCAGCAGATGGGGGTCAATGAACAAAACACCCCTTTCAGTGAGCCTTGGCATATTCACCCCCAAACAAATCAGGAGGGCTATTGTCTATTGTGTCAGGACTCAGTATTTGTTTAAGAGCGAAATTATTCATAGTAATGGGCCTATCCAGTTGATAGTCTCTGTTTTTAAAATTCCCAGAGTATGCATTTATTTGAAGAGATAAGACAATTACAGGGGTTTTATACTAGATTTTATAGCACTATTAAACTTCCCAACAGTGCTGTAAAAAATTAATAAAATCAACTGCTGCTATTGTACTAAAAAATAAACACAGCTAGCATTAAGGGCTAGTTTTTTTCCAAGGTTTTGCTGCTGCTGCTGTTTCTGCACATAGAAACAAATGATTTTTGTTCCCTCAAGCTGGTCTCACTCACAGGGCATGGCAGAAGCCCGGATGCACTTGGCTCCCTCCAAAGCCCAGCAGCGAGGATGGCCACGGACTGTGGGGCAGGAAGAGACACCAAAGCCATGAGTGATGACCAAAAGGCCAGTGCTGCAACAGGCATACATTGAGCAGTCATTAAGCCACGACCAAATGACATTCAACTTGGCCATGGTACAGCATTGCCACTTCTGTCCATCACAGATTTAAGTGGTGGAGGGGATTTGTCCAGCTGGGACCCATGAGGTCAAAGAATCTCTGGGCTCGCTCCTGCTCCCAAACTTTAGTATTCATAGCTTCTCCTGCACCAAGTAGCTTTATTTAAATTGGGTGGATAGCTGTGCAGAGATGGATGTTGGTCTTTCTGTGTACTCCTGAAAATGAAATTTTCCGTTCTTGTAACATAGTGCTAAAAGTCTAACTCAGACATGCAAAAGCACCTCTGAGGTAGAAGCTGTCTAAATCATGCATTGCAAATTCTCTGTTACATTACTGGAGGAAAAAATCCTTTCACATTGCCTCACTCAAGCTGCTTTAATCAATAGTTATCAGTCATTTCATTTCCCTTGATAAGTGCTTCTTCCCCTGAAACCTTACTGCTTTCAACAGCTGAGATGTTTTCAACCTGTACTTGGAACAGAACTTATTCCCTCCAGTGTAATTTTCATTTTAACCTTTCTTCAATGGCCTAGAAATAATAGATTGCTAAAATTACTTTAATAGATTGGAAATTTAAACCTCTTAGAGATAACCACCTCGATGATGTTATGACTCAGTGATAAGGCAAAGAATAACAAATCCTAAAGGTTACTGAGCTAAGACTTACGTTTTAAGGTTGCTGAAACACCAGGCATTGTTACGGCTCTGCAATTAAATAACATTACCCAGTGTTATGTTTCCATGTGCTGTTCAAAATTCTCCGGTCTGAAATTGCCTTCTTTAATGGAAACTCCAAGGGCAGTAATTACCAATGGAGGAAAACAAATACTTTCAGTATTCCCCCTTGGCCTTCTCAATGGTTAAAACACTCTGGTGCTCCCTCTATAACCTTCTGGGCACTGGGGGAATTGGGGCTTTCAGCTGTAATCTTCAGGTTAATTATGTGTATCTGTCACTTGGCATTGTGAATGTGAACGATGTTGATCTGTTTAAAAATTCTTGCATCTTTGGTGACAACCAGAAAATCTTTTGTGAAATGCTGGAAGTAAAAGGGTTTTCTTTGCCTCTGCGGAACCTGAAAGACTGTTTCCTACAGGATATTTTCAAGAGAATTGTTGATTTCAATTCACAACATCCCATATGACTACACGTTGCTGTCTGTGGTAGGATAGATTTTGTTAAAGTGAGTTGAAATTTAAAAATTATTATTATCACATAAGCTTATCTTTGCAGTAATCTATGCATAACTACGTACATAATTTGTCACAAAAAGGTGATGAATTTGGATGTTTGCCTTTAAATGACCAGCAAGACTGTGAACTTGGAGAGGACAAGCCCAGAGGCAGAAGAGTGGCTGGTCTCCAACACTGCATCCTTTGATCATCGGCCGAGTAGGCTCCGCAGACCCCGACGTTCTGAGTGGGTATGAACTTGCCCCTACTGAGACACAAATGCATTTGCAGACATTAGAAAAACAAGAAATGGAACACCGCAAAAATGTGTTGTTTTTTTTTTTCTGAAAATGAAAGGAGCTATCAGACGGCCTGCATTCCCACCAGTGTGAAAAAAAGCCACATTAAATGAGATGCTGGGCATCTCTTGTCCCGGATTCTGCCCAGCCATGGACAGAACCAGCACAGCTCCCCACCATCTATATGAAAACTGCACAGGAATAGAGATCAAGAGAGGCTCTTTGGGGAGAAAAGATCCAGTTCTGGTTAAGTCCAAGATGTTAAATTTCAGTATTTAACCCTGACATCCTGAAAATCTTTGGGAGTCATTTCTATAGATTTTATAGTTTGCTGAGCCCTGTGCAGAGATATTCATGGTAAACGGAGCATATGGCTCCAGAATCAGAGGTGACCAAAAGCATTCTTTCCTAATATTTTAGGCCTCCAAAATTGCTACAACCCATTTTGGAAATGGGATGTGCAGAGCTGTGCACGGTGACAAGGGCTCTACCTGCTGTGCCTCAGGCTGCATCATGCACTCACAGCTTCGGGACTCCTCATTGCCCAAACTTCAGCCAGGGCATTCCCCAGAAGCAACCCTTGGATGCAAACCTGATAACTTACCCCTCTAAGAATAGGCTCAAGTCTGGCTTCTTTAGCTGGCATTATTGCAAATACCTGACTTCTAATGGGCTACTTGTGGTGCAAAGTACCTTCTAAAAATACTTGGTAATTTCAGTAGTTGGGCTAAAACAGCATGGTGCTAAAACATTGCCTCTACATTGCGATTTTCCCTGTTGCAGCCAACAGTTACAAAGGCCCAGTAACAACCTCCTGTAGTTAGCATCTCTGTATTTATCTGCATGCCATTTATTTTTAGCCTGTTTTTCTCAGATGCTAGCTGGGAGATACTTCATTGTGTTGCACTTTCCTTATTTATCAGTCTTGGAATCATGAGAAATATCACTTCATTCAGTCTATGTACTCCTCCCATGTAAATGCTTTAGCATAGATATCCTAAGGTGGCTTTTTTGTCAAGTTCAATGTGATATTTATGACAAACTATTTCCAAGATTTGTCATCTCAATCAACAGTTTTCAAATGTTACTTTCCAACTCAGGGAAACAGCATTGCTCTAAAGAGAATGGGAAAAATAGTATGCTTTGTTTTAAAAGTATTTATTTTCTTCAATTTCTTTTTAAGAACCCATGAATTTGAGGTCACTACTGGCTATCTCTTACAAATTTCCTCCCTGCCACAAGATTAACAAAAAATATTGCACTAATTAACCTCAAGGGAATTACCAGAGAAGAAAAGACTAATTGTGCACAGCTTTTAAAGCAATCACTTACAATCACACCAGAACAATTGTTTCTATCAGGGTGGGTTCCCACTTTCCCATCACTCCTTTGCATACGTGTCAAGCACAGTAAAGGTGCTGGGTGCAGCATCTGTTTATCCTGCACCCAAAAAGAATGTCCTGTGACTTTTTTTCCCAACCCTAGAAGAGGCAGCAACCAGGGTGGGATGACTGAGAGCTGGGCTTCCCAATCCCATGAGGTCCCTGTGCCATGGGTGCCCCCTTACATCGCCGCATGAAAGCTGTGCAGCTGCAGAGCTCACCCACGTAGGTGGGGGTTATGGTGGCTCCTCGGCAAATATTTAAGATGATTGAATGAGCTTCAAAAACTAACTGCTGTATCGTGGGTTGACCTCAGCAGAACTGAGCTGTGACTGAATGCATGATGCATATACCACACGGCATTAACTCATCACAGATGTGGTAGAAGGATGGGAATTTTGCAGCATGTTTTCCACTCCCTGGACATCCTAAAGTTAATTAAAATGTCATTGAGACATTCATAATGTGAGTTGCATTTCTGAAGCAAGTTTCAATTCAGTGGGCCCAGATCCTTTTCAGGAGAAAGCTTAGCAGCTACCTGTGCTGCTCCATCCCCGGTTTGGGATCAGCTCCCCAGGAGCTCACAGGACACGCAGGCTGCCCTGGAGCACCCAGCGCCCAACCACCAGCACTCAGCTCATCCTGTAGGCTGGAGAAGAGCTGCCAAAAGGCTTCTGTGTGGCAAAAATCATGAAACCCCAGCTATCTGAATACACATCAGCAGTATCTGATGACATCTGCTTGACAAATCCAGCACACTGGGTATCTCACGCTTGACAACTTTACAAATGCTTTTTCATCTTGTGATAACAGAAGGCTGTCAGTCATAACTGCCTTACAAGTTGCACTCACGTAAAATACTTGACTTTAGCATAAATAATAGGAAATTAATTATTGCTCTGATGTGATCTACTCCAAAGTTGATCCAGAAATGTCACTGTTACTAAAGTGATTACCTGAGCACAACTCTAGTCCTCACAACATTTATTTTAACCTTGTCCTCAGAGCACAAAATTTACTAGCAACGCAAGGAGAGTCTCCAGTAAGTAAATTCTAGTTCAAGGAAGAAAAAATGTCTTGGGGCAGGATCCACCCACTCTCTGAGTTGATCTTGAAACATCATTCTCATCAAGTCTTGGCACATAATACAAATCCCTGTACAATAGTTGCAGGATATCAGTCAGTAAGGCTAAACAAACATTGGCAAAATTTCTCTTTTTCCTTCCAATATGTTTACCTCAGACATAAAAATAAATGCCTGCAGTGGAATATTGGAGATCTGTGGAAGGTAATAGAGCCTCCCACCGCACCACTCAGCTGGAGGAGGATGTAAGTGGAAGAGTTTCCACTCTCATCCCTGCTCTCCTGTTTCTCCCTCAGCTCCAGGGAACGCTAACCCACTGCAAGGGTTGAGCTTTAAGGAGTCACGCAGGTCCAACTGGAGATGAATGTGCATCAGCTAATGAGTTCGGCAGCAGATGAAGTGCCTCACCCAGGGAGAGCTCGTCAGCACCACTGGGGATCAACAGTGTTTCCCTTGAACAACATGTAGACCCAGCCAGTGGAGATCATAGGGTTGAAATTCAGGCTGTGGTTGGATCTGTGAACCTGTTTCATTGGGAAACCTGGCATTAATTTCCACCTTAGATCTGCTGCCCCCCCTTGGAAAGCACCACTCTGTGTCTCAGCATGGACTAACTACACGCCACAGCAATGCGCCGAGGAACTGCAATGCCACGGGCGAACACTACACAACATTCAATTGCCATGCCATCATCTTTCCAGAAGTGTGCTTTTCTCATTGCCGCGGGCGAACACTACACAACATTCAATTGCCATGCCATCATCTTTCCAGAAGTGTGCTTTTCTCATTGCCGCGGGCGAACACTACACAACATTCAATTGCCATGCCATCATCTTTCCAGAAGCATGCTTTTCTCATTGAGAAAAGAGCCACAGCTACCCAGTTTGCACTGGAGAGGGATGGCAGCAGTGGAGATATTGACCTTGCTTCCCTAAATACATAGTTCCAGTGAGTTAAATGAGATGTGAACTGCATGTGAAATATTTCTACACTTCTCCTGTCATGTGTAAAATCTTGCCCTCAGACACCAGTGAATATTAAATCACTATTCTTATTTCTATGTACACCCTAAGATACTGATGGAGTCAAGTACTGTTAGGTGTACGTATATAAGGATCTAATTTTATTCTGTGTATTATTTTGTAGTTACCAGGCTAGATCCTGCTGACTTAACTCTATTGCAATTAAAAGAGAGGGTTGGGAGAATAATGGATTTTGTAGTTGTCTGATGGGTGGAATGGAAATGTTCTGTCTAAACCAAAACTGCATATGGACACCAATCACTTGTAAATATTTCTCTTGTTTACTTTCAATAACAATGCAGTCTTCTTTTTTTTTAAAAGGAAATTCTTTCAGAACAAAAAACACCAAAAAAAATTTTCTGAAACATTAACATATTTTGTTTGTTTTTGAAATCAGCTGAGTTTTGCTTCCAAACAAGTAGTTAGGTAAATTTGACTTAAAAGTAGCCAGAAATGAACCTACCTTTTTGATCAGAAATATTTTTGCATGGGCAAGCAATCTGCAGTCAAACAGTGAGTTTGGCCTCAAGTTTGCTCTTGTATAGATTAAAGCCTTGTATACACTGATACTTAAAATGCAATGTTTTGTACCCGTAGGAAGCAGCGCAAAGAGGATGAGAAACTCTAGCCTTCGGCTGAGGTCTGGAGTTGCACTCAGAGTCAGGTATCTTCGTCTGTTTCCCTTCTTGTGTCAGATGCATTGATTTTTTTTCCAAGTTTTATATCACATAGCTACAGATTTTGTCCTGACATTTATTACTGGAAGTGTCTTTTTGCTGGAATTAATGCCTGATACACAGAGTGGGGACCTGATACTCACTTGGGTATCTTCCCAGACCAAACCCAAAAAGCTTTAGGCATTTGATTTAAGGCACTACAAAACTGTTGGTGGGTCAACGTTACTATTTGGGCAAGACTGTGCGATTGCGTCATTAACAACTCTTGTAATTCATTTGTGAAAGGGGCAACATCACCACTGCTGATGCAGCTTTACCATCAGTGTTTGGCATCATAATATCAAGGACCAGGCTAGGAGCTGCTGGTGACTTGTTGTTGGGACTACCTTCATCCAGATTTGGATAGCTCCCAGCACCTGCATGGGTGAGGGTCTGGTGATGGAGGAGCTTCCTTCTCTGCCTGAAAGAGAGCAAACACCAGTTTAAAGATGGAAGGTTAATTTCCTGATACCTTCCACATTCCAGTTGGGGATTTTTATTTAATCTCATTTTTCAAGTGAGATGGAAAGCCTTCCTCTTCCAATATAACCATGTCAGTAAAGTGAAGCTGGAAGCCTTTTTGTTCTGTCTGATTTTAATACCTTTAATTTATCACTTGTGGACTTATTTCTAAGCCACACTGCAGCTTCTGTATGTTTTATACAAAATTTAAATGTCTAAAGGCTTCTGCATGCTGTCTTTAAAGAGAACAGATTTTAAGTCATGCTTAGAATAGTTCTTGTTCAGGTGCATAAAGATTAACATAAACTATGATTCTTTGTTACTCTGCAAGACAACATGCATGAGTTAAGATTTCATTGCAGCCCAGCTATTCATGTGTCGTGAAATGAAATCTTCATCATTTTGGAGCTGAACATTTCTATTGTGTGGGGTGATTTCTGTGAAAAAGGGGAGAGCAAAATCTAGTCCATCATTCATGTACAAACTAGGAAAAAGTCCTCTTGTGAAAAGCACGTGGCAAGGCAGGGCAGGACAAGGCACTGTGCCATGAGTCACTGGGCTTGCAGAGGCTCACGCCTCTTTTGGGGCTGCTCTGTCTGGGAGGATGTGAGCGACTACCATGCGGAACGAGCACAGAAGCCACGTGTGATGCTTTTGTTTCCTTTGTGAGCCCCTGCAGCCTGCTGCCCTTCCCAGGAAGGCAGCAGAAGGCTGGGTACTACCCATGCCGAGGGCTGCAGGAGCAGGCACAGGTTTGAGGACAGGACCTGCTGGAGCACAGGGAGCAGGAAGAGGTCCAGAGAGCTTGGGCTGGGATTCCCCGTCCTGAAGTGGTTAGGAAATCAGACATGATTGCAACCTCCTCTTGGTTATGCTGCCACTTATAGCAGCCTTGGATGTGGATGTTTGTTTTAAGCTGCTCTCGGGGAGGGTTAACCCATTCCACTCCCTGTGGAAGAGGAGTTGATTTCAAAGTCAGCAGTCATAGTCACCTCTGGCTCTCCAGGGTTGCAGCAGAACATCCCCAGCTCCGGCATGCCAGCCACCACATTGTGGCCCTTCCTCTGGCTGCCCTCCTCGTGGGTGCTGGCCTGCAATGCTGCACTTCCATATACTGCAACAGATGGAGGAAACGGATTTAATATTCCTCTTCTGATAAACTCAACATTTCACAGGCACCACTGGAGTCTGTCTGTTTTCCTTGAAGTGCTCTCACAATCGCCAGGTGCACAAATGTTATACCTCTGTCCTCCATGCACTTTCCACACCACCCACAGGGGCTGGTTGCCATTCCCATCTGTGCAAGCGCGATTCATCTCCCCGTGCAGGACTGTGTCCCCAGCTCTTGCGAATTGCCAGTGTGCCACTCTAAAACTCTGTAAAACTCTAATTACAGAAAAATGATGTCTCTTAAATAAAAGCTGCCCCAGAGGAAAACAGGGCTGACAAGTTATTTTGCTTGTCTAGTGAGCTAGAACTGTTTGTCATAACCAGATGTGCACTGGAGATATTACAGCACTGCTCAGAAATTAACTTGCATTAGGACTTTGGGCTGTAGCTTGTGCCTGCTTGCACAGGGAACCCCAGCACGGGCTGACTTTCCACATTGCTTCTCTCTGCAGTTGTGTCCGTGGTTGGCTTTGCAGGGCAGGAGGCTGCATGGTGCCACAGGGGTCCCAGGCTTGGGGCAGCACCCTGCCATGGCTTTGGCCTTCCACCTGTGGTTTCCCAGGTGAGAACCAGGAGTGCCAGCATTTCTCACCCTGCCGATCAATCCAGCACAGCACGTCGGGGCTCTCATGCAACTGCTGGTGTCCCAGACGTGCCGATAGGGGGACATTTCCAGGACCAGGACTCCTGGGGTGACACAGGCAGCCTGACCTGGCTCAGGCTCACGCTGCATGTGCTGGTGTGACGACGAGAACCTGGACCACACCGTTGTCCAACCCAGCTCCTCCTACGGCTGCTAAATTGAAAGCCCAATGTACAAAAGATGGAATAAAAGAAATCACAGCACTTCAGCCTCTGCAAGCCCGGCTTAGTACAGTGATTACAATTATGCCCAGAAAAGCAATTATAAAAAGAGATTTGTTGGTTTTTTTACTCAACTCATCTTATTCCTGTGTGCACTCAGAGCAAAATCTGCCTGCTTTTAGCAACACGAGGACCCACTTTGTGGAGTACAATTCCCCCTCAGAAACGTCTGAGGTGTCGAAGAGAGCCAGATGTTTGCTGTCTCTGGCTGGGTGTGTTACAGACATGTTTTATTTGGAATTCAAAACAAAACAGAACAAAACAAAAACAACTCTCTATGTTTTAAGAGCAGCAATAGGAAAGCTTGAAAACATGAAGTGTTTTGGAACTGGTGCGGCCCAGCAGCACCTTGCATCTGCAGGGCTGACCCAGAAACTCAAGGGGACACATTTTCTGGGTTTTAGTGCCAAACGCACCCAACAGCAGCTGGGCCTTTCCCTGCTGCTCCTGCAGGTGCCTTGCAAGACTTTGGAAAACTGCTGGCTTCCAACAGGAGGACTTTTAACCTGAGAGTATCCTTACTGGTCTCTTCTCCGGGAAGCAGCTCAGATAGACAACTTTCTGCCATATCGCACAAGAGGAGGCTGGATTTAGGAGGTGATTTTGGAGATGATGGCAACTTCAGAGGCTGCTCTGCAGCTTGACCAAGCCAGGCAGGAATCCATGTAATCTATGCCTGTTCCCTCCTCTCAGCTACTGAACAAAGCTTTCTCTTTCACATCAAATGCATTTCTCACATACATCTCCTTTTCTCCTCTTGCCACGTGTCCCACCGTCCTCAGGAGAACTCTCCCCCCACCACGCAGCTATATCACCACATACAGAAAGAGACTGTGAGCAGCTCGCAGGGGCTTCAGCACTCTCTCCCGCTCTGTTTGCATCGGATTTAATGATTTTCTCCTTCTGTCCTCCTTACACACAGAGTTTCCATAGCTCTCTCCCCACTCCAAATGAGGTTCTGAATCTCTCCAAAAAAACAGCTCCTGCTCCTGCTCTCTTCAATGCTTTTTGTGGCAAACAGTGTGTTTGCCTCCCAACACTGGGTTCCCTTGTACAAACCCCGAAGCTCTACTCTGCAGAGACTCTGAAGGCTGACGGTCTCTTCCAAAGGCTGATGACTTTCCTAGATTATTTTACTGATGACTTTCCTAGCTTATTTTACTGAAACCTAATAGAATTTCATCCCCTGCAAATGAGATTCTACTTGAGATACAGTAACCCCAGGTAAGGAAAAAAAAAAAAGAAAAGAAAAGAAAAGAAAAAAGAAAGAGAATTAAACATACTGTGAAATGTGTGTATGTGTGTGAACAATATAACTCTGAAGCAAATCCACCTCCTCAGCCCTCCCCATTGGCTTTGGTATAGCTTTATGTGCACACAGATGACAACACAGGAGGTACATCTCTCTATTGATGTGCGTGATTGCTTCTTCATGCAGCTTCAAGCAGAAACCTCACTTTTCCCTCCTATAACTCAAAGAACCCTGCAATATAGCAGACCCATATCTTACAAGTCAAGAAAATGAGCTGTTGAGACCTCATGGTGAGATTGAATCAATGGAGAAGTGGAAATAAAATATTTTTCTTCTGTTCCCAGTTTCCTATCCCAGTCACATCGACCAGAGTCACAATAAGCCTACCAGAAATTTGCCTTTTTTCTCTGTTTAAATGCTCTCTAACTCTTGTTAGCAAAGACTACTGAACCGGAAGACAGAAAATCTCACTTATGGCAACACTGGATGATTTCCAAGTAGATAATGTCAAGAAGAGCACATCTCCTGTGAGGTACATCAGGGTGCCATCACCCCCGGCTAAGCACACGCTGCAAACAGGTGAGTGTTTCAGCTGGGCTCAGAAACACCCCAGGAATTAGTGCTGGCAGGGACCATGAAATTCTGTGAGATTAGTCCCATGGGGACCCAGTGAATCAAAAGCCCCATGTTTTCATGTGTCCTATGGCTTCCTTCCCTAGCTCACCCTGCACACAGCTCAAGGACTACTTCTGTGTCCAAGTTTTGAGGCTCATCTAGCAGGAGTAAATCAGGACTTCCATTAAAATTCACAGAAGTAATGGTGATTCACACTAGATACAGACCTCTATTTTTTAGTAGGAAAAGCCCTGTTCCCATTTCTAAGAAAATTTCCCATTTACAATTTCCTTGGCACATGGGTTGGGGTTTGGTCAACTCTTCTCCAGGGTCCAGGACCTTGCACACGGCTCACACTAAACCACATGGCAGCAGAAACAGGTCCACCAGCCTCCTGTCATGAGGCCAGCTCCATCCTCTGATGCCACCCTTTAATCTCAACCCTTGACACGTTGTATGGGCATCCGCACACACCGGACACTAGCACATGTTTGCTTAAAAGAAAAAATCTCTAAAATCTCTTGTAGTGGCCCTGTGTGCTCTACATAGATGTATACTGGTTTGGCAATGACGGTAATTTGGTCTCCAAGGTTTCTCAAGGAAGGAGGGCCGAGAGCTGTGCTCAGCCCAGCTGCAGCGCGGAGCACAGCTCCGCACTTCAGAGTTCATCAGTAATACTTGAACTTTCCCACAAGAGGCTTCAAAACCTTCTCCTTTACATTCATTAGCTGTTCTTCTGCAGTGGTAATTATCTGACTACAAATTGAATTAAAAATTTAAGGCACTTTCAGGTTATTCATAGAAAGAAACAAAACTGAGAAATGGCAGGTTACTTGAGAGAATATGTCACATAAAGCATTTTCTCTTTTTCCCAGCCCTCTGACATCACTGGGAACAGGGATCTTGCATTCTTAATTGGCTATAACTTTTTCTTCTTGTAGAAAATGGGGTATTTAATGCAATGTTCATTTTTTCTGAAAATCTTCTTTGGGATGTAGAAATGAATGTTAATATATGCAAGCCCGTTACTGAGAATGGTAATGAAGAAGTTGTGGCCAATGGTTAAGCTTAAATTAAGCACGCTTCAGAAAACAAACACAACTCTTTTAGAATTCCTATTCAACATTTGTAACAGACTAAAAGTCCTAATAAAATGTTTTCCCTGAGAAGTAATAAATTCTGAAAACACACAACTGTATTTACTTGGACCTTTTGCAATGAAAAACTTTTTCTCAGAGACGAAAACTGTTCTTTATAAGAAAACTCAATAAATACAATTATGTAACACTTTTCTCAAGACTTGTGCAAACAAGTGTTGTGCAAATGCTCAACAGACCAGTGCATAAGGAGCCCAGTCCCACATCTACATCTGCACTGAACGTAGAAAAATTGTTCAAGCATTGAAAACACATATGTAGTCTTCTCTTTCTGTGTCCCACTTATATAAAATTCTTCCAAGCCCTCAGTAGAGAACTGAAAATAACTGATTCATGTTTCATTGGAAACCACTTTGTTCATGACATAAATCTTCTGCTGCGAAATGTGAAAAATTTCTGTTCCCAACTTCTTGAGAAATGCTACATGCTACATTTTTTAATTTATTTGGGGGAGATAGATTTAGATTTATGATTTACTCTGGAAAAAAATATCATGTATCATTACAACTGATAGTTTTAAGTGGATGCTGACCACCTAAATGTTCTTATTGTCACCTGAATTAATTTACAATATGCAATTCATATGGATGCCTGAGCCAAAGTGAGTTGTTTCAAGAATGTATGTTCACACTTCCAGTGCAGTGCTCATGCCTACATTTAAGTGAGTTTTCAGTACTGGACTCCTATCATAGGAGCTTTCACTTCCCAGGCTGCTGCTTTGTATCCTGTGTCATGTTTTAGAAAGCTCAGAAGACACCAAATCATGATGATCATTATTTCCTTTGTGCTGAATTTTGCTCAGGGCATTGAAAACCTTCACGTGGTTTTGGCATCTCTTCATCTTCATACCGCAAGCCTGCTGAGCACTCTGTGGTGCCGGATTCATTGGTGTGCTCTGGCCGGCGATACAAAGCAGCATGCACACCTAACGCCTCAGCGTTAAGCCAAGTTTATGGCTGCTTTGCATTACCAGCACAGTGCAAAGCAGCTGGAGAGCACCAGTGACTTTGATCCCAAGCTATAGAGGAAATCCTGATTATTTAGCTACATGATCCTAGGAGGTCAGATGTTGCTTTAAACACAGAAGAAAGCACCTTGCAAGGCATCCTCACCCTGCTCCATCCAACACAGACTGTGTTTCAGAGGAATCAGAGCTCATTAAGCAGAAAACAAAGTTAACGGCCCCAGGGGTGCACCACTGGTGGTTCATCATGGGCTCTCAGCTCCGAAGGCTTTGCAGGATTTCTCTTGTATCACCGAGCTCTGTATCACAACAAGCATAAGATCAAATCATGGGCAACCGTCAGGAAACCATCACCTCAAACCAGAGATGTCCCAGCTAGCAGGACACACAGGATGGCAGCTGGTAGGTTTTGGAGGACTTCTGAGGCTGTGACAGCCAAGGCGAGATGCTGGATCCCCCCACAGCAGTCATTGGGATGAAAAGGGCAAGTCACCCGTCCCTCTGGGCTCCCCAGTGCAGCCTCTGTAACAGATGATGAGCTGTCGCATGGTTTCTATCCATTCCATCTCCAAAGCACATTTCAGAAGAGGATAAATAACATCACAAAGATGTTATTTGACATTTCTGCAGTGAATATCCTTTTTTTGTTGTTGTTAAGTTTTTACTTCACCACATAAAAAAAAAAATGTCAGGAAAAAATTATTTGATTTTTGTGGCATTAAGATAAGCAAGTTTCAAATGAAGTCATTTT